>BMAW01036885.1:38902-62836 GCA_019974015.1 Nephila pilipes
TTGATGTACTTCGTTCAGTTACGTATTGCTCTCATTTTCTTCATTTTGTTTTCACATTATCATAACCAGGATTAACTTTACTTCTATTTGTTAATCAACTATTTAAATATAAACATCAAATGACCATATTACAGTTTCCCATAAAACGTAATCTTTTTCCCCTGAACGCTGTTTCCCCAACAGAAGCTATAAGGCAATACCTTGATACACTTTGAACTGATGATAGGAAATAGCTCTGCCGCCGCTATAATTTTGCAAATAAGATCCATACGTGTTTGGTTTATTTCGGTAAAATAAATCTTTAGTAATTATAAGGGGCATGAATGGCATTTGAGTGTAATTTAAATCCCAGTCGTTAAAGCACATTGAGAAACAATATTTCTCATTTTATACATAATCGATATGTCACAAACACCAGCACAGATAGAGATGAAAATAAATATGCTCCGTTGCCAAGAATTTTAAAACTTTTGAAGGAGTAGGTATTCTATCTATCAAATATATTCAACATCAGTTAAGTAAAATTATAATAACTAGTAAATATGAAAATCAATTTGTAACCACCAGTAAATACTTCTCCTGGTTAAAAATATAGCCGAAATTAAATTTTAAATATCAAATTGATTTAAAATTCAACAAAAATACTAACAAATAAAAGTATAGTAAAAATTTTTTAGCAAAAAGTCAATATTACTTATCCTTTTTTGCAGAAAGAGATAACTCTATTACGCTGGCAGCATATCTGGAACTGCAATTGAATAAGACAGAATAGTTGGCTCTTAAAATTCATAGCATTAAAAATAATTCTGTATTCTGATAACGATAAAATATGCGACTGATAAAAAAAAATCAAAAACATTTATTTTTCAAAGAAACCAAAAACTAAAACTAAACAAAATACAGAAAAAAACCTTTTTTATAAACATTGAGTAACAATTGTTACATCCAGAATAAATATTTTGATAGCTACTTATTTTTTTTTATCAATGACATAAAACAACATACGGGTATTATTTATTTGTTAAAGCAAGTTCAATCTTCGTAAGATTGCGTAATTTATCAATCATTATTAATATACTGCTGTTTGTGAAAATGATGCAACACCATGAAAGAATCATCAGAATCAAATGAAATTTAATGCAGAAACGACGACTTGTACTGGTAAAATAAATGATATTTTCAAAACAAAAGAAACAAATTAAGCGTCAGGAAATCAGTATTTGGTGCAGCCACCGTATGCACTTCGTGCTGCTATACGACGTGGCATGAAGTCAAACAGATGTTGAATATCTGCTTGAGAAGAGAATTCCATATCAGCAGCTATGCGCAACCAAAGTTCGTCTTTGGAAACTGCAGGATCACGAAACGAGACGCCGACCAACCATAATATCCACACGTGCTCAATAGGCGACATATCCGGTGAATAAACAGGCCAGGAAGAAGTTGCGTACGTTGTGCTGAACAAATTCTCGAACGGTCCGCGCGCAACAGCATGTGGGCTGATGATTGCATTATCCTGCTGAAAGATGGCTCAGGGATGCCTTGAAGGAAAGAACGACTTCTTAGCACTTCACGGACGTACCTGTTATATTGAAGATTACCCTCAATTCGTATCAAATTGGATCGTCCGTGATACGAAATCCTTTTAGACCATAACTCCGGGTGTTCACTATGTCGTTCAATAATACACTCAGGAAGGCAGCGTTGATGACATAACGTCTAACACGAACACGACCATCTCATGGGTCCACAAGTGGAAGCGTGATTCATCTGAAGACAACGGGTGCCAATCAGCTCGCCTGTCTCTGTGCTCAAAAGAGCCCTGCCGACGCAGCCGTCGATGATTCGCCGTGAGGGAATCTGTATACATACCCTTGCACGCATTCCCACGGCGCAGCAGACGACGAATTGACGAAGCCGACAGTGGCACACCTGTAGCAATGCGACCAACGTGCTGCCAGCTGCGGAGAAGCTGTGTGCGATCATTCACCGCCATGCGGAGCAGGTGTCGATCATCGCGCTCTGGCGTCACCTTCTGTCGTCAGTGCCTGTCCCGAGTTGTTCCGGTGCTCGTCGGTCCTGCTTTAAACTCGCATCACTGTGGAACTGTTCCGCTGCATACGAGCTGCTATTGCGCGATAGGAAAATCTCCTTCTCGAAGGCCGATTATCACTCCTCGTTCAATCCGTAAGTTGCTTGAATTTCTTATTCTTCCGTCATTGGAGGCATACTCAGGTCTCACTAAAATTTGCCACTAACAAACCGTCATAGACTTTTTTCAACGTCCCGCTACAGCACTTTATTTATACGCTTTCAGCATCAATTCTGAAGAGGGGCGTGCGCGCGCCTCTGTACTGATGGCTCTGAAACTTTATTAATTTGTAATATCCTATAAATTGACATTTGCTGCGAATTTCATTTGATTCTGATGATTCCTTCATGGTGTTGCATTTTCAAACAACGGTTAATAAAATACTTTCATAAATTTGAAACACGCCTAGTTTCCACAACTATAAAAAAATTATCGTTTGCTGAGCAAAACGGACAGAAATCAGCTGTTGCCATAATATAGCCCCAAAATTCACAATGCAAGGTCATTGAAATGCTTCGACTTGGCGGTGGAAGATGTTGGTGATAAATCTTAAATGTAGGAGGTGAACTCAACATTTACATTATATATGATAAACCTACAATGTATCTATTCAGCGGATTGTCTTGGGTGTGTGCTACTCCGTAAGTCGAAATTTTAGTATTTTCAAATCCGCTCTTGCCAATCCACCATCAGCGCCTCAATAGTAAATTATTTCATTTCGCACGCGCAAATCCGCCAAATAAACTTAATTGTTAGCACTGCAGAATACATATGAAAAAAAAAACATATTCCGCTTGGCATCGGTCATGTCATTTTTGGCGATAAAGTCGCCAAAATGACACGAAACTATGAATAAGGTAGATTAACGGATGAAAATCACACACTTTGGATAAGATTCCGTAAAATCTCGCTTTCTTAGTGATCACCTTCATAAGATGAGTAAGCTATGCGCCAAATTTCAAGTCAATCCGGTTTGTATGGTTTTTTATATCGTGATGAAGTCAGTCGGTGGTGTTTCGCTTATATATATGGATATTATATATATATGTATGTATATATATATATATATATATATATATATATATATATATATATATATATATATGTAATGTATATATATTATATATATGTAATAATGTATATATATTCCATATATGTATATATATATACATATACCTATATATAATATATATATAATATATATATATACGTAATGATCAATAACTCCCAGTCTAAAATTAGAAACAACATTTTTTTTTGCAAAATTTTTTTTTTTATTCATCAACATAACACCTTTTGTTAATCACCTTTTAGACAAATCGTTCAACGCTTTTCCAAATCTTTTTTTTTTCTTCTTTTTTTTGTTTTTTTCCCCCCAAATTTTTTTTTTTTCTTTTTTTTTTTTTCGCAAAATCTTTTTTTTGTTGCGGTGAATAGCGATAAACAGCTTTCTGAATCATCGACTCGTTGTTGTTTTTGTTCCATCAGAAAGCAATCGCGGCACCCACTTGGAAAAAACTTTTTCACTTCACTTCAAAACCTTTCTGGTCGATCGACTTAAAATTTTTGACACGTTTCAAACAAGGTTAGTACTCTGAAGACCTGGTTACTGGTTTACTACGAGCGCCATCTCTGGGTTAGTCTCGAGGGTTATTGATTGATGTGTTATATATATAATATATATATATGCATATATAATAAGTATATATATACATATTTCCTGTACTGGCTCGTTTTTCTTGTTTTCACTGTTAAAAATTGTACACCGTTGCATTGAACACATTTGGAGACATCTATGATCCAATCGAAAGCGGTTACCCTACTTCCACGCTCTCATACAGCCAAACGACAATACCAATTGTCTTCTAACTGCGCAGAATCCCCGCTTGGTGCGTGCTCTGTACTCTGCTCTTTTACGCGATGACGCAAGCGCGATAGTCCCACTGTCATTTGAAAACGAAGCTGATATTTTTGATAAAAATACCCAAGACGTTTATAAGAAATTAATATAACCTAATCACTTAAGCTACAAAAAATGAGGAAATTACGTGGAAATGTTATCACAGGTGATATATCACCAGAAGTGTTCTTTTATATTTTAATGAGCTCATGAATTAAATTAGTTATTTTCTTACTTAAAGACAACATTTTGCCATTTCTTTAAAATTTTCAAATTTTTATGTTTCAGCTTATTTTTACAAATATGATTTTTTAGGACAATTGCTCGTACTTGTTAAATTATTTATATGCATTTGCTTTCAATGAATTTTGACTAAAAATATCAGGAAATAGGAATTGAAATGCATATTCATTTTTTTTATTTACATTAAAGTATCTGTATTACATAATTAATTGCTTAATTATTCTGATTGTATAACAATATTGAATTGAATAAGATGTATGGCCAAATCCAGAGTTTTTATTTGATTTTCAATACGAAGTTATAAACTTACATTCCAATCAGAAACTTTTACTGTCGGTATTCTATTTATGTACTGTACATATTTTAATTTGTATCGAAAATTCATATTATATATACACAAAATAAACTATATTATGTATTTAAACTGTAATGAGAAAGTTAAAAATACATAAAAAATGAATAGTGAAAAAATAAATTATGGACTAATGTGTCAGCATATGGGTAGTGTAGGAAAATAATCTTCAAAATTATGATTTTTGTATCCATTATAATTTTTAAAATAAGAGATTCTTAAAATGTAAAACTGCAAACTGTTTATTATTTTTGTTGCTCCTTAAGTGGATTGACTATGCCTGCCCATTCGAAAAATAACTTTTTCTAAAGATTGATAGTAAAATATCCATTTTATAAGTGGCAAGAAAATTGTCCGATTTCATACGTTTCTTCTTCCGGAATCTAGCCTAAGCACATAAGGGTAGTAGATCACTTTGGTATTCAGAACACACGGTCTATTCTCTCATAAAACCTCAAAATTTTGGCTACCCTCCATATTTTATCTGAGCTTGTAAATAAGACTCTTTCATTCATTTCCTTGTGCTCCCATTTAAATAGTCGTCAGTTCACTATAGTTATGGCATGTGTGGTTGTGTTCCTTGGTCTTGAAAATGAGGGATCGTGTTGTTAACCTCTAGAAATGCAGAATTCACTCTGCATTGTTAAAAATGTACATAGAGCTGTTAACTAATATCTTAACACATTTACCTATATCTTATGTGTATAAAAATGGAGTAAGATGCAATTATATTAATAAACAAAATCATAATTTAAGGTGGAGACAATGTAATAATTCGAAATAACTCTGTTGAAGAATATTTATCTGCTAAATAGATTGTATTAGCTATTGTTTTTGTTAAATATCAAATATCAGAAATAGTGCTTTGCAAATTATAAATACCCCAAAGTTACGTGTTATTATTTTTCTTTTTTAGAGCTTACTGAATTGGAAATTGGTATGTTTTTATTCATTAAAATAAATTGAACATTCTTCTCTACTTATTTTTTGACTTCATGGACGGATTCATTTAAGTTACATTGGAACTGCAGATGAGGGCGTCATTAAATGGCTAAATGCATGCCGTTAATTAGTACTAAGCTAGAATATAACAAAAAAGTTTTTGAATTTTCTTATTGTATCTGGTTTTGCTTAAAATAAATCTGAATCCATTAGGTATTATTTAAATTATGAACTCTATTGCTTAATCATATCATTATATATACACTGCGTAACACCGAAAATGCAACACCAAAAAGTAATATCCAGAAAATTAAACAAATTTCATGGTTAATTCGAATGATATGAAATTCGCAGCTCTTCAGCGGACATTGAAGATGGTATAAGGGAAAGAACATGTGAATTGTTCAATTTTCGCACCGCTATTTCTGCTAGGGAACTCATCGCACAAAATTTGTTCTTGATTCAGAGGACGTTTATAGTAGCAGAGAATGCCAGGCCGTCATCAACGGAAGCATTTCCAGTAGACAGACAATTTTACGAGATGTATGGTGATCAGAATGAGAAGAACGGGTTGGTACATACGGCAAATCTCAGCTGATACACCCTTGGACGTGTCCAAAGGGCATCGGCTGTGTCGAAGATGGTTGGTACTCGGAAATGTGGCAAATTTGAGGGGTGCTGGTGCAGCCACAGTGACGTCAGCACGCGTGGCTCGACGCATCTGCCTAAAAGCGGTGGAGGACCCGAAAGCCTTTTCTGCCTCCATTCGGCAGTATGTTCAAGACACCCTGGATGTTCCAATATCAACTAGAACCATTTCCCGATGATTGGTAGCTAACGGACCGTACTCTAGGCATCTATTAAGAAGACTACCATTGACTTCTCAGCATTGGCGCCAACGTCAGCAATGGTGCCAGACTCGAGCGCTGAGGACGACGCAAGGGCACAGGATAGTGTTCTCAGATGAGTTACGCTTCTGTTTCTTCAAAGATAATCACCACGTACGAATGTGGAGTCAGGTCCAATCCGGAAGGAATCGTGAAGCGCCTCACCACGGGATACGCATCATCATTTGGAGTGCAATTGCGTACTATTCTAAGTTACCTCTTATTCGTCTTCAAGGCAGTCTGACAGCCCAACGATACATGGAGGATGTGCTGTGGCCGGTGACTTTCCTTACCTTCAGGAGGTGCCCAATCCCGGTTATAAGCAGGATAACACCCGACCGCTCACCTGATCACTCGGCAACGTAATCAGCAAGATATACAGGTGCTTCCGTGACCTCCATTCCTTCCTAATTTCTCACCAATTGAATACATTTGGGATGTGATTGGATGCTATATGCAGAACCTGTCACTGCTGCGTTTAGAATAAATGTGGCAAATGGTTGATAGGGAATGAAGATCCATTCTTTAGGATGCCATCCGTACTTTCTTTGATTCTGTACCTAGACGTGTAGCTTCGTTTATCGCCGTCCACGGTGATCCTACAATCTACTGAGCAGTCTCTGTTCTCACTCTGTATCATACATATAATTTTAAAATAACAATCACCTTTTGTTCATTGCTGTCTCTCTCTGTTTCAAAAGTTCCATCATTTTTTTGCCACTCCTTCTTATCGTTGCATTGCTTAAAAGTAGCATGGAACATCGAACTGCTGTAAACTCATTAATAGGGATGCATTTCAACAGCAGAAGCTGTATATTATTTATAAAATCTGTGCAGTACTTGAAAATATCGTTTTAAATAAATGAAAGACATACAACTATGAAATCTAAATTATTTTTTGCTTTGATAGCTTAAATTATTCCACTGAAATAAATTGCATAAAATAATTTTCCGTGTAATAACGCTAGATAACTGGCTAGGATAAATAGGTCAGTTGCCAGATTATTAAAAAAAATATTGTATAAATTCTATCATATTCTTCATAATAGCTTTCTTTACAAATTTTGGAAGGAAATATATCTTATTGAAAGCATTTTGTAATTTATTTTCCGTTCGATTGAGGATTCCCAAACGAAAAATCATATTAGAAACTCCTACGTGAAATTTATTGTATAAATTTATATAATGGTTTTACAGTAAAACATCACACACATATCAATAGATTCAAAGCAGAGTAGAATATATTTGCATTTTAATAGCCTGACTGAATTTTGACAGAAACATAACTGAGTGAATTTTTCGAACGTTTATAAAGAGTTAAAATAAATCTAAACGATAAATATTAAACTGCATGTCCTTTCACTTAGATGCTGTGTATTAAATTATTTTTCTGTAGCAAACATTATATATCTTTAAAATTTGAGATTTAAAAGCTTGTTGAAAGAATAGTGATCATTTTTTTTTTTTAAATTGACTAATATTTTTTTTATGAAATATTTAAAAATGGAACTTCTTAATTCGGAAAAAAACAAACGTTGCCATTTTCAATTGTTAAGAAAAGAAATACACGGCTGATCATTGCATTTTTCTTCAAAATCTATTTTGTTTCTGAAGTTCATTCTTTCCTGATATCACTTTAATACAATTCTGCATCGATCTGGTTTTAATTAATAAATCAGTCAAAAATTTCTTAAGAAATTATACTTATTTTTTTTATTTTATTTTATTTCTACTTTTTCAAACATTCAGTTCCTTTAGTTTCATGATTTCATTTTTATAATCTTTATTAAGAGATGTGCTTTCATATATGCCTGAAACTAGAATTCATGAAAACAATTTTTTACATTTATTCATCCTTTTATACGAAAGCGGTGAATAACACAACACTTTCAAAAAGCAAAAGGAAAATTAAAAAAAATATTTATCTGTCGTAATCTTATTCTAATTTGTTATCATTCATTGATTCATGTTATCACATCCTAACACGTAAAATTATCTTTCTGAAGAAATATGTGATCAGTACAGATTTTAAACTTCTTAGTAACACTCTTGAATCAAAATTAGCTGTTCAAGAAATTAGCTATGATAAAATTAGATATGGCAAGAAAAAAACCGAAAATTATTTCTACAAAAATTATAATTATTGTTATCCTAAAACCATAGGTACAGTATGTGTAATAAAAAGTTAATTAAAGTAAGTAGTATATTTCATACATTTTGCCTATAATTCATTGATGATTTACAAAACTTACCATACGGAAATGTAAAATTAAAAACAAATTTATAAATACATTGAAAATAGTAATTTATACTTCTGAAAATAGCAATTTTTTTTTTTTTTTTTTTTTGAAATTTCACAATTTGTAAGCAATCAATAAAAAACCGATTGAAATGTACCATGTAAGTTTTTGCAAAGAACAAATTTTGACACCTAAGATGCTACTTTTTAAAAAAACAATAGTTATTTAATTTTTCAATTAATGTAGGAACAGTCCCGCTGCACTACAGCAGCGTCACCTTCAACGCAGATTAGAAGGTTAGATCACGTTGTATAAGCACACAGAAATGCGTCAGTCTTTTTCTTTCTTTCTTTCTTTCTTTCTTTTTTTTTTTTTTTTTTTGTCATTTAATAAATTGTTTTTTCTCTTAAAATGAGTCCGGTTCTTTTCAACATACCAATGTCAACCTCCTCAATGGAGGCTCGGTCGGGATTTCAACCCGAAAATTTGTGCTGAATATCTCCAGCATTAGACTAATGGCACTATTTCCCTAATGAACTAATGCAACGACATTTTCGTCCGAACTTTAAAAAGACATTATTATTTTTGTTTCCTAAAATTGTCTTATCTCATAGAGTGATTTTTTTGCATTATTTTTGAATTAATTTTTCTCTTCAATTTTTCAAATATTGTGAAGTAGATTTTTTTTTTAATTTTTTTTCCAATAGTTAATATTCAACCATATATTAACATTCTTTTAAGTGAGTATATTCTTTATGTTTGATTATTATGTGAGTATGTTTGATTATACCTTTACTGACTCACCAAAGATCAGGTGATATTGTCGGATGGCCGATTGTGAGAACTTTCCTGCTCCCCTACAGCAGCGCTACCTTCAACGTAGATTAGAAGGCTAGATCTCTAGGTGTAAGCATGCAGAAATTTATGTCCGTCTTTTTCACAATTTTTTCTCTTAAAATGAAACTAGTTATTTACAACATACCTATGCCAATCTAAACATTAAAAATTTGAATTAAAGTAAGCGATAATATGACCACGAAGGGGAAATTCAATCGTTCCATTTATTTATGCATATTCACTCACCCACTCACTTGTTTCATTCATCAGTAAAGATACTCAAAAAACACTTTATTTTGAAAAGTACCATTGTGACCATTTCGTTGTTACTAAAATAGTATGTGTGGCTAAAATTTGTATCCTGTCAGTCATCGTAACTTTATTTCGTAATTGTTTACAGTTATGCAGTGTAACATGGGCTATTCGCTGTTATTCAACTAGATTCTTTTCAGATTTTATATTTAAGTTCTTAGTTTCTTCCCAATCGAATGAAACGTGATGCAAATTCAGTAAGTTTTGGAAGAGAAGTAAATACATATAACATTTTTGTATAAAATCGACAGAGAATTAATTTGAATAATTAAGGTTATGGTAATAGGAATGTTTGTGTGATGTGCACGAAAGCATTCTGGCTTGTATAGCAGATTTTGAGAGATTAGATCACAACTCTGTTTGAGGAATTGCTGGAGGTACTCGCTCTTATTTCGGTAAAATCATTCTTTGATAGATTATAGAAGTTGTTAGCAATTGTCGAGAAGGAACTTAATTGTTGGAGAGCATTGCTTATAATTAATAAATTATAAGCAATGCTTAGAATATTAAATAAACCTGTAATTGAGAAAGAATAGACTATTTTATTTAATTGATCCGTGCTTTAACTCAAAGTGAATTTAGATCTTAGAATTAGAGTAAAATTTAAGATAATAGGCGAACGAGTAATAGGATGCTTTTGCAATTGCTTTCCTAAATATAGAATACGTGCATCATCGAACAAGATTTAAATTACTGGTTTTCTTTTAATGCTACTTCAAATCACAAGTGTTCTAATATAGGGTCCATGAAAATCTGAGAAATAAGTGCAAACATATCCTGAGGTTAAAAAACACTCATTATCCATTTATTATTAACTCTATCCCATTATTAATTACTTGCCATAACATTTAAGTATCATTCTTCTGCAAGTGTTTTTATCAAGAGGATATAAACTTTTTAATGGGATCGAGTATAAATCTTTCAATGGGTGCAAAAAAACTAATTATCTACATTTTTTCAATGTGACCTAACAATTTTGATTTTATATTAACTTATCTTTAAATTGAACATGTGATAGGATAATAATGTAGAAATCAAAGTGTGACGAATTGTCATTGCTGAAATGAAGAGATATTGTCACACAGTAATTATAATAATGATTGCATTTGGTCAAAAAAAGAGATATTCACCATTGTTTGGGGTTTGCTCTTGGTGGGCACAGAAGTCTTACATTTATTTGAAAGGTCTATCGTTTAGTTAGAAAATTTGCGAAAGCTAGACGGCGTTTAATTTTATCTTCGAATAAATGCACCTATATTAAAGATGTTCCATTTGAGTCAGTTTCACCAGAATGAAGGAAATACACAGATTTATTGAAATATTTGGATCATTTGTGCAGAATTGTTGATGAAGCTATGCATTGTTTCAATTCCAGTAATTCGAGATATATAGCGCAATTACTGTGCTACCATATCAAAAATATACTTTACAACACTACTACAAACTATTACTGCTAAAACAAATCGAGATATAGTAAAGCAAGATTTTCAGTTTTATCTTCTCCAACGCTACTAAGATATTTTTTACATGGAAAAGCGAAGAACCAAAATAAAGGCCTACATATATTCATTAATCTTGAAATTTTTCCCAAAATCAGTTAGTTGTGATTTTTAACATGTAGAAAATGCCTTAAATCTAGTCACTATTTTCTACAATGTTGGGTGTCAAATACTTAGTATTATTTTAGAAGAATCGGGCATAAATATATTTTCAAATGAATACTTATAATTCACGATAAATGACAGAACTTCAAATCTAAACATTAAAAAAAAGTAATATGGAATGCTTTCTGATGCTTTCAGAGAAAATCAAATGATAAAATATGAAGAAAGGCGATTGCTAGAGGAAAAACGAAGAAAACTTTTATTTTCATAGTGAATTTTAGCTCGTAAGTTTTGAAGCTAAATTTTATAAAAGAATGCTAACACTTTATATGCACTTTTTTTTCTAAATTTCAGTTTTTTTCACTTGCGTTCAAGATATTTTGAAAAATATTGTACTTAGTTATTTAAAAATGTAAAGGTGTAGAAAGTATACTAAACTCTTTAACAAAGTGTGCTGTATTATAAATGCAATGCATTATTTTTACTTATTTTCTAAAGAAGGGAAAAAGCATTTAATATTTTTAAGATTTTCAAACATTTTTTAATGTTTTTTTAAAATTTTATCTCATTTTTATAAGTATGCAAAAAATAAAATATATATTTGACTTTCTAAATCAGTTTTTTCCGTTCTAATTAGAACCATTTTTAAGCAAAATATAAAGCGCTCATTGAAATTATCTTAAATTTCCTAAAATAAATTATTTTTATTTTCCTAGGGTCATAATATACAAAATTAAGAAGATATATTTATTTTACATGCGTTAGAAAGTTCATTCCTTTATAAAGGATGACTGAAAATTAAAAGTATTTAATTTTAATTTTATTTATTTATAGCTAGCCTAAAATTGTGCATGTTTTCAGCTGTTGAGATAAATCTAACACCCCTGAGACCCCTTAAAACTGTCAACTGTAAGCATGTATAAAGAGAAAAAAAGCTATTTTAAGTAAATATCTCTCATTATATTTTGAAAGGCGTATAATGATGTCACTAAATACTTTAAGTTTAATATGAGCAAGAACAATAAAATACACATTACAAAAAAATGTAAAGTTCGATAATCTATCGAATAACAAATTTTTTTGTTAGCGTTACAAATTCCGAAGCTACAAAATTAAGAATACACCTAGTAAAAATTTCGATTTTCAACCAATATATTATTGTTTGAAATCAATATAATATTTTTCTTTCCTCAAAAACCAATATTTGAGTTCTATGAGGAAGAAACATGTTAAAGGTGTGAATATGAGCTTTAGAGCACTGTAAATAATACTGAAACACGGATAAATATCAATCGAATGTCTGAAGAAAATAAATGTCAACATTGCAAAATAAGTTCCAAATGGTCACGGTGGATACAAAACGTTTTCCAATAGGTTGAAAATGTGGACAATTTGCTAGCAAATCAGGAAGAGGGAGAAAATATTCCTCAGTTTAACGACCAAAAGAAACATTCGAGAATAATGAAAAGTCCTTAGGTAAGTGCTGTAAGAATTGGTTCACCTACTTCCACAGCAATAAGACTTGTTCTTGCAGAAACATTTTACAGAACGTTGACAGAAACGAATCATAATAGTCGCGTATCTAGAAGAAATTATTTTATTTCTAATGGAGGGGGATGATTGCATTTGCTAAAATGTCATGTTTCAAAAAGCTGCAAATTTCTTAAAATAACGTAATATTTTATGATCAAAACGAATTCACTGTTCTTAGAAGTGTAGGCGATGATATGTTTGACGGAAAAACATAACTCTGAACTGCCTCCCCATACGCCATTCTCAAGGTCATGTATTGTGCTAATTTGATTTGCGTGGTGTGGAAGATAGGAAAGGGGATGCTAGCTTAGATATCGTCCTCTTCACTTGCCTGATGTTTAAAATTACGAGGTTCGTCTTCAACAGCCCTAGTGTTGCTTCTAGTACTACGTTAATGAATCCCAATAAAACCTTATAGGAAAAGCCTCTTTCCTTAAGGTTTTATTGGGATTCATTAACGTAATCCTTTCTTATAAAACCTTATAAGAAAGAATGAGAAAATGTTCCTTTATTAAAAGAAAATTGGATAAAATGAAATACTTTGTTATACCGAATGATAATTTAAAACTAAGTATCCAGAAAGTAGGTAAGGGCCGCATTGTAACACATTGATCAATAACTCCCGAGTCTAACATTGAAAACAACATTTTTTTTGCAAATTTTTTTTTTTTATTCATCAACATAACACCTTTTGTTAATCACCTTTTAGGGTGATACAATCGTTCCAACGTTTTTCCAAATTTTTTTTTTTTTTTTCCCTCCAAAAAAAATTTCTTTTTTCTTTTTTTTTTCGCAAGAAATATTTTTTGTTGCGAGTAAATAGCGATAAACAGCTTTCTGAATCATCGACTCGTTGCTGTTTTTGTTCCATCGAAAGCAATCGCGGCACCCACTTGGAAAAAACCTTTTTCACTTCACTTCAAAAAACCTTTTTCCTGGTCCGATCGACTTAAAATTTTGACACGTTTCAAGCAAAGGTTAGTACTCTAGAAAGACTTGGTTACTGGTTTACTACGAGTGCCATTTCTGGGTTAGTCTTGGGAGTTATTGATCGATGTGTTATGTTTGAACAAGTAAATGAATTTAACCTTATAAGCTGAAATTATTGAATTACTGTTATTTTATAGTTGTAAAATGCAATTATATACACCACCGCAATCTCTTGATCACATTAATATGTTAGAATCTGTGTTCTTAATTGGGTTTGTTGAGTATTTTAAGTCGAATTGAGAAGCAACGAGAGGCTTATTAGTGACGAACCTCGCAATTTTGGACCACGGTATAGTGATGCAGATAACATCTGAGCTGACACGACCTTATCCAAACTTCCACAACTTGCCAAAGGGAGGACTTGAGACCTGGACCAGAATTAAAATGCATCACACCGTTTCTCGGTAGGTCTTTAATTACATCATCCACAATTTGGCCTGTAACATCGGCCACGAATCCGTTACCACGATCACTAACCTATCGCAGCCACGGTCTTAGTTGATGAAACTTTGTTTTCAAAAATTTAATAATAGAAGTAAGGAACACTAACATATAGCATTAAATGAAAAACTGGAAAAAATAACCAGCGAATCAAAATGAATTCTTTGAAATTACTGTTTGGAAAGTGTTCTAAATGAAAAAGAATGTGCAAGGTAATATTAATTTTTTTTGAAAAGAAAATGGAATTAATACTAGATATATACCATATTTTGTAACTTAAGTGTCTGTAACTGAAATGTAAAAAGTATGGTAGCTAAAATGTCTTCCGTTTTGATTCATAGCCTAATACCTCAGTAGTGCGTTTTTTTTTCTTTCTTTTTTTCTTTTTTTGTCTCCATAAATGTATAAGCTTTGCAGCTATAAAAAATACTTATTCAACTTCATTTGTTCTTATGGACATTTCCTAGATGGTGTTAAGTGAGATGAGGACTTAATGCGATCGGAGCAGGTACAGGAGGTACTCGCATCGTAATCTGGTAAGCGCATTCTTTGATACATTACAGAACTTGATAGAAATCGCGGTTAAGGAAAGTAACCTGTTTGAATACATTCCCTTTTAAAGAATTTAATAAACACACATTCTAGATAGAAAACACAAGTTTATTTACTTAGTCTCTGTTAAAACTTAAGTTGAAATTCAAATATCATAAATAGAATTTAATTTAAGATGAAAAATACATGAGGTAACATGATGCCGTCTCATTTTAATGGATATTTAAATAATGTACTCTTAAGCCTTTAAGGAAGAAAGTGAAAAGTGCATATATAATTTTGGTAGTGACTGAAAATATTTTGATAAAATACATTTTAAGTTGAGCCCGTATATCTTTAAGCTGACAATACTCATTTAATCAGACACATTTACAAATATATTATTTAGCCATAAAATATTTTTAAAAAAATTGAAATATTATACGTCAACGAATATTAATGTTTATGATGAAATTTAGCCTTTATTTTTTTATTATATATATGAATTATTTACATGAGCTTTTAAAAATATCGTTCAACGTTTTCTTCATAACATATTTTATTCTATTTTTATTAGCATATTTAAGTGTTTATTGATATAACACATACATTAAATCAAATAATTTTACGAAATAAATACAATAAGACCACCAAATTAGAAATTTTAATAAATTATTAGTTAGAGAATGTTTCTAATTAATAAAACAAACACAAAAAAGATTCCGTATTATAGCATCGAATTCAGAATGAATAAGTCATTTGAAGAAAATCATTTATGTTTCTATAATTTTATCTTTTGTTTCATTTAATGGACACATTTTTCAACCCTCAACGTTTACAAAAATAACTTTCCTCCGATTTTTTTTTTTAAATTCAAAAATTTTGATTTGTCTTCAGGAATTTGAAAATGTCTTTTTGAAATCATGCACTGCCTTTATCTAATTCATAATTTTTTCAATTGGTTTACTTTTACTCATATTGTAATTATGCCTGGGTTAAAACTTTAAAAGCTTTTTTCTCATATTTTAAACCACTCATTTGAGCTGAAAATTTCTACACAAGATTGTTTTGGATGACATTGCGATAATTTAATTACAATTAAAAAATTAATTGATTAAAACTAATTATTTAAAGAACAAAATTTTACACAAAGTTTCTCGCCAAGTTGCCAAATGGTCACCAAATCCTTTGCCTATGTCTGACTGTGAAATATGTCTGAGTCAAAAATTGAAAAGTTATAAAAAAATTTGTTATGCAATGTCTGAAGTTGGAAAGAAAACCCTTGTTAAAAAAAACATTTTTTTACCTGTGTTTATTACCTGTGTTATACATTTTATTTCCAACCGTTGTTTTCTTAGAACATAATTTAATCATTTCAAACAAATATATTACACAATTTATTTATTTGAAATAACTCAGCAAATAGTGCGGAATAATATAATTTTCCAACACATGGATGTCTTTAATGAACAGAGCATATGTTTCTGGATCAGAAATTGAAAAAATTCAATCTTTGTAAACAAACCTAAAACCATTTGTGGAGATTAACATGAGAGAAATTTTTATCCCGAAATGTGGAAAATTAGGCTCTTAAATAGACCGACAACACAGGTTAAAGTTTTTTTTGCCTCGTCTTCATCGTTTTAATTCTATTCTTCTTTATCGGCTTGTTCTGTTTAGCACTTCTGTGGGAATCGCTTACTAGAAATGTATTATTTTTTTGTACTCTTATCTTTGCCTTTTCTACTCTTTCTATTTGTTACTCCTCCCTTTTTCCTCTCCCCCCCTGTAAGGGTAACGCTGAAAGGTGAAAGAGAATAAGAAAATTGTACTGGGTTTCATTCTTTCGTTTTTCTTAAGTTTTTTATTTCCTCTTTCTGCTGCATTTCTTCATTTTGTGGTGCGAACTGGGACTAAGTTAATGTGCCAGGGATTAAGCTCTGAGAAGAATGTATTCTACCAAATGGAATTAGGCGAATAGTGACCTGAACGACATTATTGTTGCTGTGTAAAGAGGAATCGATTCTTTTTACTAAATGCTTATAAGATAACTCGAAGCATTAACTGTTCTTCCCTTAGCCAGAGTATTATTTTGTAACTATTAATATCAATATTTCGGATAACTTAAGACAAATCTATAAAAATCATATCTTATACACCCGTCCCTCGATTTACACGGTGCTCGATATACACGTTTTCAATTTACACGGTTTTTTAAATTCAAATAAAAAATAATTGTCAAACTGTCAAATTCCGCATAATTTTAATTCATTGATTTGGTAACACCACATGTGCATGTATATGCGTCAAGATTACCTTTCAGTGCGTCGTAATTCACAATAGTACATATATTTTTATCTATTATTAAAAACCCGTAAAAGAAGAAGACCTGTCGTTGAAAGTGATGTAGATGAAAACACTTTGAATTTATAATAACTATCTCAATTTTGTTTGAATTTTGTTTTTTTATTTTATTTTATATTGAATAAATGATTGAAAACTCTTTGAATTTATAATACATATTGAATAAATGGTTTAAAACGCATGGTTATAGCTGTTTTCGATTTACACGGTTTTTCATACAAAAATTTTAATTTTCGCTTTACACGGTTTTCTCAGGAACCAATTAACCGTGTAAATCGAGGGACAGGTGTATTGTTAATTCAAGATGAGATATGAAAATTGTCCACAATTTTAATATTGCATTAAAAAAACTTTTTTTAAAAAAATTAATGATTTCTGCTTTGGTTTAGGAAAACAAAGTATGGTATAAATATCCCATTGAGTTATTCAAAATAATTTTGGTTTTCTTAACATCATTTTAAGTCGAAGCAGAATGTTCTTAACAATGAATTTTGCATTTCAGAATTATCATAAATTAATTAAATTTATGAGTACCAGGACCGAAATCAAATACCAAAATTGAGACTTTTTCTTTCAGTGACATTTATGTTTTAAAAATTATGTGATGAGCTAGGAAATTTAGTGTGCTAATAATGATATTTTAATAATTTAAATGATCTATAAAAGCATATTTTGATAAAAGAAAATGTTTCTTACACTTTGAGTTAAATATGGACATGATTTTTCAAATATATTTTTATTTAGGTACCATTTTTAAAAATAATACTCAAAAAATATACAAAACATTTTACTCCTCACATACAAAATAATACATAATATAAAATGAATCAACTTTTTTAATGATATTATTGTGTATAAATTTTATTAGTAAAATTTAAAGAACGTATAAATTATGGAAATTAACTTTTTTTTCTCCTTTCTTGCATATAAGAAATTATTTCTTTAAACTTAGGTACTATACAGAGAAAAATTATTTTACAATCATTATATACATAAGTACCGTTTATAGAAGCATAATAATTTTGGAACCATTTTATGTACTAGTTTTCTTTAAAATGGTTCCTAAACACAAATATATTTGAAAAATCATGTCCATGTAGACAAAAAGAGGAAGGAAAAAAACATTATTGATACATATATGCGTGTATATAAAAATACAAATATACATACATAACTACACACACACAAACACACACATATATATATATATATATATATATATATATGTAATATGTGTGTATATAAAATATAAGTCAATGAAGTGTGATGGTTTGACTTGTAAATACCGGTATAAACACACTTTATTCCATTCCAAAGTACATAAGAATATTAATTACTTTATTTAAATTATTCTAAATTTTTTTTTTATTATTATTTTACTTTCTTTTAAATTGTTTTTTTTTTCTAATTGTTTGTTTTGAACTTTCAGATTTATAGTTTTTAAATATTTGATTATTTCATAATATGCGAAAAATTATT
Organism: Nephila pilipes; assembly: GCA_019974015.1. NCBI lineage: Eukaryota > Metazoa > Arthropoda > Arachnida > Araneae > Nephilidae > Nephila > Nephila pilipes. Next base: position 57,650 of record BMAW01036885.1, read on the forward strand.
TTATTTTTTAATGATTTTCTTAAATATTTAATTTTTTCTATTAGTAGTTATATCTTAGTGCTGGATCTTCTTAAATTGTAATGAGGTTTGATTTATAGTATTAATGTCTCTCTCTCCCTTTATTTATATATATATATATATGTGTGTGTGTGTGAGTGTGTGTAAGATAAAGAAATGAAATTATTATTAAAAACACATATAATATAAGAGAACAATTAAAATCCCAAATAATCCTATGAAAATAGTTACAGAACTATGTAAAATTAATGAATAAAAATAATTGAAATATATATATATATATATATATATATATATATATATATATATATATTTTTTTTTGTCTTTTGTTTTTTTTTTTTTTTTTTAATTTTCTATGTTTATAAAAAAAAGTTACGTTTCACAAAATGCAAAGTTGTATATATCACTTTAAAGAGAATTTTAAACTGAATATATAACTGAAACTAAGCACAACATTCAAATATTTTTGGTATAAAAAAAGTTATATGTATTTTAATCTAGAAAACAAACGTAGTTTAAAGTGGATTGTAATAATTGTTTTCGTGGTCAATAACTTTTGTTGATCTAAGAACCAATCAAAAGTCCACAATGGCTTGGAAACCAATCAAATGGCTTATTCTAATTGTAAACATGATGCCAGCAGAAGCTGACATCTTGTTCACAGTTGGAACAATTTATTAATGTGCTTTATTATGTAGAAGTGATGGAGAATATTTCTTATGTACTCAAATTATAAGTAGGAATTATTGTAAAAAAAATTAATATTTAGTAAAGAAGAAATGGCATCAAATAAAAGAGTAGATTGGACACCTAGAAAAAGATGTAAGATTATTCTGTTACGAGAAAGTGGCCTTTTCTATGCTGAAATTGCAGCACCAGTGGGTGTTTCAGTGATTCAATCTGGTGTTCAAAAGTTTTATTTACGATATAAAGAAACAAATTCCATAAAACCAAAGCAGGAGAAGGCCGAAAAAGGTGCATCACATCTATTTTTAACAGAAGAATAAAAGAAAAAACTATGCCTCCAAGAAAGTTGAATATCATCAACGGCCATCAGAAATTATCTGAATGATGCTGGTGTTTCTTTAGGTTCAAGAACAATCAGGAGAATATTAACAGTTTTTGGACTAAAAGGTAGAATTTCACGTAAAAAGCCTTATCTCAATTTGCAGCATCGCAGAAAAAAAAACTACAGTGGACAAAAGAGCACATTAAATTTACAGATGATCCGTGGTTGTAAGTTATATGGAGCGATGAAACCAAGATGTCGCTATTCGGTAGTGATGGGTGAAGATATGTAAGACATGGAATAGAAGACATACATTCTGACTGCAGTCAGGCAACTGTGAAAAACAAACTTAGTTCTATGATTTGAACATGCATGTCAGCAAATGGTATAGGTCACCTTCATGTCATAAATGGGACATTGAGTGCCTGTAAATACACTGACTTTATTCTGGAACCAAAATTTCTATCTTCCATTAAGGATTTCTTTCCCAACAATGCTTCATTTATTTTTCAGCAGGATTCTACTCCCTGCCACGCAGCAAATATTTACAAAGAGTGGTTTTGTACAAAGACATTTGAATTCTTGTCCTGGCCAAGAAACTGTCCTGACCTCAATTCCATCGAAAACTTGTGACACCGTCTGAAAACTCTTTTCCGAATGAGGCGTCCATCAAATAAAATGGAACTAATTGAGGCTATAATTGCTTACTGGCATCATGTAATAACGAAGGAAGAGCTTAAAACTATCGTTAGCTCAATGAAACATCGATGTGAAGCTGTAATAAAAAAAATTATATCCTGCTAAGTACTGATAACTCAATGTAGTTAATTATCAATATCTAATGTATATCGATAATTATTCCTGCTTAACTATTTTTGTATTGCAAATATTTGAATTGTGTTTTTTAATTGAATTCGGTATTATATTATCTTTAAAATGATATATACAAATTTGAATTTTGTGAAACGTAACATTTTTGATAAGCATATAATATTAAAAACATAAAAATTTCCAAAATTGTCCACGATTTTATCAACCACTGTATATATATACATATATATATATGTGTGTGTGTAAGATTTCCCAGCTAATTATCAAAGAATTAATTTTATTTTCCAATGTACTTTAAAACCAGTTCCTCAGACACTCGATAGATGGCATCACGAATCAGCGAAATGTGATAGCTCATGCAGCGCCACCAATTCCAGAACAAAACTGAGTGACCTTTCGTTCTCGCTCTCTTTCCTTCACTTTCCGCTTCTCTTTTCCTTTGTATTACCCATGTTGGAAGTGAACTTCGAAAGCCAGAGCGCGTTCCAGCGCCCTTCGCCGATATGGGTTAAATGAGGCAACCATCTATTTTGCTCCGATGAACTGGTCAATTCGTCATCTCCTTTTGTAAATACACTCTCTCTTCATCATCTCTTCTAATAAATGAAGTACAACAAGTCAAGCCTCTTCATTGAATTTCTACAAAAACTACTTAATGGAATCCGGTAATGGAATTACCCCCTAGACAACCAAACCTTTGCATAAGAGCAAACTATCGTAGATTCGGGATGTACAAAAATCTTAACCATACCGTCTACACACACACACACACACACACACACACATATAGTATATATATATATATATATATATATATATATATATATATATATATATATATATATATCAAATATATATATATTGCAACACTGTTGTGTTTAGGCTATGAAAATTTAATTAGAAATGCACTATTTTAATTATTTCATAGAATTTTTCTTAATTAAATTTTATTCTCACCTCCAACTGTTCGATATTAATTTTTTATTTTAAATGAATTTTCATTTGTGTGCCAAATACAAATCTCTTAACCAGTGCTAACAAGAGCTTATAACTTAACTCACAGAAGAGTGGTGAATAAAATGTGCCTAGCAGTGTAATTGTAAAAAGATCATTCAGAATTAATTCATAAAAATATTAAAAAGATAGAAAAGGTTATGTGTAAAATGGTGTAAGAAATTTTTTTTGTATATGCTAGCTTAAACCAGCTTGTAAATGAAAGGAAAGTTTATCATCGTTATAGTGAAAACACGAATAAACCATTCTAAGAATTGTTACTAAATCCTGAATAGAAACTAGAAAAATTCTTTCTCTCAGCAAGATAGAAGTCATATGTATAAAGAAATCTCTTCTGTGTCCACTCGATATGAAGTAAATGTTGATTGAGTTCTAGACGCCAAAGAAAAATAAGAAGAAAGTATTCTAGTAGATGTAAAAAAGAATACAATAATATATTTCGAAGAAAGTCTTTCAATCATAGAAAAAACATGTGTTTATCCTTGAAGAATTATTTTTAAAAATTGTCATGTCATATGGAACTTTTACTTATGAAAATGTTCTGAAGATATAATATATATATTACCTTCATAATCAGAAATCCTATAGGTTAATTTTTTCGTCTCTCTTTATTATATAACGTAAACCTAAAACTACTGTTGTCTATTCATAGTCTCTTTTGTAAATTAACATTACACTATTTCCACGCCGACAGTTTACAGGTTTCTTATAAAGAACGCGTCCTTTTGTAAAAATATTTTAGATAATTTAGACAGTCTGTGAAAATTCGTCTTTTTGTAAGTTTTTTGATTGTTGAGCATTTTAAAAAATTGAATAGCCGTAGGTTTTGTGATAGCTTTTTTTCTTCGTTCGTTTTTCAGTTGATATTGGTTTTATGCAAATATTGAAGACTCATATAGATAAAATAAATTTAGCATTAAATAAAAAGCTAATTAGCTTTATGCATACGCTACGTAAACACAGAGGATTTATAGTCGATGGACCACAATTCTGAAAGGTGTTAAGACAGGTGCTCTGGCTACATTGGCAACCTCTTCTTCAAAATCTCTAGGCATCCTGATATTTTTGGTTCCACAGATATAAGCATCATATCACAAATAGCGATTCGTCATAAACCACCATACACACGAAGATGCGTAGTGCTCAGTGGTCCTATATATCGAATCGAGAAAAATCGAAACCCCGACGTCTTGGCTTACCTGGATCAGGACAAAACTCAACCATCGCTTGGAAGAAATGCTGGCGCGAACTCTGTGTCATGACCACTGTTTCAGATCTGATTCAGATGTTTTTTTCTCACAGACATAATGATCATTCTCTTCTACTACAGAAGATCTTCAGAGATCATAATCCAACCACTGTTATATTCGGAAGAAATAGTAGGCCTACGAATACTTGCTCACTGATGCCACTGCTAAGTCTAGATTCTATTCCAGAGTTTGAAGTCTCCCAGACACAAAGCATCATTATCACCTCACTGAAGGGTCTTTAGTGGATCAAACCCACTGCAATGGGAAGAAATGCTGATAGTCGAACTGATCTAATATGACGCGGTACCTACACAGTCCATAAGAAAATTGAGGCATAAGAGAAATAATTAATTTTTGTATTTCAAATTTCCCCTAATTTAAAGAATTATCCATAATTGTCTTTTAGATCAGTGATCGAAAACCACGGCTCTTGACTTCGCATGTACTGTCCATCGAATAATGTTTGGTAGTCAGGAGTTATCATTTTATTAACTTGCCTGTAAGAGAGATAGCTTAAACAAAGACGCATAGTCTACGGTAGTGAAAGGCACAGTTAAAAACAACATTACAACAGATAGTCGTGCTTAGTGTATCATTCTTCATACTGGGCAGAAATGTATTTTTAACTATTTTATGAGTTAAATTTTTCTTCTACGAGCAGCAACATTCAAAGTTACAACTAAGCTATAAAGTGTTTTTTTCTGAACTGTTTTTTACCATTATTCGTGGTAGGTGTCGGTCGACCGGGCGACAGAGGGCTTATTTTTTTGGGGAGGCGTTTGTGATTTTAGCAATCCCAGCGAAGTTACACACATCAGTTCAAAGCCCGTATTACATTATAATCCGTAACACTTTCAGTGACATAAATGTATATATATATTTTTGATTCATAAAATTATATATATAGTAGTTTGTATATATGTTAATCAGCTATTTTAATAGTTATAAGATAGTTTCCATCTACAGCTCCTTGAGGTTTAATTACCTTTTTTTTTTTACTTTTGAGATCTTACGATTTTCATCATGGATCAATAAGTTTCGAGATACTTAGAGATGGCTCGTAAA
>BMAW01036885.1:62846-80287 GCA_019974015.1 Nephila pilipes
AGATGGCATCACGAATCAGCGAAATGTGATAGCTCATGCAGCGCCACCAATTCCAGAACAAAACTGAGTGACCTTTCGTTCTCGCTCTCTTTCCTTCACTTTCCGCTTCTCTTTTCCTTTGTATTACCCATGTTGGAAGTGAACTTCGAAAGCCAGAGCGCGTTCCAGCGCCCTTCGCCGATATGGGTTAAATGAGGCAACCATCTATTTTGTTAAATGAGGCAACCATCTACTGGTCAATTCGTCATCTCCTTTTGTAAATACACTCTCTCTTCATCATCTCTTCTAATAAACGAAGTTCAACAAGTCGAGCCTCTTCATTGAATTTCTACAAAAACTACTTAATGGAATCCGGTAATGGAATTACCCTCTAGACAACCAAACCTTTGCATAATAGCAAACTATCGTAGATTCGGGATGTACAAAAATCTTAACCATACCGCTCAGTACTTCGTTCAGTTTTCACTGTTAAAATTGTACCGTTGCATTGGGTACATTTGGAGGCATCTATGTGTTAATCGAAAGCGATTAACCGTCCACGCACTCTACAGCCAAACGACAATACCAATTGTGTGTCTTCTAACTGCGCTGAATCATCGCTTGGGCCGTGCTCGGTACTCTGCTCTTTTACGCGATGACGCAAGCACGCGATAGTCCCACCTGTCAATTGAAGAAGACAGAAGCTGATACGCGATGCTTTTAAAACATTTATAAGAAGTTAATAATAATCATTTTAGCTACAAAAAAATGAAATTACGTGGAAATGTATCACAGATGATATATCACCAAGTTTTCTTTTATATTTTGTAATGAGCTCATGAATTAAATTAGTTTTCTTACTTAAGACAATATTTTCATTTCTTTAATTTTCAAATTTTTTATATGTTTCAGCTTTTTTGCAAATATGATTTTTTAGGACAATTGCTCGTACTTGTTAAATTATTTATATGCATTTGCTTTCAATGAATTTGATTAAAATATGTGAAACGAGGAATTGAAATGCATATTCATTTTTTACTATTTATATTAAAAGTATCATATTACATAATTAATTGTAGTATTATTCCACGTTGTATATATTAACAACAAATGGAATAAGATGGAATGTATATATGAAAAATCCAGGTTTTTTATTTGATTTTTTCAATACAGTTTTAAACTACAATAATCAATCAGAAACTTTTACTGTCGATTATTCTATTTATTCCTGCGCGTATTTTAATTTTGTATCGAAAATTCAAATTACATATACAAAATAAAATATATTATGTATTTAAGCTATGTAATGAAATTTAAAAATACATGTATAGTGAAAAAAATAAAATATGGACTAATGTGTCAGCATACATGTAGTGTGGGAAAATAATCTTCAAAACTATGCATATTAAATAGATTTACATACTTAAAATGTTTCTTATAAAACATGGTTATGTTTTTTGTATCCAGTATAATTTTTTAAAATAAATTATTGATTCTTAAAACGTAAAACTGTATTTGTGTTTTTTGTTTGTAGCATCCTTAAGTGGATTTATTCTGCTTTTCGAAAACATTTTTCTAAAAAGTAAAAATATTAAATATCAATTTATAAATTAGCGAAAAATTGTCTGATTTCATATGTTTCTTCTTCGGAACCCAAGCACATAAGAGTAGTAGATCTTTGGTATTCAAACACACGGTCTATTCTCTACTAAACCTCAAATTTTTGTACCCTCCATACTATCTGAGCTTATAAATAAGACTCTTTCATTCATTTCCTTGGGCTCCCTTTTAAAATGGGTCGTCAGTTCCTATAGTTATGGCATGTGTGGTTGTGTTCATGGTCTTAAAAGTAAGGATCGATATTTGTTAACTATCTAGAAATACTGGAGGTCACTCTGCAGGAATAAAATGCACATAGAGCTGTTAGCTTATATCTTAACATTAACCTACATCTTATGTGTATTGTATAAAAATGGAGTCTGAATATATTAATATCAAATTATAAGATTTAAGGTGGAGAAACCTTGTAATCCTTCGAAATAATTCTATAGAAAGAACTTTTTTTTCTGATCACTAAAATAGACCGTAGTAGCTATTGTTTTTTGATATCAAATATCAAAGTAGTATTTTGCAATATAATTACCCCAAGTTACGATGTTATTATTTTAAAACGCAGATTGGAAATTGTAATTTTGAACGTTTTTTATTCATTAAATCCCAATTGAACATTCTTCTCTACTTATTTTTTTGACTTCATGGACGGATTCATTTACAATGTAGGCTACTGCTTAGAGGAGAAAATCATTAATATAGCTAAATGGATGCCATAAATTAGTACTAATCTAGAATATAGCAAAAGTTTTTAAATTTTCTTATTGTATCTAATGGTTTTGCAAAATAAATCTGTGATCCATTATTATTTAATTAATATATTGTAATCATATCGTACTATATATACTCTGCGTGACACTGAAAATACATACCAAAAAAGTAATGTCAGGAAAAATTAAATACTACTTTCATGGTAATTCAGATGAAATGCGATTCACTTATCTTTGGCGGACATTGAAGAAGATATAAGTATAAAAGGAAGAATATATATGTGGAAATGTTCAATTTTCGCACCGCTATTGGCTAACTGAAATCATCGCACAAAATTTGTTCTTGATTCAGAGGACGTTTATAATGGCAGAGAATACCAGGCCAAATGTCATCAACGGAGGCATTTCCAGTAGACAACGAACAATTTGGGAGAGTTGTGGTGATCGGGCAGACAGGTTGTCCATACGATCTCAGCTGATACACCTTGGACGTGTCAAAGTGCATCAATGTGTCGAAGAAGATATGGATTTGGAACTCGGGGAAATGTGTGGCAAATTTGAGGTGCTGGTGCGGCCAGAGTGACGTCAGCACACGTGATTCTACTGCATGTCATCTTACACAAGAAGCGGTGGAAGGAGCCGGAAGCCACTGCCTTTCATTCTCTGCACATTATGTTCAAGACGCTCTGGATGTTCCCCATATCAACTAGTACCGCACCTTTCCTGTCGATTGGTTAACGGACCGTATTCTCTAGGCCTCCGATTAGGAAGACTACCATTGACTTCTCAGTAATGTGGAACCGGTACTTCAACAATTGCCAGACCAGAGAGCTGAGAGGAGGATGAGGAAAGGTACAAAAGGGTCGTGTTCTCAGGGTACTCCTGTTTCTTTTAAATATATATGTACCACGTACAGTGCAGGTCAGGTCAATGAAGGAATTGGGCCCACCACGAGATAACATAATCATTTAGAGCGCAATTGCGTCGTTCAAGTCACCTCTTATATTCTTCTTGGGCTGTCTGACGCTCAACGATACATGGAGTGTGCTGTGGCTGGTGATGTTTCTTACCTTTAGGAGGTGCCCCAATCCCGTTATCAGCAGGACTTACCGCTCTCACCTGATAACCCCGACAACGAGATCTGCAAGATATACAGATTATGGTGACCGTCTTTCCCTGTTCTCACCAATTGTGAATACATTTGGGATGTGATTGGTTCTATATACAGAACCTGTCACTGCTGCGTTTAGAATGCTTGTACTGTAAAATGGATTTGATAGGGAATGAAGAACCTACCATTCTTTTAGGATGCCGACTTTCTTTGATTCTGTACGTGTAACACCTTCATTGTATCGCCTTCCACATTGATCCTTTAATCTACTGAGCCGACTCTGTTCTCATATCCTGCATATAATTTCCAAAATAACGATCCTTATTGTTCATTGCTGTGTCTCTCTCTCTTTCAAAGTTTCATCTTGCCACTCCTTCTTGTTGCATTTTTAATACCACACTATAAATATATATATATAGAGAGAGAGTTCTATCGGCACATCATCCTGCAGGTACCGGATCCGCTGGCTTAAAGCATTGAGCAGTTGTAGATTCCGCATTGAGATGCATTTTAAACAGCAGAAGCTGTATGTTATTTTTTTAAAACCGCGCAATACATAATCTTATCAATCAAATGAAGAAGAACTACAAATGTCTCTCAAATCTTAACCTTTTTTTTTAACATTGAAAACTAGAATTATTCCACTAAAATAAATTACCTGTAAAATAATTTACCGTGTAATAACGCTTTAGATAACTGGCTAGGATAAATATGTTAATTGCCAGATTATTATGAAACTATTGTATAGCTCTATCATATTATTCTTCATAATGACTTTCTTTATAAAATTTCAGTACAGGAAATATATCTTGTGAAAGCATTTTTGTATTTTTATTTTCCGTTCTGAAGAATCTTAAACGAAAAAATCATAGTAGAAACTCTACATTAAATTTATTGTATAAATTTATATTGGTTTACAGTAAAACATCACATACTATCAAATTCCAGAGCAGAGTAGAATATGTTGCGTTTTAATAGCCTGACTGGTGCAGAAACATAACTGAGTGAATTTTCGAACGTTTATAAAGTTCAAATAAATCTGAACGATAAATGATATTAAGTAATGCCTTTCATAGGTGTTTTTTGTATTTAATTTTTTTTTTTCTACGTAAACATTATATATCTTTAAATTTGAGATTTAAAAGTTTGTTGAAAGAATAGTGATCATTTTTTAACTGACTAACTTACGATATTCAAACATGGAATAACGGGTAGGCACAAACGTTACCATTTTCAATTGTTAAGAAAAGAAATACATGGCTGATCATTTGCATTTTTCTTCAAAATTTCATTTGTTTCACAAGTTCGCTCTTTCCTGATGTCACTTTAAATACAATTCCATCGACCATTTTCTAACTAATAAATCAGTGAAAAATTTCTTAAGGAATTATACTTATTTTTATTTATTTTCCTTCTACTTTTTTCAAACATTTTGGTTCTTTTAGTTTTTTGATTTCACCGTTTTATAATCTTTATTAAGTGATGTGTGTTATCATATATACCTAAAACCAGGGTCATGAAAATAATTTTTTACATTTATTCTCATTTTTTTACTTACGAAAGCGGTGGGTCTTACAACACTCAAAAAAAAAGCAAAAGGGAATTTAAAAAATATTTATCTGTCGTATTCTTCTTCTAATTTTTGTCATTGATTCATTACTATGAAGAAGCTTAATTAATATATATCTATAACTAATGTATTAACAGACTGACACTCACACATAAATCCATACTGATTAAATTTTTAAAATATTTAATAAAAAAATCATCCTATAAATGTGGCCGATTGACCCGAAACAGATTACATCTTTCTTGTACAAGAACAAACAAAAAAGAAGTGCAGACAACTAAGAAATAATATCGTTATGGTGACAGCTCCCTCTTTGTTTGAGGCAAGATGTGGTTGCATTGAGGACGCGGTATTTTCCACATGTTATCACATCCTAACGTAAAATTATCTTTCTGAGAAGAAATATGAGATCAATACAGACTTTTACACTTCTTAATAATACTCTTGAATCAAGGCTATTCAAGAAATTGGCTATGATAAAATTAGATATGAAAAAAAACCAAAAATTATTTCTGCAAAATTATAATTATTATTGTTATCCTAAAACCATAGGTACAGTGTATATAAATAAAAGTTTGTTCAGTAAACGGTATATTTCATACATTTTGTCTATAGTTCTGGGTATGATTTACAAAACTTACCATATGAAATGTAAACTTAAAAACAAATTTATCTATACGTTGTTTATTTTCTGCATGGTTTTTTTCTTCAAATATTTGTGGTATCCAGAAATAAGAATAAATATATTTCTATGTCTTTTTCTCATGTTTTACTTTTTTTTTCTCTACTTTATGATCTCAGTTCAATCGGTTCTATAGTCTCAAGCTGAAAATAGCATTTTTTTTTTTTTTTGAGATTTCACTAACAATAAAACCGATTGAAATGTACCATGTAAGTTTTGCAAAGGATTAGATTTTGTACCTAAGTTCACTTTTTTTTTTTAAAAAAATATTTATTTTTCAATTCGTGTGGGAACGGTCCATACTTATTGGTGGTGCGGCACCATTCAATAGACTGGGTTGGATCTAACGTCATTCACCTCTGTCTTCCTTTGACATTTCTAGAAAACGGTGCTATCCATATGAAGCTGATCAGAGACATCTTTCAATTTGTGTGGCTCTCTGAGCAATGAACCTAATATTCTATTGAAGACTGATACTGACGACGTTTCGTCGAACTTTAAAAATGCATTATTGTTTTGTTTCTCTTTCTGAGTGATTTTTTGCATTATTTTTTGTATTAATTTTTTCTCTTCTATTTTTCAGATGTTGAGCTTTTTTTTTTTTTTTTTTTTTAGATTCTTATAGTAATGTTCAGTAGCCATATGATGACAGCTTCTTTCTACAGTGAATAAGTTCTTGTTTCTATTTTGTTGTATTTTCTTGGTTGTGTTCTATTGTGTGTATGTATATATTATCGTTTTGATTATACCTTTACTGGCTCACCTAATGTCAGGGATGGCCAATTGTGAGAACTGTCCCGCTCCGCTACAGCATCGCCACCTTCAACGTAGATTAGAAGGCTAGATCTCGGAGTGTAAGCACGCAGAAATGTATGTCCACACTTTCTCTTAAAATGAGCCGCAATTTATTTACAACATACCGATGGCAACCTTCACTTTAAATATTTGAATTATAGAAAGGGATAATATGTCCTCGAAGGGGAAATTCAATCGTTCCATTTATTTATGCATATTCACTCACCCACTCACTTGTTTCATTCATCTCAGTCTCAAAAAACACTTTATTTGAAAAGTACCATTGTATTGATACTAGGAACAATTTACTAAAAATAGTATGTGTGTGGCTAAAATTTGTATCTGTCAGTCATCGTAACTTTATTTCGTAATTGTTTACAGTTAATGCGAATAACATGGGCTATTCGCTGTTATTCAACTAGATTCTTTTCAGATTTTATATTTAAGTTCTTAGTTTCTTCCCAATCAGATAGAAACGATGCAAATTCAGTAAGTTTTGGAAGAAAGTAAATATAACATTTTTTGTATAAAACGACAGAGAATTAATTTGAATAATTAAGGGTGTAAATGTAAGATGTTTGTGTGATGTACAGCCATTCTGGCTTTATATAACAGATTTTGAGAGATTAGATCACAACTCCTGTTTGAGGAATTGCTGGAGAATTACTCGCTCTCTTATTTCAGTAAAATCATTCTTTGATAGATTATAGAAGTTGTTAACTTGTTCGAGAGGAACTTAATTATTTGAGAGCATTGCTTATAGTAATAAGTATAAGCAATGCTTAGGGCAACCTGTGAGCCGAGAAAGAATGGGCACATTTGAGTCCGTGCTTTAACTCAAAGTGAATTTAGATCTTGCAGGCCAAGTAAAATTTAAGATAGGCGAACTGAGTAATACTAGGATGCTTTTGCAATTGCTTTCCTATAAATATAGAATACATTGTGCATCATCGAACAGATTTAAATTACTGGTTTTCTTTAAATGCTACTTCAAATCACAAGTGATGTTCTAATATAGGGTCAAAAGAAAATCTGAGAAATAAGTGCAAGCATATCACAGAGTTAAAAAAAACACTCATTATCCATTGTGTGCTCTATCCCATTATTAATTACTTGCCATAACATTTAAGTATCCTCATTCTTCTTCTGCAAGTGTTTTTCCTCAAGAGGATATAACTTTTAATGGGATCGAGTATAAATCTCAATGGGTGCAAAAAAACTAATTATCTACATTTTTTCAATGGCAGGCCTAACAATTTTGATTTATATTAACTATCTTTAAATTGAACATGTGATAGGATAATAATGTAGAAATCAAAGTGTGACAGGTATTGTCATTGCTGAAATGAAGAGATATTGTCACACACAGTAATTATAATAATGGTGCATTTGAATGCAAAAAAAAGAGATATTCACCATTGTTTTGGGGGGTTTTGCTCTTGGGTGAATAAGTCTTACATTATTTGAAAAGGTCTACCTATCTTTGAGTTAGAAAATTTGCGAAAGCTAGACGGCGTTGTAATTTTATCTTCGAATAAATACACCTATATTAGATGTTCCATTGAGTCCAGTTTCACCAGGATGGAAGGAAATACACAGTTTGATGAAATATTTGAATCCTCATTTTATTGCAGGGTGTTTGATGAAGTATGCATTGTTTCAATTCCGGCAGTAATTCGAGATATATGGCGCAGTACTGTGCTACCATATCAAAAATATACTTTACAACACTACTACAAACTATTACTGCTAAAAAACAAATCGAGATATAGTAAGCCAAGTTTTCAGTTTTATTCTCCAACGCTACTAAGATATTTTTTTTACACTTGGAAAAGCGAAGAACCAAAAGTACATATATTCGTAATCTTGAAGAAATTTTCCCAAAATCAGTTAGTTGTGATTTTTAACATGTAGAAAATGCCTTAAATCTGGTCACTCTACGTGTTGGGTGTCAAATGTAGTGATTATTTTAAGAAGAGATCGAATAAATATATTTTCAAAATGAGATACTTATAATTCACGATCGTGACAGAACTAAATCTAAAACATTAAAAAAAAGTAATATGGGTCTTTCTGATGCTTTCAGAGTAAAATACTGGAAGAGAGGCGTTCTTAAAGTAGAAGAAAACTTTTATTTTATTAATTAGATTTGTTGAAAAATCGTAAGTTTTAGTAAATTTTATAAAAGAATGTAACACTTTATATGCACCACAAATTTTCAGTTTTTTCGCGTTTCAACGAAATATTGTGCTTAGTTATTTAAAATGTAAAGGTGTAGAAAAGTATACTAAACTCTTTAACAAAGTTAGTATGATATAAATGCAATGCATTATTTTTACTTATTTTTCTAAAAGAAGGAAAAAGCATTTAATATTTTTAAGATTTTCAAACATTTTTAATGTTTTTTTTCACTTATCTCATTTTATAAGTATGCAAAATAAAATATATATATTTGACTTTCCTAAATCAGTTTTTCCGTTCTATAGAGAACCATTTTAAACAAAATATGGCTCATTAAAGAATTATCTTAAATTTCTAAAATAGATGTTTTACTATTTTCTAGGGTCATAATATAAAATTAAAATATGTTATTTTATGCGTTAGAAAAGTTCATTTCCTTCTCTTGGATATTTCTGAAAATTATAAAGTATTTTAATTTTTAATTTCATTTCTTATAATAAACTCATTGTGCATGTTTTCAAAGCTGTTACAGGATCTAACACCCCTGGGGCCCTTGAAACTGTCTTTGTAAGCATAACATAAAGAAAAAAAGCTATTTTGAATAAATATCTCATTACTGAAGGCACATTAATAGTCACTAGAAATACTTTAAATTTAATACTGAGCAAAAGAACAATAAATACACATTACAAAAAAAATAACAAAATTTCGATAATCTATCAGATATTTTTTCATTAGCGTCAGTAAGAATACACTAGTAAAATTTCGTTTTCTTAATATATTATTGTTTTGAAATCAATATATTTTTTCTATTTCCTCCATCAATATTTGAGTTCTATGAGGAAGAAACATGTTAAGGTGTGAATAATATGGTATGATACTGTAAATAATGCACTGGTACCACCGAATATCAATCATTTTGGAAAATAAATAATCTTGTGCAGAAATAAGTTCCAATGTATTCACGGTGGATACAAAACGTTTTCCAATGGGTTGAAAATGGACAATTTGTAAATCGGGAAGAAGGAGAAAACATTCCTCAGTTTAACGACCAAAGAAACATTCTAGAATAATGAAAGTCCTTAGGTAAATTGCCAAGAATTGGTTTCACTACTTTACATAATAAAGACTTGGTACTTGCAGAAACATTTTACCAGAACGACAGATGTAGTCGCGTATCAATTATTTTATTTCTAATGGAGGGATTGCATTTGCTAAAATGTCATGTTTCAAAAAAGCTGCAAATTTCTTTAAATAACGTGTGTTTACATGAAGATCCAAAACTAAATTGTTTAATGGCAGAAGTGTAGGCGATGATGATATATGTTTTGACGGAAAAACATGAACCTCATACCACGCCATTCTTAGGTCATGTGCTAATTTAATTTGCGTGGTGTGGAAGATAGGAAAGGGGATGCTAGCTTAGATATCGTCCCCTCTCTTCATGACCATGTTTGATTATGAGGTTCTCGTCTCAATAATAGCTCTAGTGTTCTTCTAGTGCTACGTTAATGATCTCCAACAAAACTATAATGGAAGGCGTCAAAGGATAAAGAAGAAATGTTCGCTATTAAAAGAAAATTGGATAAAATGAAATGCTTTATACCGAATGATAA
Source organism: Nephila pilipes (assembly GCA_019974015.1). Taxonomy (NCBI): domain Eukaryota; kingdom Metazoa; phylum Arthropoda; class Arachnida; order Araneae; family Nephilidae; genus Nephila; species Nephila pilipes. Next base: position 73,102 of record BMAW01036885.1, read on the forward strand.
TTTAAAACTAAGTGTAATGTCCAGAAACCATTAAGGGCCGCATTGTATGTTTGAACAAATAAATCTCTAGATTTAACATATAAGCTGAAATTATTACTGTTGTTTATAGTTGTAAAATGCAATTATATACACCACCACCATTTCGATCATTAATAACACATCGATCATGTATGCTCCCAGTCAACAGAAACAACATTTTTTTGCACCCAAAATTTTTTTGTTCATCAACTATAACACCTTTTGTTAATCACCTTTTAAAGTTGTTCACAATCCGTTTCAACGCTTTCCAAATCTTTTTTTTTTTCTTTTTTCGCGAAATCTTTTTTGTTGCAGTAAATAATGCTTGATAAACAACTTTCAGATCATCGACTCGTTGCTGTTTTGTTCCATCAGTAATCGCGGCACCCACTTGGAAAAACCTTTTCACTTCGCTAAAAAATTGCTTTTTTTCAGTAAATGCCATATGATATCTGTGTCCATCCTCTCATAGCAATCTCACGGCTTCTTTACGATCTTTCATTATGCTTTTCTTCACTCACATTTTTCCGGTTGTAACGGCTACAGATTTCTGAGTTTCCGCGTCATTTGTGTCGGTGACCACACGTTTAAACTCGACAAAACCAACGACCGATCATTTCTTTTGATGGATGGGTCAGAAACATTTTCAATCCATTGTTCTACGCTTGCACGGTGTTTTACCCATTTAAAACAATGTTTATCAGAGAACCACCATCGGTTTTTCATTTTTTAAACAAACTACCACAAAACGACTTTACTCCAACCTCGATAACTCAGCAGCTGTTTTCTGGAGTCCGATCGACTTAAAATGTTGACACATTTTCAAACAAGGTTCGTACCCAGAAGAGACCTGGTTACTGGTTTACTACGAGCCATCTCTAAGAGTTGAGTCTCGGGAGTTATTGATTGATATGTTATGTTAGAATCGTGTTCTTAATTGGGGTTTGCTGAGTATTTTAATTTCAGGTGAAAGAGAAGCTGCCTGAAGGGCTTATTAGTGAGCGAACCTCGCAATTTTGGACCGGTATGAAGTGATGCGGAATGCGCAGTGACACGACCTTGTCAAAACTTCCTACAACTTACTTAGGGAGGACTTGATTGGACCAGATTAAATCCTCACACCGTTTCTCGTGGGTCTTTAATTCACATCATGACTCGAACCCACTGATTTGGCATTTATAACATCAAATACAGACGTTACCACAATACAACTAACTATCATAATACCACGATTGATGGGAAATTCATTTTTTTCAAAAAAATTTAGTAATGGAAGTGAGGGAACCTTATAACATATAGCATTAAATGAAAACTGGAAAAAATAATAATAGCAAAGATAGGTTTTTGAAATTACTGTTGGAAAGTGTTCTAAATGAAAAAAAAAAGAACACGATACAAGACAATATTAATTTTTGAAAGAAAATGGAATTAATACTAGTGCTCTATATATTTTGTAACCCAAGTATCTGTAACTAAAAATGTAAAAGTATGGTAGCTAAGAGAAATGTCTTCCGTTTTGATTCATACCTCAGTAGTTACTTTTTTTTTTTTTTTTTTGTCTCTCCATACGTGTAAGCTTTGCAACTATAAAGAGCTTATTCCCCTTCATTTGTTCTTATGGACATTTCCTAGATGGTTAAGTGAGATTCAGGACTTAATGCAGTATCAGACGGTACAGAAGTACTCATAATATATTTAATTTCTTTGATACATTGCAGAACTTGTTAGAACTCTTGGTTAGAGAAAGTAGCCTGTTTTGAATACATCCAAAAAAATTTAATAAACACACACATTCTAGATAGAAAACACAAGTTTATTTAGCAGTCTCTCTGTTAAAACTTAAGTTGAAATTTAAAATATCCATAAATAGAATTTAATTTAAGATAGAAAAACATGAAGAGGTGAAAAAATTAACATATTTAAGTGTTTTGATGATATACTTACATACGATAAATCAAATAATTTTGCAAAATAAATACCAAGACCAAATTAGAGATTTTAATAAATTAGTAGTTAGAATGTTTCTAATTAATAGAAACAAACACAAAAAAAAGTTCACGTATTATAGCATCAGTGAGAATGAATATAAGTGTTGAAGAAAATAATAATTTATGTTTTTATAATTTTATCTTTTGATTCATTTAATGGACACATTTTTCAACTCTCAACGTTTAAAACTCCTCCGATTTTTTTTTTTAAAATTCATTTTGATTTGTCATCGAGTTTTGAAAATGTCTTCTATAATCATGCACTGTCTTTATCTAATTCTAATCTTTTAATGGGTACTTTTATTCATAGTATGTCATGCTAGGTTAAAAACTTTTAAGAGCTTTTTTCTCATATTTTAAAGCACTCATTTGAGCTGAAAGGAGAATTTCTACAGATTGCTTGGATGACATTGCGATAATTTAAATTACAATTATAAAAATTGGTAGTTAAAATTAATTATTTAAAGACAAATTTTACACAAAGTTTCTCCTTAACACAAATTTACTTAAATGGTCACCAAATCCTTTGCCTTGCTATGTCACGACTGTGAAATATGTATACAGGTCAAAAGTGAAAAGTTATAAAATTTGTTATGCAGTATCTGCAAGTTGGAAAGAAAATCCTTGGTAAAAAAACCTCTTTTGTCTGTGTTATTTACATTTTAATGTATTTCCAACCGTCGTTTTCTTAGAACATAATTTAATCATTTCAAACAAATATATTACACAATTTATTTATTTGAAATAACTCAACAAATAGTGCGGAATAATATGATTTTCCAACACATGGACCTTTAATGAACAGAGCATATGTTTCTGGATCAAGTGAAAACATTCAATCTTTATTAAACCTAAAACCATTTGTGGAGATTAACATGAGAGAAATTTTGCACATCCCGATGTAGGCTCTTAAATGAATACCGACACAAGTTTTTTTGCGCATAGTTTTCATCGTTTTTAATTCTATTCTTCTTTATCAGCGTGTTCATTTAGCACTTCTGTAGGAGGAATCGCTTACTAGAAATGTATTATTTTTGTACCTTATCTTTTGCCTTGCTTTTCTACTCTTTCTATTAATATTTATTTACTCCCCCCTTTTTCCTCTCCTGAGATGCTGAAAGGTGAAAGAATAGAAAGAAAATGGTACAGTTTCATTCTTTCGTTTTCTTAAGTTTTTTTTATTTCCTCTTTCTGCTTATACCATTTTGTGGGTGCAGTGCGAACTGGGACTAAGTTAATGTGCCCAGGGATTAAGCTCTTTGAAGAATGTAATTCTACCGTCGATTAGGCGTGAATAGTGACCTGAACGACATTATTGTTGCTGTGTAAGAGAATCGATTCTTTTTTACTAAATGCGCCATAATGCTCAAGCATTAACTGTTCTTCCGTGTGAAATGCGTATTTTGTAACTAATATCAACATTTCGATAACTTAAGACAAATCTATAAAATACATATCTTATAATTATTCAAGATGAGAAATGAAAATAGTCACACAATTTTAATATTGTTAAGAAAACTTTTAAAAAAAATTAATGCTTTTCTGCTTCGGTTTAGGAAAACAAAGTATGTTATAAATATCATTGAGTTATTCAAAATAAGTTTGGTTTGTAACATCATTTACTAAGTCAAGCAGAATATTTCTTTGATAATTTCGCATTTCAGAATTATCGTAAAAGTAATTAAATTATATGAGTACTAGAACTGAAATCAAATACCAAAAGCTTAGAGACTTTTCTTTCAGTGACATTTTATATTTGCAGAATTCATGGGATGAGCTAGGAAATTTGAGTGTGCTAATAATGATGTTTTAATCTGGAATGATCTAATAAAGGCATATTTTGATAAAAATGTTTCTTACACTTTGGGTCATAAATATGGACAAGATTTTCAAATATATATTTTTATTTAGGTGCCATTTTTTAAAAATAATGTCTCAAAAAAAATATAACATTTACCTCACATATAAAAATAATACATAATATAAAATGGATCAACTTTTTAATGATATATTATTAATACTAAAATTTACAAATAAATAAAATTTAAAATTGCACGTAAATTAATTAACTTTTTTTTTCCTTTCTTTTGCATATAAGAGAGTGTTTCTTTAAACTTAGGTACTACAGAGAAAAATTATTTTATCATTATATACATAAATTGCACCGTTATAAACCTTATAATCGTTTGGGAACCATTTATGTGCTAGTAGTTTTCTTTAAGAATGGTTCCTAAACACAAATATATTTGAAAAATCATGTGTCCATGTAGACAATAAAAGGAGGAAGGAAAAAAAAACGCATTGATTTGATACATATATGGTGTATGTAAAAAATGCAAATATGCACATACACATAGCTACACACACACAAGCACACACATAATAATATACATATGTAATAATATATATATAAATAATGTGTTATATAAAATATATAAGTCCAGTAAGTGTGGTTTGGCTTGTAAAATACTATAAAACACACTTTATTCAGTAAAGTACACATAAAATATTACAGCATTTTATTTAAATTATTCCTAAATTTTTTTTTTTTTTTATTATTTTACTCTCTTTTTAAATTGTTTTTTTTTTCTAATCGTTGTGATTTTGAACTTTCGAGTTTAGTTTTTTAAATGATTGAGTTATTTCATAATTGCGAAAAATTATTTATATTTTTTAATGAGTTTTCTTAAATGTAACTTTTTTCTATTAGTAGTTATATCTTTAGTGTTTGGGATGTTCTTAAATATATGTATGGAGTTTACTAGTGAAATCAATTGTCTCTCTCCCTTTATTATATATATATAAGTATGTGATGTGTGTGTGTGAGTGTGTAAGATAAAGACAAATTATTAAACTTTTATATAATGTAAGAACGGGAATTAAAATCCCAAATAATCCATGAAAATAGTACAGAAACAGTGTAAAATTTAATTGAAAAAATAATATGAGTATAGTATATATATATATACATAATATATATATATATGTATATATATATATATATTATATATAGTGGGATATACTTTTGAAGTATTCTTTTTATTTTTTTTTTTAATTTTCAGCTTTATAAAAAAGTACGTTTCACAAATAAAGTTGTATATATCACTTTGAGAGAATTTAAACCGAATATATATGACAACAGCACAACATTCAAATATTTTATAAAAGTTATATGTATTAGAAAAAAACGTAGTTTAAAGGGATTGTAATAATTGTTTCGTGAATAACTAAGATCTAGAACCAATCAAAGTCAAATGGCTTAGACAATCAAATGAAACTTATTCTAATTGTAAACATGATGCCAAGCTGACATCTTGTTCAAGTTAAGGAACAATTTATTAATTGCTTTATTATGAATTGTGAATATTTCTATGTACTCAAATTATAAGTAGAATTAATAAATTAATATTTAGGTAAAGAAGAAATGTAACATCAAATAAAGGAGTAGATTGACAATCTAGAAAGATGTAAGATTATTCTGTTGAGAAAGTGGCCTTTTCTATGAATAAATTGCAGCACAGTGGGTGTTTCAGTGATTCAATCTGTGGTTCAAGTTTATTTACGATATAAAAGAAACAAATTCAAGAAACCCAAGCAGGAGAAGACAAAAAAAGGTGCATCACATCTATTTTTAACAGAAGAATAAAAACTATACCTCAAGAAAGTTGAATATCACATCAACAAGCCATCAATCTGAATGATGCTGGTGTTTTTCTTTAGGTTCAAAAAAACGGAATCAGAAATTAAAGTTTTGACTAAAAGGTAGAAGTTCACGTAAAGCTTATCCCACTTATTTGGCATCGCAGAGAAAAAGACAAAACTACAGTGAAGAGCACGATGAATTCAGATGATCCGTGTTGTACAGTTAATGGAGCGATCCAAGATGTCGACTATTATGTAATATATAAGCAGTGAAGAGAAGAACAATACATTTACTGCAGTCAGAACTGTGAATCACTATTAGTTTGATTTGTACATGTCAGCAAATGGTATAGTTCGACCTTCACACATGCTGACATTGGTAAGATACACTGACTATTCTGGAATTTCATCTTCCATTAGTTTCTTTCCCAACAACAATGCTTCATTTATTTTCAGAGATTCTACCCTGCCACACAGCAAATGTTATCAAAGTGGTTTTGTACAAGACATTTGAATTCTTGTCCTGGTAAAGAAACTGTCCATGACTCAATCTCCATCAGCATCTCTTTTCCGAATGAGGCGTCCATCAATAAAATGGAACAATTGAGGCTATACTGCTTACTGGCATCAAGACGTTAAACATCGTTAGCAATGAAACATCGATGTGAAGCTGTAATAAAAATTATATCCTGCTAAGTACTGATAACTCATAGTTAATTATCAATATCATGTATATCGATAATTTCCTGTTAACTATTGTGCAAAATGTTTGAAATTGTGTTTTTTAATTGAATTCGGTATTATATTATCTTTAAATGATATATAAAAATTTATTTTTGTGAACGTAACATTTTGATAATATAATATTAAAACATAAAAATTTCCAAAATTGTCACGATTTTATCAACCACTGTATATATAGTATATATATGTGTGTGTGATATATTTCTACAATGAGTTCATTTATCAAGAATTATATTTTTCCAATGTACTTTAAAACCAGTTCTCAGACACTCGATAGAATGGCATCACAGATCAGAAATGGATAGTCATGCAGCACCTAATTCAGAACAAAACCAGGTGACCTTTCGTTTCTCTTTTCACTTTCGCTTCTCTTTCCTGCTTATTATACCCATGTTAGGAACTGAGCAGAAAGGCGCTTCCAGCGCCCTTCGCCGATATGGGTTAAATGAGCAACCATCTATTTGAAACAATCCGATGAACTCGGTCAGGTCAGTCATCTCCTTTGTAAATCACTCTCTCTTATCATCTCTTCTAATAAATGAAGTTCAAAAGTCAAACCTTCTTGATTCTGAAACTACTACTTAATGGAATCGTTACCTCTTAGACAATAGCAGCATAATAGCAAACTATCAGTTAGTTAGGATGCTACAAAATCTTAACCATACCTGTCTGCACACACACACACACACACTACTATCCACAAATTAGTATATATATATATATATATATATATATATATATATATATATATATATATATATATATACATATATATATATATATATATCATGCAA
>BMAW01036885.1:80312-177384 GCA_019974015.1 Nephila pilipes
ATATATATATATATATATATATATATATATTGCAACGTGCACTGTTGTGTTTAGGGGCTGCCGAAAAATTTAATTAGGAATGGAAATGCAATTCATTTTAATTATTTCATAGAATTTTTTTCTTAATTAAATTTAATTTATTCTCACCTCAACTGTTCGATTAAATTTTGTTATTTGAGAAATGAATTTTCATTTGTGTACTCAAATACAAATCTCTCAATCATGTTAAACAAAACTTATAACTTAAATCACACAGAAATGCATTGTAAAATATGCCTTAGGAGAGTGTATATTTTAAAAGTCATTCCAGGATTAATCTAAGTAAAATATTGAAAAAAAAAGATAGAATAGTGGCTATGTGTAAAATGGTGTAAATTTTTTTGTAATGTATAAGCTTAAACCATACTTGTAAAATGAAAGGAAAAGTTTAGTCATCGTTATGAGTGAAACACGAATAAAATTCATTACTTGAAGAATTGTCTTACTAAATCTGAATAGAAACTAGAAAAATTCTTTCTCAGCAAGATAAAGCAATACATGTAAAAGAAACTTCTTTCATGTGTCCACCGATATGAAGTAAATGTTGATTGATTTAGACGCCAAAGAAAAATAAGAAAAGTATTCTATAAGATGTATGAAAAAATAAATGAATATATTTCGAAGAAAGCTTTGTTCTAATCAGAAAAACATGTGTTATCCTTATCGAAAGGAATATTTTTTAGAAAAATTGCATGCATGATTATGGGAACTTTAATTATGAAAATGTTCTGAGAGATATAACTTTATACTATTATTCATAAAGAAATACTCAGAACTATGTTTAATTTTTTCGTCTCTTTTATTATAAACGCTGTAACCCAAAACTTGCTTTAGTCTAATATATAGTCTCTTTTGTAAATTAACATTAAAAAAATAATTTCTGCGACAGTTTACAGGTTTCTTATAAAAGAACGTCCCTTTGTAAATTTTTAGATAATTTACAGTCTGTTGTGAAAAAATACTGTCTTTTGTAAGTTTTTTGATTGTTGACATTTTTTAAAAAATTGAATAGCCTTTTGTGAGTTTTTTTCGTTCGTTTTTTTCAGTTGATAGTTTTATGTAAATATTGAAGGAAATCATATGATAAATTAAAATTTAGTATTAATATAAAAAGCTTAATTGCTTTATACGTCAGAAGTAACACGAGGATTATAGTCGATGGACCTCACAATTCTGAAATTGGGTTAAGACAGGTGTCAATACCTAAATTGGCAACCTCTTCTCAAAATCCTCAGACCATTCAGATATTTTTTAGTCTCCACAGATATAATAAGCATCATAATCACTACACGAAGGATTTTCAGCGGATTCAAAAACCCAACCCATGACACAACGGAAGAAATGCTGGCCGCGAACTCGTGTCTATGACCATTCGAATCTGAGAAAATTCAGATATTTTTTAGTCTCCACAGACATAATAAGCATCATTCTCACTACACGAAGGATCTTCAACGGAATCATAACTCCAACCCATGACACAACGGAAGAAATGCTGGCCACGAACTCTTGTCTATGACCACTCGAATCTCAGACTATTCAGATGTTTTTTAGTCTCCACAGACCTAAAAAGCATCATTATCACTGCACGAAGGGTCTTTAGTGGAATCAAAACTCCAACCCATGACACAACGGAAGAAATGCTAGTCGCGAACTGTATCTAATGACTACGCGGCTACCACAGTCCCATAAGAAAATTATAAGAAAAGGAGAAATAATTAATCTTTTGTATTTCAAATTTCCCCTAATTTTAAAGCATTTCCATTTGCTCTTTTAGACCAGTGATCAGTAAACCACGGCTCTTTGACTCCATGACTGTGGCTCATCCGAGAAATGTTTAGTGCAGTCAGGATTATCATTTATTAACTTGCCTAGTAAGAGAAGAGTAAACATTTTTAGAACGTAAGTCTACAGAAAAAAGGCACAGTTATAGAAAACAACAATAGCACAGATAGTTGCTTGTGTGTATCATTATCTCCTTCGACGTGCTGAGCGCAGAAATGTATTTTAACTATTTGTAGTTAAAATATTTTTTCTGCGAACAGCAATTCGGCAAACAAAGCAACTTAAGTATAAAGTGTTTTTTTTTTCTGAATTTGTTTTTTTACCATTATTCGGTGGGTCGGTGGGTCGACCGGGGCGACGACGGTACGGGGGAGGCGTTTGTGATTTTAGCAATCGCAGTTAGCACTCAGCGATCGGTCTCAAAGCCCCGTAATTACATTATAATCCGTAAATCTTTCGAGTGACATAAATGTGTATATATTTTTGATTCATAAAATTATATATATTAGTAGTTGTATATATGTTAATCATCTATTTTTAATACAGTTATAAATAGTTTTCCATCTACAGATTCCTTAGGTATTTAATGACCTATTTTTTTTTTTACTTTTGAGATAATTTTACGTTTTACACATGGATCAATAAGTTCCGAGACTAACCCAGAGATGGCGCTCGTAGTAAACCAGTAACCAAGTCTTTCTAGAGTACTAACCTTTGCTTGAAACGTGTCAAAATTTTAAGTCGATCGGACCAGAAACAGCTGAGTTATTGAGGTTGGAGTAAAGTCGTTTTGTAGTTTGTTTAAAAAATGGAAAAAACCGAGTTTCGTGTTCTGATAAAACATTGTTTTTTAATGGGTAAAAACACCGTGCAAGCGAAACAATGGATTGAAAAATGTTACCCGGATTCTTGTCCATCAAAAGCAACGATTTGTCGGTGGTTTGTCGAGTTTAAACGTGGTCGTACCGACACAAATGACGCGGAACGCTCGGGTAGACCTGTGGAAGCCGTTACACCGGAAAATGTGAGTGAAGTGACAAAAATTATAATGAAAGATCGTAAAGTGAAGCTCCGTGAGATTGCTGAGATGACACAGATATCATATGGAAGTGTATTTACTATCCTTCATGAAAAATTGAGCATGAAAAAGGTTTTTTCTAAGTGGGTGCCGCGATTGCTTTCGATGGAACAAAAACAGCAACGAGTCGATGATTCAGAAAGCTGTTTATCGCTATTTACTCGCAACAAAAAAGATTTCTTGCGAAAAAAAAAAAAAAGATTTGGAAAAGCGTTGGAACGACTGTATATCACCCTAAAAGGTGATTAACAAAAGGTGTTATGTTGATGAATAAAAAAAATTTTTGCAAAAAAAATGTTGTTTTCAATGTTAGTCTTGGGAGTTATTGATTGATGTGTTATATTAGTAGTTGTATATATGTTAATTACTATTTTTAATATAGTTATATATTGTTTTCCATCTACAGATTCCTTAGGTATTTAATGATCTATTTTTTTATTATTATTATTTTACTTTTGAGATAATTTTACGTTTTATGCTTTATTTTTGCTCAAATTGCAAGATCTTTAGGTGCCCAACATGGCTGCTAAGAAAAAGCGAACAAAAAGGGAAGATGAAACCCATGAATTCAATGTGAAGTGGACAGAAAACTTTGCATTTATCCAAAACTTTGATGGTCTTCCGACCTGTTATATTTGTCAAGAAAAAATGGCACATAACAAAAAAAGTATAAGTTAGAAAAATACTTTACGACTAAACACGAATTATTTAGTACCAAATATCCGGTTGGTGATGGAAGGAAGAAAGCTGTCGGAGTACTCCAGAGGAAGCAAGAAAGATTAGCTTTTGTTTGTAGTTAATCACTAGGTATAAACTTTTAAAAATATTAATATGGCAAGGTTTGTGGTAAGATAGGAGATTGTTCAGAGATGAAAACCATATATGGACGGATACTATATAAAGATTTTGTTTTAATAATGCACTCGAAGAACTTTTTCGAGATTTTAAGAACAAAGAAGATATTTAAAAAAATTCGAGAGATATCTTTGTCTGCTAAAACAGTGAAAGATACAACAGTAAAAATTCGAGATAAAAACCAACGTTTTTAAGAACAACGTTTTTATATGATGGCAAAGTATATTAAAGAAAATTATTGAAATAATAGTTAAAACTGGTCGAAAATATCTAAATATTGCAATGTTAGGCAAGTAAAAATGGTTCTCAAAATTTCAGAGCTCTACCTTGATGCGAAGTTGGTTAAATTAATGATGGAAAATTTGATGACACACTGATACACACACAGATAGACACACACCAAGTGAAATACATAACAACGTTAAAATTAACTAAAATTAATTGATTCATCCGGTTAATTAAATGGTTGGAAGGCAGTTTTACCCAACCTACCTTGGCGACAGGAATTATTTGGCGGTATTTTGCCAAATACCCTTGTCCGTTTTACGGACTTAATGTTCAGCCAAAAAAAAATCGATAAATTTGGTACCAATTTTTAAAATCGTGCCAAGTGGTTGGGCTAAACTGCATTATTAAAGAAAATATAAGTTAAAACTTGTCGCAAATGTCTAAATATTGCATTGTTTGGCGAGTACGAACGATTCCCAAAATTTCAAAGCTCTAGCTTGATGGGAAGTTGGTTAAATTAACGATCGAAAATTTGATGACACACACACACACACACACACCAAGTGAAATTCAGAAAAACGTTTTAAAAATGTATGCAAACATTATAAAACCAACAAATTTAAGATCTCAAATTGGCCTCAAATCTATTAAAAACAGTTAACGAGTCTTGTGACACAAATGACACAGCGAAAGTTTCACTTTTTGTGCGCTTTTTCTCCAATTCAGGCCCTAAAGAGAAATTTATGGGATTATTGCCACTCGAAGGACAAACACATGGAATAGATATAGCAAATGTTGTAATTGATTGCTTCAAAAAACATCAAATTCCGTAAAAAAAAATCGTCTCGATTTCAACAGACGAAGCGAACAGTATTAAAGGTGCAAAAAATGAGTTTGTTGCTATTTTCAAAGAAAAAAAATTAATCACGAAATACTTACCATTATATTATTCATCAGAAGCACTATGTACGTAGACATTTCCTGAAGAAATTTGCAAGGAAATGGAATTGGCTATTAGGATTATCAACTCCATAGTAGCTAAAGCTCTTTACCATTACCAACTTAAAGAGTTTATATTTAAGGTAGAGAGTGATTATACAGATATTCTGTCGCATAACAAGGTTCGTTGGTTATCTAAAGGAAACGTTTTAAAACGGTTCACTTCACTGTTTACTAAAATAAAAGCATTTCTTCTTGAGAAGAGTGCTCACTGTGCAGAGCTAACGAACGATCTGTAGATCCAAAATTTTTATTCCATGGAGGAAGTTACTTCTAAACTAAATCAGTTTAATCGTAAGTTACAAGGAAAAGAAAATATAATTTTTTCGATGTTAGAAGTAATTTCATTCGAAAACAAATTGTCGCTTTTTGCAAAAGATTTTGGAAAAGAGACTCTAATTCTCTTTCCATGCCTATTGAAATATTGTCGAGAAAATAAGTCTAATATTGGCGTTAACTACTTCAGAACAACACTGTTAAATATGAAGGAAGCTTTACTCAGCAGGTTCAGAGACTTTAGAGACAGCAAGACGACGTTTGCCTTTGTTAATAAACCTCTGAATGTCAAGTTAATAAGAATAAATATTTCACCCTTTAACATTGACATTAGCTACTTTGGAATGTAGTTGCTGGATTTAAAAAAAATTAACAATTGTGGAACTCAAAATTTGAGCGTCTTTGTGCTGATTGAGAGCTATTGTAGAAAAATAAATGTGAATTAACCCGTTCGCTCCCAGCGCAGCACAGGCGATACGCTCGTGTTGGCTCTCCTGTGTGCAGCGTATCACGGCCGATGCGCTCCGTGAGTGTCTTCTACGGCCCAGCGTATCAATAGAGATACGCTCGATGAGAACGTTTTATTTGACTTTTTTATTGTTATTCTATGGCGTTACAATACCACGAAATCTGTATAGATAGGTTATTTGGAGTGTTGACCTTGGTGATATGGGCTTGGATTTCACTTCTGGCTACCAGGAGGGGGTGATTGTTAAAAGCACGTACTGCTGCGCGGCTCTTTAAATGTAATGACATGATAAAAGTGGTGTACTTGCTTTCGGTTTGCTTTTTTCTTTCTTGCTTGCTTCTTAGAATTCGAAGGAGAATTTATGACCCTTTATGGGGGTTAGGGCTTTTGGTAGTAGATGTTCTCAGCAGTTCATTTCATTCGGTCAGTCCTTATTTTTAGCGACAGTCATGACGAAAAGAAAGAGTTTATCTGATACTCAGATTTGCCAAATAATTAATGAATCTGACAGTAATGTTAGCGAAAATATTCCAAATCTATGCATAGACATAAAAAAAAGGGGGGGGGACTAAGATGTACCCTTTGTTCAAAATATTGCGTGAAGCGTCAAAATATGTGTTTAGGACATGTGACGTTGTACTATGCATTGATTTATTTTTATAAATATACCATACAGCAAAATAAGATTTATCTTTTATATATATATATATATTCCATATAATGATACATTATTACACCATGAAATTTATGTAGCATATGTAAATATATTTTGTAATTTCTTAAAAGTATGATTTTTTTATATAATTTTATGTATAAAACATTCAATTTTCGATTTAATTTTTTTTTTTGGATATATTAAATTTTACGCGTTTTAAATAATATATGTAAGTACCAAAATATTTTATTAAATAGCCGATTTTAGAGGAATTTTTTTCACGAATTAGGCTTAATATCTAAATTCGTCTGGGCACAGCGTAAACGGTCCTCCATAAGTGCACGGTCCACAGAAGCACTTCTTTTTTTCTCCCTCCGGTAGCGAAAGGGTTAAGTTTATAACAAAAGTTGTCTGCTTTGAAAGATCTGGAAAGAGAAGATATGTTGATTTATAAAACCTGGAATAGTATTTCTGTTTCTTATGATCAAATGATGAAACTAGCGTATGTTGTTCTTTCCTTATTTGGGCTTACATATTTATACAAACAATTATTTTCTAGCATGGACTTTATCATGACTAAATTTAGAAATCAGCTGATATCGATGAGAACTTTGAATCATGCCTAAGATTAAAAACAACATACATACCTGACTTACCCTTACTTTATAAGGAAATGTAAGGCCATTTTCACGTTAGTGGAGTATTTGTAGTTTCTTAAGGATATCTTTCATATTATTTAACTTGTTATATTTTTAAATAAATATTTTCTTTATACAAGTATGATATCAAGTTTTATTTAATGTACTGATAGTTAAACTATGACATATTTAGCAAAGGCAAGCTCGAGAGTGTACTTTAACCCTAATTATTTCCATAAAAATGTCTTTACTAAAGAAAAGCTTGAATTAAAAAAAATGACTCTTTGAATAAACTTCGATTTTGTGTTGTTTATATTTGGCTGTTTCGAATAAAGTGTTTACCGACCACTGTCTTAGACCCTGTCTTAAAATTTTGAATTTTATTAGAAATTTGGCTACAGATTCTTGTTGCATAAGTAGCATATCAATAAGTATTTAAATTATGATAACATTTTACAATGAACATATTTTTATTGTTTCTAAGGAATTTTGGCTTAAAATTTTCCTTAAGAATAATACAGGAAATGTGACGTTAACTCAGAAAAAAAATTTCAAAAAATTAGAATTTTTAAAGCAAATTGATAAAGAATAAATACAAGTAGAAAATTTAGTGAAACATTTATTAAGAATGGAAAAAAAAAAAAAATTAAGAATATTTCTTTTAAATATAAATTGATACTTAATTCATAAATGCTTCAGGCGCATAAGATGCATAGATAATTACATATAAATGAATCACCGAAACAACATACTAATGAGATCTAAAGAAATAATAACGCCTCAAACGTTTATAAATTTTATATTATATTATATTTAAAATAATTATTTTTTATACTTTATAGCCAAGCATTAAATGGAAACTTGATTTTTTCCCTTTGTATTTTGTGTGTGTGTGATATCGATTGAACTCATTTTTATACTAAAAAGCAATTTGGTGAGTATGCGCAACATTTCATATACGATTTTGCCAAATTTCAAATGAAATTAGACTTTGCTTAATAATATCTTCTGTCATTGCTTGAGTATAGCATATTATAACATTTTCATTAGAATTATAAATGAATGCAAGACTACTACTCGATTGGATAATAGGGAGTAATTCGAGTTCACAGTCCAAGTTCGGACCCAAGTATTTCCCCCAAGTCCACTATAGCTTCTGAATTCTACATGCACGCAAGACTTCAGCTCTACCAACAGGGTTACAATTCGAGTAAAATAATCAAACTCTTTTCCCTTCCTTAAGTCAATTACTAATTGAAATACACAATAGTACTCTAATGAGATCCCAAATACACGAGAATGCAAACATTTAGCTCAATCATATAGCAGGATGTAGGTTAAAACTCCAGTACAAAGTGTAAGTTCGGAACCTAGACCTCCCTAGTCCGTCACTGCTTCAGTATACCACAGTATTGTATTGCCAACGGAATTATACTTGAATGCGGAACCTCAACTCGATTGAATGTTAGGAAGTGGTTTAAAATTCGAATAAAAATTTTGATATCTCTCTGGAAAGATATTCATATGAACATAGGAAGTCAGATAAAAGTTCTTAAAATGTGTAAGATTTGGTTCAATATGATGGTGTGATAGTCTAAAATATTAGAAAAAGGAATATATGAAGAATGTTCCAAAACGTTTCGTCATTTTTTGAAAGAGCAGATGGTACACCTGGTGAAAATAACTACCGACTTAAAAATTCCCATCCGTTGCTAGTTCCAAGATAGAAGTAGTATCCATGGAGAAGGAACGATAGGAAAGAGATTAGCAGTAGACCAGCGTGCCGATGGTTATTCGAGTACAAATCATGATTGCATACAGATGTGCATTGACAACGCGGTGGGCAGTTGGAAGTATGTGTAGTTATCCGGTATGAATGGGCACATGGAACAGGTGTGTTCACCATTCATGAACACTTACAAACCATACATGATGAACAGGTCTTGCCTCGTCAAATGGTTGGACGCTGGTGGGGCAATTTCAGAGATGGAAAGTAGAATGTGGATGATGAAAGTCGAAGTGAGCGTCCTTACACATCCACGAATGTAAACAATATTGCTAGAGAACAGGACATGGTATTAGCGGACAGACGCATAACAGAGTCAAGCATGGTGCCCATACTACGTATATATCATGCTCAGGAGGAGCAGGTTGTGCGACAGTCTCTTGAATTGTAGGGCACTGAGGTTTACCAGAATATTTCCTTCAAACTGATTGCCTGCTACGACAAATATTTCATTATCAGTTGTAACTATCTCAAAAAATAGTGCATTGTGTATAGTTAATGATGATATGGCTTTTATTTGTTTTACAATAAAGTTTCAATGTGAAAAAACTTGATGAAACATACTTTTGGTACAACCCTCGTAATATAGTTTCTGGAGAGAATTGTAAAAACACATGCCGAACTGTCCGTTAGAAGCAGAAACAGTCTGTAAAAAAAAGGCAGCAATATTATTGTACTGCATACGCAGCTTTGAAGTTGTAAATGGTTCTTACTCATTTTCTTCTTTAACTAGTCTTTTGAGTTCTTTATTACGTTATTGGATTCGTAAACCTCGCCATTTGAAAAAACCGCGACTTATTTTAATCTACATTACTATATACAGAAGTGTATAGAATAGGGAATTATCATTTAGAAAGTGGCATTAGGCCTGAAGATATTGGCGTGATTACCGATAGAGGAAGGAGGTCAAAGAGATTGATGTGCACACAATGTTAATACAAGAATGTGTTAAGTGATCATCTGAAAACAAATTTATAACTTGAACTTAGTGCATGAGTGTTATTACCTAAAACAGATCCAGAGTTTCGGTTATTGAGATAAGAAGAAATCTTGATTATAATATTTGGTTAGGAGGTAAGTTAGTTCACATTCGTAATGAGGTTTTTGATTTGAATTATTCTTAAATGGAATACATATACACCTGCATGCATAAAATTTTGAAACTGGTTTTGTAAAAATAAATAGAAACTAGTAACTATATTAGTTGTTTTAGGGGCTTATTCGCAATAAACTCATTCGGCTCCAATACACTTGTTACTGTGGTTTAATAATGATTCTCTTCACTTCGCGAAATTGAATTGAAAACAAGTGTCCAATTTCTTTGTATAGGTCGAAACATCACAAAAATAACAATATTACAATTTTATTCTATGTTTTAGGAATGAAGAACATTTAAATAATGCTAAATCAGGCGGTATGGTGTATGATTTACAAACAGGCGTTAACTATGCCAAAGTTCTATGAATAACGAGTGAGTTGCGATTTGTTGCATTATTAAGCAACAAACTTCAATTATTTTCATCCTCATATTCAAGATGAATTATGGTCATCAATTTTTTCAGAATATTTAAATGATACCCATGAGTAACTGTTTGTCCAGTTTTCAAGAATTCATTGTGAATAATACCTTTTTTGTTGAAGAATGTAATGGGTATTGTTTTGATTCTGGATGGAATTTTTTCGATGGGCTTGTGGCGAGTTTTTGCACTTCCATTCCGCGTTTGCCTCTTTACATTAGAATCGTATTGTAAACGCTATGTATCATCACCTGAATCCATTAATTTCAAGAAGTTCGAATTATTTTCAGCGTCTGAAATGATAATTCTGCAATGTGCACTTCTCACTGGTTCAAGTGTGCAGAACAAATTTTATGCAGAATTTTGCTTTCCCTAATTCATAGTGTAAGATGGTTCGAATCGATTATCTGTTGATGATCACAGATTCTTACATAATTCTCAGTGAGGCATAGAAATTATTTGTCATTGAAATACCATATTTTTTCAATAACTTCTGGTATTCTAGATGAACTTGGACTAGCTCATCTCTTCTATCTAAATATGTGCCATTTAAAAACAGTTAATTTGTTGGTTTTGTAATTAAATGATTGGTTATTTTGTTAATAGATGGTCTTAAGCACATTTTTCAGTTTCGTTAAAGGGTTTCAAAGCACCTAAACTATATAATTTTCTTGTTGTTTGGACTTCTATTTTTAAATGTTATGAAAACTATCTAGATCAGCTGCTTATTTTTGCTTTATATCACAATTCAAAAATGAAAGAATGAAACGCTCCTTTCTGATATATTTTTTGCTTTATTTTCAAAAAGGCGTGAACGTATAGTAACTTACGAGAAATTAAGGGCCCCATATGACAATAAAGCCTTGAAAGACATTCAGTGTCAAAATAGGCTTTCCAAATACCGTTATGGTGATTTTTCAATCAAAAATGCGCAGTGATACGGCCATCCTGTTAAATTCGATGAGAGCCGTATCAGGAGTAGTGTCATTTCAAATCGTCGTAGCACAACAAGTGAGATTACAGAGAAGTGCAATGTAAAGCCTATATGCAATCAGAACATTTTTTAAAAAGTTAGTTACATTAAGAACCTCGATTTATGGGTCCTTTATCACCTTAAGGAAATTCGTTTGACTCAACGCATTGGCATCTGCGATTCGTTTCTGAAACGGAATGAAATTGATCCATTTCTGAAATGACTGATTATTGTGACGTAAAGCGAATTGCTTTTAAACATGTTAATCGAAAAAAATTGTGGTTGAAGCAAAATGAATCAACCTAGACTACATCAAAAGTAGAGACTCATATAAAAATATTATGCTATCAGTTTGGGGGAATTATAAAAGAATTGAGTTCTTTGAACTCTTAACAAGAACCAAATAGTTAATTGAAACATTTATGTTCCACGACTCACCAAACTTAGGAATGTAGTTAAAGAAATGCGACCCGTAATGGCAAATTATGAGAAGTTTGGTTTTCAGTATGAGTCCCCCACATCTTCAATCATTTCATAAAAATTAATAGCTAGGCTGGAGGTGTCATCACATTCGTCATATGCCCTGATATTGTGCCTTCAGATTTCTATTCACTTCGTTCCATGCAGAACTCCTTAAATAGTAAAATAATTAATGACGCTTATGATGCAAAATAAACTGCTGTTTGTAGAAAATGCAACACAATGAAGGAATCATCAGAATCAAATGAAATTCGCAGCAAATGTCAATTATAGGATATTATGCAAATTAATAAAGTTTCAGAGCCATCGCGCGTGCGCGGCGCGCGCAGCGCCCTCTGAATTGATGCTGAAAGCGTATAAATAAAGTGCTGTAGCGGGACGTTGAAAAAAGTCTATGATTATTTGTTAGTGGCAAACGTTTAGTGAGACCTGAGTATGCCTCCACGACGGAAGAATAAGAAATTCAAGCAACTTACGGAGTTTGAACGAGGGAGGATAATCGGCCTTCGAGAAGGAGGATTTTCCTATCGCGCAATAGCAGCTCGTATGCAGCGGAACAGTTCCACAGTGATGCGAGTTTGGAAGCAGTGGACCGACGAGCACCGAACAACTCGAAAAACAGGCACTGGACGACAGAAGGTGACGTCAGAGCGCGATGATCGACACCTGCTCCGCATGGCGGTGAATGATCGCACAGCTTCCTCCAGGCAGCTGGCAGCACGTTGGTCTACTGCTACAGGTGTACAATTGTCGGCTTCGTCAATTCGTCGTCGTCTGCTGCGCCGTGGATTGCGTGCAAGGGTGCCTTTATACAGGATTCCCCTCACGGCGAATCATCGACGGCTGCGTCGGCAGTGGGCTCTTGAGCACAGAGACAGGCGAGCTGATTGGCACCAAGTTGTCTTTTCAGATGAATCACGCTTCAATTTGTGGACCCATGATGGCCGTGTTCGTGTTAGACGTTATGCCGGTCAACGCTGCCTTCCTGAGTGTATTATTGAACGACATAGTGGTCGAACACCCGGAGTTATGGTCTGGGGTGCGATTTCGTATCATGGACGATCCAATTTGATACGAATTGAGGGTAATCTCAATAGCAACAGGTACGTCCGTGAAGTGCTACAGCCCGAAGTCGTTCCTTTCCTTCAAGGCATCCCTGGAGCTATCTTTCAGCAGGATAATGCACGCCCACATGTTGCGCGGACTGTTCGAGACTTCTGTTCAGCACAACGCATGCAACTTCTTCCTTGGCCTGCTTATTCACCGGATATGTCGCCTATTGAGCACGTGTGGGATATGGTTGGTCGGCGTCTCGCTCGTGATCCGCGTCCTGCAGTTTCCAAAGACGAACTTTGGTTGCGCATACAAGCGATATGGAATTCTCTTCCTCAAGCAGATATTCAACATCTGTTTGACTCCATGCCACGTCGTATAGCAGCACTTATTGCAGCGCATGGTGGCTGCACCAAATACTGATTTCGGACGCTTAATTTGTTTCTTTTGTTTTGAAAATTTCATCATTTATTTGTATCAGTACAAGTCGTTTCTGCATTAAATTTCATTTGATTCTGATGATTCTTTCATGGTGTTGCATTTTCTACAAACAGCAGTATATCTCATTATATTCATTTCCAACAAAAATCAGAAAATTTATGGTTATAGAATTATATCATTGCCTGAAAGATTACAAAATACCATAGACAAAACATATAATACCTAATTAAATAATGCTATATTATCAATTAAAACTTGAATTTTACTCTTTATTTAGTTGTCAGTGATTTCATTACCATCCCAACACTTAAAGTCAGAGTACTATAAGTTTTTTTTCATGAATTCTTATGTTTCTGGGGCACTTTTATTAAGATTTGCTATAAATTTAACATATTAATACAACATGAAAATTGTATAGCTCTCAAACAAAGGGCATTATCTTTTGAGTTAATTTATTAAATACTTGGAACTTTTTTGGCAATGCTCCAATCAGATATTAGTTGACTCAACTCTAGACTAAGATCTAGCTCCAGTCTTAAAAATTCTTTGATGAACAGTGTACTTGAAAGAATATTTTGATTGACGATTTCTTGATTGGTTATTTATTGGATACGATGTTTATGAACCAAAGTAGCGAAGCGGAGGTGTCACAACAATTTTGAAACAAAGACGCATATGATATAAATGAGATAACTGGCTGTTGTATGTTCTGTATGAAATTAATGAACGTTTGATAAATAATTTACTAAGAAAAGAATTAAATCTTGTTTGAAGATACATAATTATGAGATATAAAAATTGCATATTGCAATATAAACAGATTAAACTACAATACATATTATTCACCCACAAAAAAACGTCGTGATCCTCTAAATTAATTAAAAATGAGAATTTATACATTTTATTTATCTTTATTATTGGAATTTTACATCAGTTTGTATCAAAACTTGTTTTGGTTATTTTTGGAGGGTTCAAAATAAGTTTTAAAAATATTTCATTTTTTTTTAAAAAAAAAAAATGTGCATTATAGAATTTTTTTTCTCAATGACATTTGAGAAAAATCATTTCTAGAATATATGTATACGTTTAAATGTTTGAATATGAAATTATCCAATTTATTCAAAAGCTTTTTTGTTTACTTAAATTCTCAGTTATTAAATTCAGTAACAGCTATTTTTAGAAATTCACAAAGAAAAATATACTTCTGAAAATATACATATATCACCTCAGTTTGCATCTAATTTTGTTTTATTCAATAAATATTTTAAACCAAGAAGTCAACTCTTATGCAGACTTGTTTAATAAAGTTGTAATTTTTATAAGATTTTATAAAAGACCTTTATGACAAAAAAAACCTACTTTTTTATATCTGTAGAATGATTGAAATACCATTATTAGGCACACAAAAAAAAATCTAAGTTCTATTACTAATTTGAAAATATATATACCACACAGAAACTAAAAAGGCTTGGATATGATATTCCAGATACTCTTAAATTGTTTCTGTATATTATGTACTTTTGAATGGAAAATTATACTACAAACAATTTAAAACTATTGTAACAAATCTGGTTTCTACAAACAGTTTTAATATACATTAACCATGGTTGAAATTATATACTTTTCTCATAAATTTAAGAAAAGATATTTAATAATTATTTTAGATTTATATTTTACAAACAAAAATTATTTTCTACTCTTAGTAGTGACTATGAAATTGTCTAATATTTTTATTATATTGTCAGATATTCAAATAAGTTTTTTTTTTTAATTTGATATTTTTGACTCAATTGTAATATATGTTCTTCATTTATTCTTTTCACTTATAAGATATGTTCTTCATTACTTCATTCTACTTAAGATATGTTCTTCATTACTTCATTCTATTTTAGATCTGTTCTTCATTACTTCATTCTACTTAAGATATGTTCTTCATTATTTCATTCTATTTAAGATATGTTCTTCATTGCTTCATTTTACTTAAGATATGTTCTTCATTTCCTTTATAAGATATGTTTTTTACTTACAAGATATGTTCTTCTTTTCACTTCTTGCTGAAACAATACACATATACATACTATAAAAAATAAGCTAACTCAATCAATGAGTTACTGACAGCAGAGAAAACGACTAATCAATAAACTCATCCAGATTTGTTTTTTAATTATTCCTGATATAAAAATAGGCATTTGGCATCAACTGTCGATCTCCTATACATAATATTCAATTTTCCTTTTTCAATCCTTTTCGAAAGAAAATGGAAAATAGCTGAAGAACAATCCACTAAAAAGTTTTATTTCAAAAAACCCATTTCTTGAAGGTTCATCACTCATGGTCACTGCAAGGAGTGGACATCCCATCCCTTTGTGAGTTAGGGCAGTTTGTCTCTTTCTATGAGACTGACAAGATGACCGGGTGGCAGAAAGTGGACTGAAGTTCCTACGCTTCCGTGAGAACTAGATTGAGTGTCCATACATTTGTCTATGCAATTTTTGTGGCAGATGGTATTTCGATTAATATGCACATTGACGCAGGAGGATTATTCTCGGAGATATATGTCATTTGTGTTGTAGAAGCCTATTAGTCATTCAGTTATGCTCATCGTGTATTTATCTGTAACAGTTTCTTTTTATATTCAGAATTTATAGAGATTTTCCTTATATTTGGGCATACAACACAAACTGATAATACAAAAATACGGACGTGCGTTACACATCAGATGTAAATATAATATGTTTAAAAAAAAGGAAAAGATGAGAGTAAAATATTAGATTCTTGCAAATATTTAAATGCTATTTACTTAAGGGAAACAGCCTATTTTATGTCCTTGAAAATTTTTCAAGGTCAGATAATATGAGAAGTTTATCATATTCATCTCCCGTTATATTTACAGGCACTTCCTTGTTGCAGTATGGTTTTTAAGTTCTCTTGCAAATGTCTATTTCACCAGCACTATGTGTATTTTCTTTGGTATTATTCATTATTATAAGTAAAAGAATGCTAAATCAATTGTATTTCAACTAAAGCAACTAATTAAAATGTACCTTCTTCTATGTTCACGTCAAATATGGTTTCAAATGATTGGAGAAAGAGAAAACAGCTCGAACCTAATTCCCTTGAATTATTTCTGATCAGAAACGCGTTCTTACCCCGAAGAGATCCAACGCTTCTCAAAATTTTGCAGCACGCATCATCTACATTGAATTCAATTAACCCTGTTTATAGAATTACACTCAGTATCATGGAAAATAGCGCCTCAAGAATAGAGCTTTGGAATGAAATTAAACTTAATACATAAAAAGATAAGAGATACCCCTGAACTTTAAATAAATATAATTAAACCAATATAATGGGCACATTTGCACAAAGAAAGTGCAACTTTAATAATGAGTCAGATCATCTCCTACTGCAATACATGCCACATCAGAACCTGGCATTGAATTCATTAGACGTAGAACGTTTTCCTAAATTCAGATTGTCCCACAAATCTGGAACAGTTATCTCCAATTTATGTACAGAGTGACATAGTGGCATCTGTTGTTTCAGCTGATCCCACTAATGTTCTTTAGGGAAGGTCCAGACAGTGGACTGGTCCTGAAAGAATTTATACATGACGTAGAAAATATTGAGCTGCTCGAGTCGTTAGCGGACGAACATTATCTTGATGAAAAATTTCCCATGGACGACCATTTACGAAAGATCCTACATGGAATCGAAGGATGTAACCAGCTTAACGCAAGCTTATTAAGGTTTCACGTACTACAAATAAAGTTTAACGACTATCTTAGGCAAAGACACCAAATTATTACGCCTGATGTGCGAGCAATGTGTCGCGTGACTGCCTAGGTAGAATTGTATCATTCACGATGGCGTATCTCCACCCTTATGCGATTATCAACTGTCCTCCCTTATAACGAAAGGGTATTCCTCACTAAACACTACATTTTACCATCATGTCTTATTCCACATCATTTTAGGCTGGCACCAATGTGGACGGAATACCGATGTTTCCGGGGGCTTCAAAATTAGGAAAATACGCAAGAAAAATTTTGTTTGGGTAAACTTGTACTGCCGAAAGGGCAATTTATACTAATATAAGTAAAAATTAAGAATTTCTGCAAAACGTGGTAATTCATAAGAGCATAAATATATTCACATTTTGTATATTGAATAATACAAAATATGATCTTATCTATGGAATATACTATTATTTTGACAATATGCTATGGTAGTTCGAGCTCTGAACATTTCTTTAAAGGTCATTGTACTTTTCACTTTATTGTAATATAAAGAAAACTTCTACTCAATATAAAATTTCAATAATAGACTATTCTGTGTAAAAGTATTTGAAAAAAAAATGCATATATAAAATTCCAGGTTCATTGATGTGTTACATTTTGAGGTATTTGGAATTGCAGCAGTAAAAAATGTCGTTTTTAGAGTCTTTCCGGACAGAGAAGTTCATAATCAAGAAATATAAAGCAGTTGTAATTCAGTTTCTAAATAAGATAGATAGAAAATTCAACGAAAATTTTAAAGGTAAAATATTATATTTTTATAAAATACAAAAAATTAAAAAAAATTGGTACTTTGACCGAAAATTGTTTTTTGCAGATTACTGTCACCTCAACACCTTTTCCTACATCTTAAATTCCTAGAAATTGAGATAGTGGGGGTCATATACAAGTATTTAAAGAGACACAGTTTCCTAAAAATGATCCAAATATTAAACAATTTATAACCTTTTTAAAATTTTACACTTTTTACACATATGTAAATAATTTCGTAGAACTAGGTACAATATTTATTTAGTTATTTAAATTTTCTTTAACAATGCTTTAAATAATTTCATTGATCATTAAAATATTAAAATGCGCTTTCAGAGAATTTCATTTTTCATGATGGCCATACAATTAAAATGCTAAGGTGTTTTTTGTGATCATTTTAAAGTAAAGAAATTTTTTCTAGTTGTTTTAAATAAAAAGTTTGATAATTTTGTGCATAAAAATAGGATTTATAAAAATAGTTTTTGAAGAATCCACAAATTTCGATATATCTGCTTTTTTACGGTGTTTTGATAATGGCTCACAGAAAAACAGTATAAATGTATAAATTACACTACCAAAGTACAAAATGTATAAATTACACAAAAAATTCCAGATTAGTGCGTAGAATTATGAGAAAAATGTTTGTGAGATCAGAAAAAGTAAGTTTGCTTAAGACATTAAAATTTATAGAAATGATATGAATTTTTACAGCATTGAATTGAATTTTAAAAAAATTAAATTTTAAACAGTTGTTTATTTGAAAATGAAGTTTTTCGTTGTAGAATGCTTTTTATGTATGTGCTCAAAATAAACTTGTTTTTGATAAGTATGTAATGAAAAAAAATTTCCCCGACGTACTGTGTCTCTTTAAAAAATATATTGCATCCTAAGTCAGAATGTAAGCAATTCCAATTCATACTTTTCATACAAGATTTTTCTCTACTGAAAATGATCAAAGCAGCCTTTATAATTGTAACATTTCAAAATTGAGTAAACAACTCTTTCGAGGCATTATTTTCTACAATTTCTGAATTTAGTTTCTTTCTTGTCATTTTTTTAATAATATTTGTTCAAAATCTTGTAACCAGAACCCTCAGAAATTATAAATTAAAAAAGCGAATATTATCTTACATTTATTCATTAATGTCTGAAATAACAGTGAATAACACGAAACATTAATCAAAACAAAAGTAAAAATAGTAAGAAAAAAAATATTAACAATCGCAGCAATTCAATACTTAAATTTATTTCGTCCTAAAACATAAAACTTTCATTTACTAGTAAAATGATATTAAAAGTAATCTCTAAAAATTTTTTAATTAATATCAGCTTTTATAGAATGAAAAAAAATAATGATTATTTTTTGAATTTATTGTAATTATTTTCGTTATTCAATCCGAAATTTTTCATTCAATTTGAAAGATTAATTAAAATGTAATATGCTTCATGTATTTATGCTTATAAGTCAATGCAAAATAGAAAAAATAAAGGTAAAAAGTAAAGTTATTTGGTTCTTCTTTTCTCTTTTGTATTTTACTATTAAAGCGTTTGTTATCAAATTTCTCCAGGAAATTAAAATAAATGTATTCTATCTATCTGTGCCTATATTCATTTTAAGCATGTCCAATATATCATTTCATGAATTATCAATCTACTTTCGAAAATACAACTTTTTTCACATTTTTTTTTCTCAAAAAAGAATTAATAAAATCTGTATCAGAACAAACATTATAACTTGATTTTATTTCTAATTTAAATTGCATTGAATGACTACGGAGAAAAAAACTGTCTTGCAAGCTCATACTTTCTCGAAAACAACATTATTTATTTTTAATATTAGAAAAGAATATTATCAATAGATTTAATAATTTATTATCTACTTTAATATTTTATCGTTTGTATTTGTTGTAATATCTGAAATTTAATTTTAATTTTCCTCACAAATCTTTAGGTTTGATTCGTTTTGTTATTGAATTTAGCATCGCTTTTCAACTTATGTTTATATTTTTGATGAATTATTAATGTTCTGTGAGACTGTCGACTTAGATGAGATGTAGAAAACTAAATTTTATTTGAAAATGCAAATGTTTATTTAATGATTTGTGCTGCTGCGTTAGTTTAAGCATTTCATCATATTTATGATGAATTGGTTAAATATAAATGTCCTGAGTAAATCATTCATTGATTTATGGAATCAAAGTTAAATATTCATCCTCAATTATATTTTTGGGGTAATAAAACCATAAATCTTAATTAAACTCAGCAAAATATGTTGCATCGTGAACTAATTATTGCTTTATTTGTATGTTTTTATTCACATTAAAATTACCTCCATCTTTCGTTACACAGTTTTTTTAACTAAAGCATTTACTTTAACTGTTTCGTCAGCGTTACATTACCTTTATATGCGAGTATTAAAATTGACTTAAGAAATTAAACTAATTTTGATACAAGTGATATATTTAACAGTTTCAAAATTCTGTCATCTTGTACCGGTTTGGTTTCCAAACAAATTAAAGAGTAATGAAAATACAAAAGTCAGGGAAGATTTTCAAGTAGTGATGCATTTTATTCACATCTAATTTAAGAATAACATTCAACAAAATGTAGTATTGCATATTCGTTTCAATCCGGTATTATTTGTTACAGTGTAGGTTTGTTTATACAAAACGAAATTATTATGGAAATCTTTTCAACCATAATTTCGTTTTGTGTAGAGAAACTCGCTTCTACTTGTTACTATAGTTACCAATTTCATGATGATTTTTCTAACATATATTTTTATTAGTATTCTCACAATGACGTAATTTTTTTTTTTAAAAAAATAAATATATTCTAGTGATTTATATCCCGAAAACCAAGAGGATTATTTTGAGTAAAATAAAGCTGTTATGATGAAATTTATAATAAATTTTGGAAAATTTAAGTGTATAAAGGAATACTATTGATGGATATAATGATAAAAAAATAATTTATTTCTGTAAGTTATTTTTACAAGGTATGGCTATTAATTTATGAGACTGACGCAATTTGGAATAAGTTTTTACTTGCACATTGCAGCATTGCTTATAGAAGTGTGGAATCACAAACTCACATGTACCTTCAAAAAGTTGTTTTACTTGCATCTGGTAACAATACCCACAGAAGAAGATGCCGAATCAGGAGTACGAGGTGTGGAAAAAAAGTAACGAGGCTGACGCTGTTAAACATTTCATTATGATGTCATACGTATTTACTTATTATCACCATCAATATACACTCCTGCTCTATCCCTACGACGCTCCAGTGCATCTTCTATTGTCCGAGACAGTGCTGGGATTCTTCCTCAGTCAGGTTCTTTAGGACTCGTACCGTTTCTTATTCACGGACTACAGTTTATTTATTTATTTGTACTTTTAATGCAGATTTCACCTTATGAAACAGATAGAAGTCGCATGGCTCAGTATCCGCAGAAAACTGGGATGTTATCTAAAACTGGAATGCTGTACTTGACTAAATTCCACTTGAAAGAAAATGTAGAATCAGCCACCGAATAGTCTTGGAAGAAAAATTTGCCACTAGGACTCTTTGTCAATTCCTTAAGTCTCGCGTGAATACTTAGACAACGGTCAGATGGAACCAAATTACCAGATTTTTTCGATACTGACAACCGCTTTCGACGTGGAAGGGCGACCATGACGTGAATAAACTTCAGAATTTTCTCAACCATCTTGAAAACTCTTATAGCACTCAAAAACACATGCACGCGAAAAAATTTCATTGCCATATTATGCTTTACTCTATAAATTATTAATTTCAGTAGCAATTTTTCCAAGCTTCATGTGACATTTCACAATAATTCCTTACTCACTTTTGATTTTTTCGGTGTAACAAAAGAGTAACTCTAAAGTGAATGAAGGTTGCTGGTATACGGATTTGTTTACAGAAGCAAAGCACTGCATTCAAAAGAGAAGGCTTCACCCTAAATAACTATCGCATGCGTACTTCTTCTGTTGTTGCCCGTCACTCTTATTATTTAACAGCCATACTTCGTATGTTATCATTTATATTTATTTCTTCGTACTATTTTACGAATAATTCTGATATATTTATTTAATTCATAATTAAAACAACTTTATAACATATTTTAGATCTCGCAGAAATATAATTTCTAATAAAAACACATAAATTAAAAACTGCCATTCAAGCACTATACGAAAAATGAAAAATAAAGTACAATTTAGGTATATGAAGTACAATACTTATTTCAAATATTCTATTATTTTTTTCAGTTAACAGTCTCTTTAAATCTTATATATTTTGAAAAATATAACTTTTATCTCCCTGCTGATATCTTTAAACCCATTAATTTCATTCATTCAGACATATTTACAAACACATTTTTTAACTGTAAGCGACAAGAAAATTGAAATAATATAAATCAATAAATAAGAATGTTTACGAAGAAATTAAGCTTTAAAGAAATTATCATAAATTGTGTTTGTTCACATAATTTTATAAAAAATGTCATAAAATTTTATATGTTAAATATATAATTCTATTTTTTTCTACAAACAAACGTCAGTGTTCATCGGTGTCACACTTGTAGTTCGTGAAACATTTTTACTTAATAAATATAATTGAAAAAAGACAAATAAATACATTTTAGCAAATATTTCAATTTTTTATAATACATATCTTTTTATCTAAAATCGACAAACTTAAGATAACATATTCATCAAAAGAAAATTCAGTGCAAAGAATGAAATGAAGGAAAGGACTTGTATTGTTGTATTTCTATCTTTTATTTATTTTTTTTCATTTTTTTTTTTTTTGTTTCTATTATTATTTTATTTATTTATTTGTTAAAACCGAACAAAATATAAGTTTACAAAGAGTGTTTTCAAGAAAATGCAACTGTTTTTTTACTTAAAATAATTCTTTTAAATGCTACTTGTATTGTTAATCACTAATTCATTCTATTGTTTGCAATAGATTTTAATATCGAAATCTGTATAAAAGAGTAAATATTTTCTAACTCTTACAAATTATTCTTTTTTTAAAAAAAAAAAATTACAGGCTCAATTTTTGTTAAATATTTGAGTTAAAATATTTATATCGTTATCGAAAAAGGTTTTCATTACAAACAATAATAATAATAATTATTATTATTATGCTTCATTCAATATATTTGACAAACATAACACTTATAATAATTATCTAATTCCATTTAAAATACAGTCCATAAAACAATTTTCAATAAATTATCAATGCACTAAAAATTTATGTATTTAAATCAGATGTTTATGTTTCTTAAGCGCACGAGTATTGAATAGGATTTACTACGTTGCAGAATGATTTTTAGCTGCTTATTTCATTTCTCATATCTTTAAAAACGCAACTAACGCCCTCCAATATTCTTAAGCCACGTTGAAATAATGGTTTTAATTTGAAATATTACATCACTACCCACAAAAAATTTATATCTTGAAGAAGTATTTATGTTTTGAAAGATTTAAATTATAATTGCTGTTAGGCTCTCAGACTGCGCAACTTTCACTTCTATGCATTTCCAGTCCTTAAAATGTATATGAGTTTTGCTTTTCTAGGGCCTTAATGTAGAGTTTCATTTCGAAACAGGTCACATACTAAAGCTAAAATTCTATTATATTACGGTGGGTGATATCTCCAAAACGTTGTCTATACACACCAGCAACGTGGTTTTCTAACATTCAAAGCTCTTTTAGGAACCACCTTATCTGGTTTACACTGACAATGTTTTAATGGCTGTATTCACTTCAATATTGCAGCCGCCAGATAGCGGTTCCACTTTCCTAGGAAACCATAGCTTAGGAATCCCTGCTGAAACGTGCTTTTAAATCCATCATTTGAAGTTTTGTAGTGTGGCATACCACAAAACAGCTGTTAAGTACTAGTTCAGAGGCAATGAGAATGCGCGTTGCTAATATTATTCTGGTTTGTTTTATGATATATTAAACTACAAAAAAAGTATGCGTCCCTCTTACCTCATACAAAATGAAATAGGATATATGATTGATAATTGGTCCGATTAAGACCATTCTGTCAGACTTTTCTTATGTACCCAAAACAGGAAGGAAAAATTATTTTGAAATTAACCGTGTACGATTCTAGTTTAGCTGATAGTTTATCTAGAAAACCAGAAACAATTACAACGTGTACGCTTGTGGCGAAGAACTTCTACCCGACTCTTGGCCATAACTCAGTCAAATATAACTACCTCAAAAAGTCAATAACATATGCGAAGATACATGAGTCAAGTCTCACACAACTATTTATTTAACAATTTCTGTAATATAATGTCTAAGGAATATCTGCTCTCTTTGGGGACGCCTTGGATTAATTCACCTATTCAACTATTATTGAAATAATACTCTCTTACCAGAACATTTCCAGACGAGGTTAATTTGCTTTACTAAATCCTCAGCAACAATTACCATCAGCAACAACTCTTGATATCACCAATCTCTTGGAAACAATACACTCAGCGCTAGTCCCACTCGTCCTCTATCCTATTAATTTCCCTTTGCTTTTATACCGTCATATCTAACTCACTTTACTTTATTTTCACTTGCTTCTAATTAGCATAATCACATTTCATTTTGGTTTGGAAGAAATTGTTATTTCATGAAATCAATCTCAATTAAAGTCCCCAAGGTTAGTGAAGAGAAAATCGCAAATAACCCAATATCACAAGCTTGTGGAAGAGGAAATGAATTGAACAAGCCGTGTTCAATGTAACCATGTTCATGTTACCACCGAAATGATTGTTGGAACAAAATATTATACTTCGATTTTAATAATGGTCTGTAAAATCTTATTGTTTTTAAAACCTGATTCTATGCGTACAAGAAGAAATCACTTCAAGCTAAAATTAGCCAAGAAATAGACAATCTGTATTAATCATTAGGCAATTATTATTTGGAATTCAGAATGATAATTCAGTATTTCTGAGATGGAATATAAATGGCAATCCAAAGAATTTGTATGAATTCGAAGAAAAATTGAATCTCAGAAAGAACATGACTAAGAAAAAATGGGGGTAAAAAGAATACAAATAAATGGTATGCCTAAACACTGTCGACTTGAACATGCCCGAAAAAATTGTGTTGACTGATACATTGATGTATGTTGGCTTCTGCCTGTTTACGGAGTAAATATTATTTTAAAAATTTAAACATTGTTCGCAATTTTTGTACCTAGTATTTTTACTTATTTCAAAGAATTTGAAAGAATTCTAAAAAAAATATATTTTGTAAAACAGAAACAGATTTATTTTCAGAGAAATAAAACATGATTATTTTCTATTCTAAAAATGCAATGAGGAAATATTTTTTAATTCTCGAAAACCTTATTTAGCGGTATTTAGGAGACAAAAAAGAATGTAATGAAACTATAGTTCAGCAGAATTAAACAATTGGACTTCATAATTTTACCTTATTTTTACGTAAGCCGTCTTTAACTGATGATATCTTATGACAACAGGTGAAGGTTAATGCACATCATCCCTTTTCAAGTGATAGTATTGGCTTGTAATTTCTAGGTTTGTATCCGTTCCCTCCAAGTAATTTTTTCTGTATTCAAACATCTAGTATTCTTATACGTTCTTAAATGGTAGCAAAGTAATTTACAATACGAAAAAATAGAAACATTTAAGTAATTTAGGTTAACAACCTTCTTCAATATATTGCGATGTTTTGAACTTTTTCTTTTTTTTTTTTTTTTTTGTACTTCAAATGACCATGATTCAAAATTTCGAGGAATATCACCAGGTGTCCTTGTGTTGCTCTTTAGAGAAAAGTTCATGAACAATCAATCAATTCATTTATATTTGAGCTTTGTGGTTTATATTTTTAACATATGAGCGCGTTAGAGTACAAGATATACCGAATTCATTTTTTACTATGTCTTCTTTTACACGATTTTGAAATAACACGATTCACCAAAAATCAATTTTACACCAATTTTTTGTTTTAGCGTGAATCGAAAAATGTTTTTTTTATTAATTCTAATTTTGAAAGTGTAATTAGAAAACAGTCGGTTTATACCCACACATATGTATGAATCACTTTGCTACTTCATGGTTTTTTAACTTTGTATTCTTGAATTACGAGTGTTAACTTCCCTACTTAAAGCCCGCCTCTAGAGGGCGTTCATTTGTAAAGGGGAGAGTGTTTGATGTCACACGATCCCCTCAGACGAGACCTGACCAAATCTCCGAGAGGAGCTGTTGTAAGCGAGCGAGATGACACTCGTGTAAATAAATTGTTGCTGTTATACAACCTGATGTGTTTTTGTGTTAGGACAACTATGAACTGTAATCTAATGATTATTTACTAAGTTAAAACAAAAAGTATAAGTAAAGGAAGTGTGTATGTAAGGAAGTAAAGAAAAAAAAATAATTCCAACACGAGGAATACCCGAATTTTGTAACTTTTTCTTTTATTTCGTTGAATTTCACCTTCAACACAGCATTTCGTTCTTCAGCCTCAAATGCTTGCTGAAAAAAATATTTTCCTAATTGCGTCAAAAGTGGAAGCGTCGTAGTTCCAAAATCAGTTGTGTGTTCTGAAATTATAAATCTTATCAAATGCAATTCGTGGCGAAAGTTTTAACAACATACAAAAGGCTGACATTGAAAAATTGGTGCTAGAAAGCTCTTTTGGTGAGGTAGATTTGATTGAATTTACGACAGTTTATGATAATAAAGAAGTCAATAATGACTAAGTCGAAGGTGAAGTTCAGCTATTACCAGCTGATTTAATTCACAATGGCTTGAAATTTTTTACAAGTACGGAACAACATTTTCTTTCTCATGATCCTGACATGAGCGTGCATTAAAATATCTACTTAATCTTACGTTTTGTGTAGCAGGTATCAAGAATTATTTAAGTAAAATAGGAAAAAAAGCCCCTAATAACAGATTTTGTAACCAAAACATAACCAAGAATGGCCGTTAATAACGAACCAAATTCTTCATTCCAATCAAAGCCGACAGTTGTGCAAGACATATCTAACGCATTGATGATAGCATTTTTGATCCAGTTCGTAATAAACGTGCATGCTTGTTATCAAGTGACGATGAATAGATGTCAGTAGTTTTATTTCTAATTTTATTTTGAATTCTTATATATTGTATGTACCTAGAAACTGATTTTTTAGTGGGCACTAATTTTAATTATTTTTGTAATAAAAAAGAACTATTTTTGTTTTTCAAAATGTCATGGGGAATTCATTATTAATTTTTTGCGCGGTTTTTTAGGAAAAAAATTAGAGTTTTTTCATCTTACACAATTTCTTAAAGTTGTGGAACATATCTCTAAATTTAATATACGTTGCATGCATTTTTTACACGAATTTTTTCCTTGGTTTTCTAAGGAATGTATCAGCTGTGCAAAAAAGAGTTAGGTGTATTACATAAATATAAGCCATTAAAATTAAAATAGCATTTAAATTAATTGAAAATGTATAATTTTTGGTGAATCATTTGAAAAAATCCAAATTAATTTAAAGTACACTAATTTTTAACAATAAATTTTTTCCTACAGAGTTCTCTATACAAACTAATCAATTTAAGTAAACACATCACATAACCCATTTAAATGATTTAATTCAGTGAAGAGTACTGAATGGAATGACTATCGAATAGCATGAAGGCATTCCGAGAGCCAGAGCCTTTGTTTCTAACTCACTGACTAGAAACTTCAGTTCTGAGTAAATAGATCTAAAACCATCTGCGGAGATTAACCTGGGAAAATTTCTTATCCCAAAATGTGGACAATTTGCTCCCTTGGTGTAGATACATCGTCAGTTAAAGCCTTTTTACCCAGCTTCGTTTTATTTTTACCTTATTCTCTCTTTTTCGGAGAGTTTCTGTTTAGCAGTTCTTCTGTGGAAATCGTTTACTAGAAACATGAGATTTTTTTTGCCTTATCTTTACTTTTTTTTTTACTCTTTTTCTCTTTACTTTAGTTACTTTTTTTACTCTTGCTCTCTTTGTTTTAGTCACTTTTTGCTCATCTTCCTCTTCTTTGCCCTGTAAAGGTATCTCAAGTTAGAACAGAATAAATAAGTAGCAGTGGTTTTTCGTCCCCTTTTCCCGCGACTTTTTTTTTAATCCTCTTTTTCTGCCTTTTTTCATTTTGTGGCGAGAATTGGGACTAAGTTAATGTACAAGGAATTAAGTTTGGAGCAGGAGAAGAAGGAGTTACACCAAGTGACATTAGATGAATAGTGACTTTAGATTGATTGTTTGGATGGTTTGTTTTATTAACGGCGCTCTAGAAGCAATATGGGGGCTATTTCCGATAGACCTCGGTTAAGTGACGAGGTCAATACCTGAGCTGGTACATTCTCTCCTCACTTCTACACCACATCAACAGGAGGAATTTGGGTCTCTGCAGATTTAACGAATACTTGAATTAACCATAACGACATGCTTGCTTCTGATCAATGAGAAATCGATT
The DNA here is from genome assembly GCA_019974015.1 of Nephila pilipes. Taxonomy (NCBI): domain Eukaryota; kingdom Metazoa; phylum Arthropoda; class Arachnida; order Araneae; family Nephilidae; genus Nephila; species Nephila pilipes. The sequence continues at coordinate 108,613 of BMAW01036885.1, forward strand.
ATTTTTTTCAGTTGCTGATAAACGGAATTTGGACAGTTAAAAAATCTTATAATATAGTCCAAGTATTTTTTTAAACTATAGTTCATATCATATTCATTCGTATTGTCCAGTCAGTTCTGTGTATTACGTGATATAACAATTAATGAATTAATTTTCTTGTGGTTTTGGTTTAGTTTTAATTCTATTAACGTCGCATTAGAAGCAACACAAGGGCTATTGGTGACGGACCTCGTAATTTTGAGCCTCGGTCAAGTTACGAGGGAGGGCGAAACCTGAGCTGGTACCCTCTCTCCTAACTTCCCCACCACGCCAACCAAATTTTTTGCAATTGGTACGAGAAAAGCTATTGCGAGAGCCCATAGGAGATTGAATTGTTTTTACAAAACTGATTTCTATGATGCTGCATGTGAATTGAAACTTAAGGAAATGGATTAAAAATTGAAATTAATACTATTATGATGTAGTAAAAAATTTAATTTTCTTGTCTTCAAATTCTAAATCTGATAAAAAAGTCTCTTTACGACCAATTTCACAGAGTAGTCTCATCATGAAAAATCAGACCGTCACTTTGGAATGTATGTATATATTCTGTTACATCTTTGTTATTCTTCGAATTCCACTTCTTCCAGAGTATCGATGCTCATTTTCTTAAAAAGTTTAAAATTTAAATGTAAAGCTTTTTTATTGAATTCAAAGGAGCAATCTCTGTCATGATCATGTTGCATATTTTTAATTTTATAGTAGATAATATGGTCTATCCTTCGAGTATATTAATTGTAGATATCAGAGAACAGTTAGCATATAAAGCAACTTTTAATTTAGCAATATTTTGGAAAAATTACACAGGATTGCAAAATTGAAGTTTTTGAAAAATACAAAAGGGGGTTTTAGTGATTTTTTCGTTATTTGGTGTGTGGATTTCGAAAATGACCTCCTTTTCTCCCCACCACGTCAGGATTTTTTGTAAAATCGACATCAATAGTTTTGATAAAATTCTATTTGAAAAGAAATTATCTTGAACAACTTATTTATACTATCTGGCAACAGTGGTTTTTATCCAGATAAATTTATGCAAGTATCGAGTCTTGGTGAGGCAAATTGACTTTTCAGCAAATTGATGAAAACCACTGTTGCTATACCTCACGGGCCGCAAATGGTAGAGAGAAAAACAAGAATTTCCCTTTTAATTTAAACATCCAAATGTAATGTAGTTTCTAGAAAAAAATCACCAGAATACTATTTTAATTTGTTTTTATTAAGGTTTCCATCTAACGGCCATTTTGATTGTGTGGATGTAATGTTAATTCCTTGGAATTTCACCTACCGTTCTCAAATCTTTACTGTTTAATTTATTTGAATGCAACTAAATATATCGAATAGATAAAACAGTGATGAAGGCTTCTGCAAAATTACTTTTTTCCCATAATTTTTTTAAAAATATATTTTTAAAGACTGAGAACTTCAAACGAATCATTAAAATAGGGATAAAATTATTTTTATACTTTAAGAATCAATCCAGATAAAGCTCGAAAAGTATCTGTCGATAGCGAAAGCTTAGAGAGAGCTCCTGCAAGGTTAGTGAATGAAATTAAGGATCTGAAAGATTATCGCCATTACATCAGGGATGGAGGGACTTCGACGAAAAGAGGTCACCAAGTGCTATTGTGCACGTTTCACCACGGTAGAATGAAGGTCATCCACAGAAGGAAGAAATTCAACTCTGAAAACGTTTTTGGTAAATGTTCATAAAAATCCAAGTAAAATTAAATTTTTTAGAAAATCGTCCTGAGATAAGAACTATTTACTATTATTTTTAAAATCAGCATAAGAAATACATAAAGTTCAGCTATCGATTCCCTTGTATTTTTTCCATCGCAGGTCTGTGTTTTTTACATTTTACTTCATTATTCTTCTCAACTACGAGAATTTTTAAAATTAAATCGCTAAATTAAGGAAACATTTATTTAGTTTATATTTCAAAATGGGATGTTTCGCTATCTTCTAGAATACTGGTCATATTTAGTTAAAGAAATGTAGAATAAAGACATTATAGCTATAACTTCAAAAATCGGATATTAAATAAATGTCCGCAAATTGCGGACATTTATTTAATATCCGATCTGAACGCATTGGGATTCAACTACATTATAGCAACCCGACATTAGAAACTATCATTTTATGTAAATGAGTTGTACCATAGGTTCCCAAATTTTAGGTTTACCAATCCAATTCTCGAATTCAAAAATTCCCTTTTCAAAAAAAGAAAAAAAAATTGGTTGTTTTTCAGAAGAAAGGACCCGCGGACTATTGTTCTCGAATTCAATAATACGATCGTGAATTTTCATCTATTTGATAAATATTTAAAAATTCTTCCCAAACTTTGGACAGTAAGTAATCACCAATAACATTTCTTTTTTCACTCTTTTGAATGCATTTTATTCCATGCGGTTGGAAGCCTTGCACTAGTTTTGAAAGAGAAATATAGGAACTTAAATAAGATTTACAGTCTGCTCTGTGAAATTCGTGGTTGCGTATCGGTTGGAACCTAAATGGTATCGTGACTTGTGCAAATATTTAAATATATTAATACGTGGTCCCTACAATCATGGAGCATTGTATTTTAGTTTGGTACTCGGTAACATCTAAATTCTTTAAATAAACAGTTGAAACATCTGTAGAAAATCATTGTAGACTTAATATTTTAAAATGCTGTTTATTCTTTTGGGAAGAAAGAAGCACATACACTCACTTTGTAGCGAATCTATGTCCCTTCTGGCGACGCATTTAAATAAGATGTTCGCGAAGTGTAGGCACAGACACCTACAACATTTCATCGGACACACATCACACTTTTCTGTGGAGACACTCGACAAGCGACATACATTCCACGTTTTAACACATTACTTGTTTCACTGACAGTACATAATAATTGCTATTCATAAGTCACTAATATCTAAGTCGGGCGTCACTTATCATATGTACCAGTTATATCCATTTCAATAACATTATCATCAGCTTTGAATCTATTTGTTTTAATAAATTTAATGTATACACCATATGATGGCCTTCGAAATCTGTAATTTGTTATTCTGTATTTGATTTTCTTTGATTATGGAAGCTTCTTTCTCAACCTCCTCTAACTAACAACTAAACTCGGTTAATCTCTAAATTTATAATTTAAAATAAATATTCAATTCGGGGAGAGATGGAAGATCTGCATCAGTGCTTAAGTTTCTTATCGAGTGGAAACATACACACTTTGTGATACTCCGGTCGAGCACTGTACGTGCTCCTTTCAAAATTAACAATTGGGGTTGAACAGAGCTAATATGTACCAATACTTATTTTAATGTGGACTTATATCGCTTAAAAGACATTTAGAACTATCTGTTCAGTAATGATGTTTTTCAAAATTAATTAAGACTTTCTGAGCCTTATTGTGAATATTGAACTGGAAGGCAAAAGTTAGTCCTCAGTGCTCCTTCAGATCTTGTTAAACACCAGTCGATGCACAGTACCATTTTCGTTGGTAAACTTTGGGTTACAACAAACTTTGCTGACTCATTTAAACCATAGAACTCTAAAAATGTTTCGAGGAATTCCATGACTGCTTTTGAAAAATATATCTTAAAATAATTTTAAATTAGTTTATTATTTTAAATGTATTTAGAGTAAAGATAATATTTATTATAAAAATTATTGTATTTTTATTTAAGAAGTTTAACATAAAATTAATGTTATTTGTCTAATAATATCATTAACTTGTGTTACAGATGTCACCTAACCTTTCATTGCATTTTGTAACTGTGTGACATTGGGCTATTCGCGGTTTCTCTTCACTAACCTTGGGGACTTTCAATTGAGATTGATTGCTTTCACTAAACAACCTTTGCCCAACCAAAAATGAAACGTGATGAAGAATATTAATATGTAAAGCAGTTAGGAATGAAGTGAAACGGTTAAATTGAGAATTATATAAACTCCAGCTGAAGGAGTAGAGTATCCGAAGGAGGATCAGAGAGGCGTTGTAGTGAGAGGAGGTGAAGTCTAAGTGCTATATAAGAGGAAGGCGAATTTACAGATTAGTATTGAGGTCCGAGTATAGATTACTCAGTTAGAGATTGGTTCTAGTATTTTCAGCAGTTGTTCCAGATTCGGAGTTGCAGTTGATAAAAGATATTGGTAAGAAGCTGTTAGATTATTATTGGTGGGTTGAATTAAAGCGTTAGTAAACTTAACCTGGAGAGCACAATTATTGGTGCCATAATAGATATATATTAATAAATTGTGAAAGTTGTTTTGGTGGTTCTGTAATTACTGGTGTCGTAGTATTTAATATTTGAAATTAGTGATGGCACAAGATAACGCCCGGGTCGATCGAGTGTTACAACTGGTGTGTGCTTGTTTTTTGTTTTTGCACAAACTGTTGAAGTCTATCTCTATTGATGTTGTCCCTCTCAGGAGTTGTGTTTTATACTCTGCATTTAAATTATTTCTTTTATTTTTTGTTGCCTCGTATGATGAAAAAGTTTTTCACTTTGTTCTGAACAACATCACACTGTTTATAACTTTGTAAAAAACTTCAACATATTTTGCATGAATCTTCAGCTATAAAGTTATTCTCTTGGTAAAATTTACATTTTAAAATCCGATCTACTGTTGATAAGTAGATCAGTTGCTTTCTTTGTTTCATTGGCCAGTATCGAAAATTATGATTAATTTTCAACGATAACGAAGTGTATCTTTATATTGTTTTTAATAAACACTAATCAACTAGTGTGATTGGTTTAGTGACTAGTAAGATTTTTCTTTCCGATTACTTGTTTTGACTTTCGGAATCCTGGGGTTGCGGAACACAGTAAGAAATCCACCATGTTATACCGTCCCCGAAAAATTTTGCCACACAAGGGGCTAGTTATTCATTTAAAATAAAACGTTTGCTGAATATATTTATTAACCCAATAATTCAACCAACGAACTAATCAATCCATCAAATTTCCATTCCGTTGTGCCTTTGGTGGCGATATTTGTTCCTTGCAACGCATTACACAGATTAATGTCTTTGAACGTGTGTTTCTGTTCTGCTTCTCTGCAATACAATGTGCTCTTTTACAAATCAATAAATTGAATCCATTAAATTATCATCCTTGGTTCGTAAATTTATTTAGTTAGCTTAGTTTTGCCTCCTACCACCTTACACTTTCTAGAGGCTTGCTCAAGAGTTAAATCTACTATCGACCATTCTTGACTTTCTCCTCCGACACATAATTGGTACTGTGGTGGAGTCATCGTTTTTGAGGGTGATTGAGTTTAGAAAATTACAATATCCTGAGGGGCCATTTCAGATGCCGCAAATGTGACCAGGGGAACAAGATATATTCCATCTGTAAAAACTGTAACTCCAATCGTTCTCACCTGAACATCTTCTTTCCTGTCTGAGGCTTTCCAATGAAAACGTGACCTAGCAGCCTCTTTTTGTCTGTGACACTTTGAGTGTTTTAGGGCTCATGGATCTAATCAAGCCTATTGGCTAGACTCAGATAGGATTAGAAACAATAATACATTGAATTTTTAATTAAATTAACTATACCTGAATTGTATAAAAAGTGAAACGATTGTAACAATTATTGTTATTATAGCATTGTTTCTGGTTTGTTCATTACCAGTTTAAGAACTGTATAGGCTGAACATTGGGTTTATTGGGTATCAATTCTAAAAAATGGGTCTTTTCCTGATTTCTAAATCATTACTAGGCTTTCAAAATTTTTTCTTTACATTATACCTAAAAGTATACGCTTATAAAATCTACTCCTTAACCTACAAATTGGATTATTTTATTCTGATTGATATATACAATGTCGAACTTGTTACAGATATGGTCAGGAATTTCAGATTTCGTAATTTCAAATTAATACTGTAGTGTATAGCATTGGTTTCAACCCTTTTTGGTCAACAACTCCCTTCCAGAAAAAATTACTCACAACCACTTTTTCATTAAATAAAAAAAAAACCACCATCACACGTTCTTGAAATGAAAATTGTAATTGTGAGTTCCAGTTTTCTGACCTTCAATAAACATTTAAAAGTATTTCTTAAAGAAAATAAATAATCAAAAGCAGAAAAAATTCCTTTTTTTCACTATTTCGAATGCATTCTATTCCATACCATACAAGGCAATAATCAAGGTTTGAGAAGAAAATTAAAAATTTCATAAGACTAACATTACGTACTGAAGTTTTGAGGTGCCATATCGAGGGGAGCCTTACTTTCAACTTGATGTGTTCAAACCTGAAATTATATGCTTTATTGGTTGAATCGGAGGATAGGCGCATACACCGTTGTTCTCCGTGTGTGAGTATTGCGTCAAAAGGTGATACGTTCGTGTACTAGTAAAAAGGCTATTGGGAATACAGTTATAATGTACCAATACTAACTATTGATGTGAACTTATTTCGATTAAAAACATTTAGAAATATTTGAGGAAACATGCGACTTTTAATATTATTCAAATATTTCAACATATTCCTGCAATTATTGTACAAGTAGGAGTAATTTGGTTGTACAACCTGTAAATAACTGTTGGAGAAAAATTGCACTATCAGATCTCTCCAATGCCCATTGGATGTCGATACCGACTCCATTGATATCTAATGATATGTCAAATGTAACGTCTACAGAGCTGCAAAGTAAATCACAATAGTACGAAATGTATGGTAACTCAATGGACATTCCGTTTTGTAATGCTGTCCTGATGTTCCTTTTTCGTCAACCTAGATTTACTTAACAACCAGAACATACCCATCAGTACATTTTAGTACAGTTCTTAGAGAGCATTTCTACGCCAGTATAATTTTTAGGGAACTTTTTTTTGGAAAAATAATTTGCGTGATCACTTATTCAAACAGCATATTTGGATATGTTGAGAAGATATCTTCAATTATCTATCTTACACTTTTGTATATTTATTTCTATAGCTTAGAAATAATTTCGGAAGTAAGTCTCAGAACACATTCCGTGAATTATATAAACATATCCTACACCGAATGACAGTTTGAATCCAGAAAATTCATTGTTAATAATTTAATTAGAAAGATTATTAAGAAAATTAGTTGGGTTAATAATTTACTTTTCGGTAGCGTCTTACATTTCCTTTAACGCTTTCCACTGTGAATCTGAGGCAATAGTTGAACAGGAGTGAAATCTCCAAGTGTAAACAACTATCTTTGCATAATAAAATTCAAGTTCTCCTGTAACAGCTGTTTAAATTGTAGCTTCAGCTACTATTTACACTTCTAATACCAGTTTCACCTACATTCATATACTTAGTACAGTGAGATAAGAGCAACGTTGATTTCTAAAACGTCTACATCGCAGCTGAACTGACATTTTCTGTGCCTTTGTACTGGGCACATAAAACAACTTTTCATCGTCCTCAGTACAGCTTCCATTTCCCTGCAGCCTTCTGCTGGACTCTTGATATATATAACAAATGTCCTCAGAGCAGCTACTTGCAGTTCTCAGTGTTCGTGTGCAGGACTCTTTTCTTCCTCACGAGAAAACGTTGAAAATGTATAACTCCGGTCATACTATTTTAGATTCTTGTTGGAACTTTCGGTCGGATTCGAGAGGGAGTACTTTGATGTCCATTGAAACTACTACTATGAAAACTAGCCGGTATCTGTGGAGAAACGAACTAGTCGAATAGGAAAAATAGCTATATAGAAGTGATTTCAAGCTCTTTTGTGATATGTATATTTTAAGAGAAGCTTCAACTTGGACTTGCACTTCTGACGGTGGCTTCAACATTTTTCTTCTACTATTGTGCGCAACTTAGTTAGGATAAAGCGAATTTGTCAGCATCTTATGTATTTGCCTTTATATAAAGTGAACATACGAGGCGTATTCGGAAAGTAAGTACCGTTTTGAAAAAGCAATTAGTAAACAAAATTATTTTCAAGCGAATTTTATTTTTTCATGAAAGAGCATACCTTAAACTATTTTTCTATATAGTTTCCGCCAATATTCAAGCACTTGTCAGTGCGGGTTACCAGCTTTTCTATACATTCTTCATAGAAACTTCCCACCAATGACGGTAACCACGACTCCACAGCATTATTCACCTCATCGACGGATCTAAAGCACTTGCTGCTTAGCTGACGCTTCATGCGCAGGAACAAGTGGTAGTCTGAGGACGCCAATACTAGGCTGTACGGCGGGTGATTGAACTGCTCCTAACGAAACTGTTGAATCATCGTTCGTGGGGCACCAGCAGTATGGAACCGAGCATTGTCAAGGGGCAACATGATTACCTTACTGAGCATTCCTCTCCGATTGTTTTTAATTGCATGTCGTAGTTTTCTTAAGGTCCCATAATATCGTGCCGCATTGATGGTTGCAAGTCTGGGAGGAAATTCAGTAAGCAAACCTCTTTCCTATTCCAGAACACACTGCATATGACTTTTTGTGCTGACATTATCGGTTTTGTCTTTTCGGAGATTTATTGTGTTTCAATTCCGGTGTGACATGACGAACAAACGTTTCATCACCAGTCAGAATTTATTTTACAAAATTCTCTCCCTCTTTACTGTAAGTGAGAAATGTCAATACACTGCCAAGTTGCCAGGTTTTGTGAATATCAGTGACCATTTTTGGAACCCATCGGGAACATACCTTGTGATAACCTAAGTGGTCTGTAATAATTTCTTACAAAACAGTACGTGAAATTTGCGGAAATTCGTCTGAAAGTGTTGTCATTGTGAAATGTATACTCTCATGGATTCTTTTCATCAACAATCCTTACCAGATCATCGTTGACAACAGAAAACTGACCACTCGGAGCAAGTGGACATTTATTTGACTATTATTACACATTCTAACCTACTTTCTAATCATTCCATCACTCATTGTGTCTTCGCCGTAAACATCTTTAACTTGATGATAAATTTCTGCCAATTTCACTTTCCTTGCGTTGAAAAATTAAATTACAGAACGAATCTTACAGTAGGCGGGATCAGTAACTGTTTTAATCATTTTAAATATGTTCAGCAAACTGAAAACACAACGTAGAGCAACGAAAATGGAGTCATTTGAGAACCTGTGAACAAGGAAGAATAGTGGGCATGCGTGGAATACCTACCTACAGATTCTGGTTAATCTTTTTCCTGTTGTCGTCAAGATTTTTTATTAAAACAAAAGACATTACTATCTTTTTTTTTCCTATTTTTAATGTGCTTTGGGAAAAACATAACAGTTCCAATTCGCGATTGCAAATTTTTACTACAAATGAGAGGACTTTGAAACATAAGAAAGCACTATGTCAAACAATGATTTGCCCCTAAAACGAACAAGACAGAGGTGGTACAAAGTGGTGTTAGAATCTTTTACGAAATTAGAACTAAAGAAATAGTTTTACAAAAGCGCTGCCGAAGGAAAAACCTTAAAAAACATCCCAAAATAAACGAGTAGAGACCTGAATCAAATAGGAAGGAGTGAGGCAATGAAACATATCAATAACCTTGGTAAACGAAGCAAAACCTGAGAAAGAAACAAATATTTTTAAAAGTTGTTCCGTCAAATATGTTTAAAACAAAGAGTTTAAAAATGAGGAGGTGATTGTAAACCTGGATCACACACATTATCCATCTAAAATGACGACAGAGTAATGAGAATAAGATACAAATGAAGCAAGAATAGTAAAGAAATTCGCATTCTAAATCACTGAGTCAAGAATGGGAAATAATCTCAAGAGTTTCTCAAGTCCCCTCATCTAGTGTACCAAAAATAAAACTCAAAAAAGACAGCATAAAAATCCAAATAAGCAAATCTATACCATTCTAAAAAATAGGGGAAAGAGCAAAGATATTAAGGAAACTATGCGTGATAGACATACAGGGACATAAGAGGTAGAATACACATGAACTAAAACCCGATATAAAAAAGACGCAATAAAGCTGTATAAGATTTTTAATTCTTTGAAAAAACGGAAAGAGTACGAAAATATGCTTTTGGTGAACAATAAGGTTCCAAGTAAATGACAGAAAAAGTATTGGTAGGAAATGTTTCAGGATGTTTTGTACGGTGTGTGGACTCTCCTAGAACAGATGAGATTGTTGCATACCTGTTTCGCATGGACTCGATGAGTGTTTCGACATAACTTTGAGATATACTTCCAGTCCTAATGAAGTGAATTCTCTAAGTTTCTGAAATAAACGGCAGCCTTGGTTGTGCTGCGATGCGTCATCCGAGTGTGCCTAAAACATGTTCAATCGGATTTAGGTCATGGAAACATGCTAGTTACTCTATATGCTGTATTGTTTCATCTTCAAGTTTTTTCTCCTCAAAACGAGTTGAATAAAGTCTAGCATTACCATCCATTAAAAGAAAGTAATCACCAAAGTGTGACATTAGGTCTCAGTATCTCGCATGCATACCTTTGGCCCATCAAGTTGTAATTCCAAGAAGTATGCAGATTCTTACGTCCATCTATGCAGAATCAGGTCCATACTTTTGAAACATCTCGTCGATCCTTACCAAAGGAATATGGAGCCATTTCAAATGCTCCTTTCTCTTCATACCAAAATACGTCAAGTGTCACATTATAGACTGAATTGAACTCATTAGTAAAGCGCACTTGACTTCCATCACATTATAATTAATCTCGAAGTTCAGTAAGCTATATATCTTCTTTGGTCCCCACTGTGTCTAGAGATCAACAGAGTATATGCCATATTCTACGTGCATAGAGACTATCCAGATGAAAACTATTGCAGACTATTTGGCTTGCCATCCTACAACCTGTTCAAAAGCAACTGTTTTTACAGCTGAGCAGCATTATCTGTTCTGTTCTGAAGAACCATTAACAGAATATATATGTCATCACTTGCTGTACTAACATGTGAATGACCTTACCTTGGTTGACGTCTAACATTCCCTGTTTATAGGAATCGATTCCACAGTTTTAAAATGATACTCCTTGCCACTCTAACATCGTCTACTTGTCCTCTTCGTGTTTGTACAGATTAAAGTTGCCCTATAATACTGTTGTTGCTCACCTCCGTGTCTATCGAAGCTAGACCAAGTCTATGATGTCGTTCACTCTCAGAAAGAAAATAACCAATAGTGGGTTCTCATAAAGGTCCTGTTTTGTGAGATTCAGACACACAAGAATATATTCCGGAGAAGTCTGACAGATTGAGCACAGAGTGCAAGTCAGGAAAACTCTATTATTATTATGGTAAGACAAGATTCTAAGGTGTCCACTGCCGAAACGGTTAACAGCAGTTTGCTATTTTCTGCTACTCAGAAGGGAGACAGAACCACCGGGTCGATAAGCCTCATATCAGTGATGATCAGGAGGAACATTTGACCACTTATTTCTGTTATAAGTAGATTGCAGCTCTACATAAGTCAGAGGGGCCAGAGGATTTGGATGTTGAACAGCGCCATATTTTGCCAAAGTGTCAGCGATCTCGTTGCCAGCAATATTGGCGTGCGAAGGAATCCATTGCAAGTAAATATCGTGGGACAATAAAAGATGTTTCAGCGTTTCCAAAATAGCCACTCCAGTATTATCTCTCACTCTATGCCAATTAGAAAGGTGAAAGAGGGCCCTAAAACTGTCCATTAAAATCCATAAGTGAAAAAAGGGCAGCTTCAAAGAATCATCAAAGAATGGAGCACCAGAGATAGAAGGTTGATTCAGCTTCTAATGCCTGCAGACCTTAACTGGGCATAATGGATTAGCCTTCACGCCTTCGGTGGCCCTACCAGGAGACATTTCTTCTGACGTATATCCCCCATTCCCCCTAGGAACACCCTCTCGCCACGTAGATGCTGTCTGAGAGACTATAGAGGGACTTCTAAAATATTTTAAGACATGGACTCTATGATACTTCAAGCGCAAGTTACAATTGCAAGACTTTGCAAAGTAGATGAATTATGTCTGATATGAAAAGGATTCCAGTTTGGTGTAGATTCACATGAATAAGGAATTGGATCCTGTATAAATTGATGCATCGTAAAAGATTCATAAATGTAACGATCACATTCCGACTCATGGAAGTTTTTAGAAAGCGAAAAATGCCAGATAGTCGTGTAAAAAAACATTTCTCATAGTTAAGTGAGAGGGTCTTGATCATCGAAATGAAAATCTATGGCTTGTCGACGAGCCGTGTTTCTCATCAAATCCATCGTTTGAAGTTTGCAATCACCACATGTTGGAAGCAGTGGAATCGAGATGTTATCTGAGTGCGGAGAACCGGATCTGGTTCGATCAAGAAGACGTTGAAGCGAGGAGATTTAAGATCGAGCGGCAAGCGATCATGAGTAACTCAATGACTCGTTAAATGATAAAAACAGGGTGATAACTCAATAATTCAATGAAGCGTTCCATGAAGGTCTGCCAATTGCTTCACAAACCATTTCTATTTCTATCGACTTGCGAAAGTGAATCTGCAATCCAAATGCTCTTATCGTGTTCTACCTTAAACACCGAAACACCGTTGACTCCGTCTAGAGTGGTGCCAAGTCAAATTGTTGAATCCCTATTCGTTTTGGGAGCAGATGATAAACGCTTCAAAGTCCTACAGCGTGATGAACGAATTGTTTTCACTCACGCTGTAGGACAACACACTACCCTCTTTGCACGGCTAATGGTCAGAGCTTAACACTGCTTATGGTAGCCATTTTACTGTAATTGTGGTCAGTAAAACATTAACGACCATCGTTATGTTAATGACATTCTTCGACTCCACGGGAGAACTTTCCTAAATGATATTTCATAGGCAATATTTTAACACAATATAAGCTCGTACGCTTACGGTTCGAGGAGCTCCAGACATTCTTCGTCACGTTCAGCCTTTTCCATGGCTGGCGCGCTCCTAGGACTTGCCGCCTGTAGACATATTATGGAGCAACTGAAACATCAGATGTCGTCGTTATATTCTGCACATGATTTGGAAGTAGCTGTTCATGATATGCAGGTCCATCTTCCTCAGAATAACATCCAACATCAATCAATTGGATGGTGGACCGTGTTGAAGCATAAGTTGGAGCCTATTCCTTTTGAAGCTGCTTTGTATTTGGCTAATTATGCACACTATATTCGTTTAATTGTTTTGATTTTGGGATCAAGTTAATCTCTCATCTTTATAATTATGTTTATTAAGTTGCATATTAATCCGATTCTCCCTTCTTGGTCCGCTACTTTCAATATACCTGGCTGAATATATATATATATGCGTGTGTGTGTGTGTGAGAGAGAGAGAGAGAGAGAGAGATTTTTAATTCATTACATTTCTTTAGATCTTCTAGTATGCGTAAATCACATTACTTTTAAGAGGGTAGAGGTTTCGTTTTTTTTCTAATTCATTTTATAAAAAAAAGTCTACAACGTTAGTTGACTTCACGAATATACCTGAGTTACAAATTTTAGTATGCATTATGATTAAACTACAATTAAAGTTCAGTTCATGAAGAACCTTTCCAGCAAATTTGAAAAAAGAATTCAGATGAATGAGTAAGATGAATGAAAACAAATACTGAAATAATTTTTATGTTTACTGATAAGAAACAAAAAATTAATTAGTTTAAGCAGACGACGGAAAAGGTTAAGAAAACAATTCAAGAAGGTATACGAAATGACTTTTCAAGAAAAGTAAATGAGAAGGATTCTGAGAAATCTTTGTTCTACTCAGAAGAAAACAAATGTGACTTTAGAGTGAGAAATATTATTTTGATATTAATGTAGGTCAGTATTTGAGATTTTCTGTTGTGCAATAGTTTATATAAGATAGAGTATATCAGCAAAAAAGCATTTAGAAATATTCTCAGCTGTGTTAAATTTTATATTAAAACAAAGAACAAAAACTTCCTTTCGACTAATATACAGGATTTTTCGAAATTTATGGACAAATATTTAAGGGATGACAGAAAACATCTAATCAAGCAACTTTCACCCTACAATGCTATAGTCGGAGAACAAGCAGTGAACCACTAGACGGCGCTGTAATGGAAAGCATAAAGCTTGAATATTCTGATACATTGTTATTTCTACCGCGGTTTCAGGATGCATGTCGTTTTCTGATTAGTGTACATCTCCATGCCTCCTGAAACCCACGATATAAATGTCGGTAAGAAAACTATCGCTTTTTGCTTTCCATTACAGCGCCGTCTAGTGGTTCACTGCTTGTTCTCCGACTATAGAATTGTAGGGTAAAAGTTGCTTGGTTAGATATTTTCTATCAGCTCTCAAATTTTTGACAGTGAATTTCGAAAGAACTTGTATATTATTTTCATTAACACTACAAATATATTTTGAATTACAACTGATGATTTAGTAGTTCAGTTTAAACTTATTTTTCTGTCATAAAATGAATAATTCAATCATCTCCCATACAACAACTGGTCAATTCTGTAAAGTTATAATAAAGTTATTTGGATCCAATGATAAATTCAAAGTTAATATAAATATAAAGAACTGACGGCAAACGATGCATGAGAAAAAAATATAATATTTTGTGCAGCACATTTTCTTCTAATTAAGTCATTTCTATTTATTCAATTTATAGGGACCCAGTTCCCTAAAGATGATCAAAACAACAAAAACCAATTTTTTTTATAATTGTCTGACTCTTCTAAACATATTTACAAAATTGAATAGATCTATCTGCATTATTTAGAAATTTTTGTAAATTCTTTTTCAGTGTTCTAACTCATTTCACTGTAAAGCTTCAGCTGATATTTTTTCAGCTTTTATTTTTCATAATGGCCTTGTACATAACATACTAAAGAGTTTTTGTAATCAATGTAACACTTTGTAATGGTTTCTGATTATTCTGCGTAATATGCTTGATAATTCTGTTCATGGAATAAGCTTTATAGAAAATTCGTTATATTTCTAAAAATTTAAAATATTATCAGTATAACTGGGTTTTTATTGGATTTGAAGTGTCTGAAAGAAAATAATTCTGGAAATCTATAAACTACACTTGTACTACCAAACCTGCTCACAGAATTGTGAGAACACTTCTAAGGAATAAAGAAAAAAAAAGAAAAAGTATTAAAGTTTGTTGGAGCAGTTGAAGTTTCAAAATATTGAAAAAAATAAAATTTTAAATTATAGTTCATTTCAAAATGTATTTTTATGCTGAAAAGCATTGTTATGTGTATTTAAATATGGTGAATAAAAACGTTTTCTTATAAGTATATAATGTTAAAAAATTGCTCCTAGGGTGTTGTGTCTCTTAAATCATCCCCTGTGTTCTAATTATTTCAGAAATTTGGCTTAAGTTTCAAATTAAATCTTTCAAATACATTAAAATATTTTTAAAAAAGGAAAAGAAGAAAAAGATATGCAAAATGAGATTTAAAAAAGGAAAATACCTAACACAAAAAGATAAATAAAAAATTGGAACTCAAGGTGTTTAAAACCTAGAGGGAGATGACAATGATGATAATGAAGAAAAAACATTGAGCTTTAAATAATTTAAATATGGATTAAAATATTTGCATAGTCTGATTTTTAGCACCTTACTTTAGCAGCATGAAGACTCGTAAAGAAAAAAATACTGGTACTTTATATTATTAAATAATATATCGAATATTCTTTATGTATAACTTGTCTATGTGTAAATTGTGTATGTGTATATTTTATGTTTAAAATGTAAGTCCAAAAATTTGAATTAATTATTTGATAAAATTAAATTTTAAACTAAGTCAGTAATAAAATATTTCGATCGATGTAGACAAGCCTAGTTTGGAACAATTTTAACACATCTGCAAAATGAAGATGTAGTAAGAATTTTGTATGGACAGGAAATTAAATTTTTGAATTATTATCAAGTATTAGATCTTAGTCCTACAGAAATAAAAATTCGAAACCATCGCTCCAGATAGAGCTTCGACTACTGATTGCAAATCTACCAACTTTTTCTGTTACCGGTTAATTTGGAAAGAATAATCCTTCCGTGAAAAAGTTCTCTGTCAGATTTCACGCTTGTTGGTTTAATAATTATTAAAGTATCGTACACTATATGACTATGTTTCTCCCTTACATTTTCATGTCGAAAATTATCAAATTCCTCTTTAATGACTTTGTGAATATTTTTGTGCGAAACAGAAAATAGTTACTATGTTGCATTTCTGTGTTTAAATTGTTGAATAGGCAGCTGAAACCGAAAGACAAACAAAACAAAAAAAGTAATAATAATGGCAGGTGAAACGCCGAGGAATACCAGATTCAGAGCTAAACAAAAATTTTAAGAGTAATGAAGGGGGAAACTGATCGTCTCTATATGGAAATGAATGAAATGTTTACGCATTTACAAGACACTGAAGGGAAATAAGGTATTTTACTCAACGTTAGAGAACAGTGCAATATTTTACATTAAGAAGAAAAAAAATCGTCTGCTTTTATTTTAACATCCGAACTGAATGTTATTGAATACTTTAATAATTTATCGTTTGCTCTTATTTTAATATTTACTATTTTAGTTGAATTTGAGGGCAGAATCGTCTTTCTTTTCATTGTTAACATTAGCAACGATTTTATACTTTGGAATGTTTTGCTTGTGCAAATAAAAATACATTTGGAATTTGAAGAAGATAGTTTCTTACATAGGTAGTAAATGCTTCTATGGAGCCTGGATCTTGAAAGTATGCTTACTTTATGCCAATTAATACTCCTTTCGTAAAATTCTTTTTCTAGAAAATAATAGGGAAAAAAAACATTAACACATATTAAAATGAAATTCGCAAGTACCATTTTCAATTTATGTATTCATTTTTCTTTTATTAGTATCAAGAAGACAATGATTCTTATTTAATAACCTTAAATACACCTAGAAAATCGATTCAGTTGCGTTGAAAGATTTAGATAATCAAAGCTGTCGTATTCTAAGTTAAATGTTCATAACTTTAATTAATGTTCTCAGTTTTTCCTTCTTTTTTATATTACATAATCTTTGACTGTCATTAAAATGTATCTTAAAGAAAATAAAATAAGCTTTAATGTTAGAATAGAGAGAAGGAATTAGAATAAGCTTATCAATTACAATTTAATGATAAGTTAATTAATAACCGAAAAGCAGTCGTTTTTAAAATTAAATTTTTATGCAAAATTAATGCTTCCTGAAAAGCATTTATTTAAGACCTATATGGGTCAAATTATAGTTTAATGAACATGTTGCGCTTTTGTGAAGGGTTATTGAAGGCACTACATTAGCCATTTTTAGAGGCGTAACCTTTATATACATCCCAGCATACATATTTAATTGTATAACTGTTTATTAATAAAAGGAATTTGACTATAATAGGTCTCCTTAATATTCGATTAGCATTTTTTATCAATTTTTGTCATAAATTAAAACAAAATTGCTATCAAAATAAAAAATTTCTTATAAAAAATTGTGGCCGCAGTAGCTTAGTGGTCATGGTCGCAGACTCATGGCCGATATAGTTTACTTCGAGTTCGAGCCCAGATATTACTAAAGGTCCACCGTGTAGCGGGGTTGATTCACATTAAATATGGTCGAGGTGTCAAGTCCTTCCGTTAACAAGACAGGGAAATTACAGGTGAGGTTTCGATCTCGTCACTTGATAGAGAGAGAGTTTCAAAATCACTATGTCTGCCACCAATAGCACTCACGTTCCTCTCAAGGTTTACGATAATAAAACAAACAAATCTATTCAAATAAACTTTGTTGTTTAAATAATACACAAAACAAGATTTGCATAATTTCAGGATATCTTTTTACTTAAAAGTTTTTTTTTTCGCAACAAATGCAATTTTCAAGCATTTTGGCTATAGTTAAAATATTTGTAAGAATGTGGGGATATCATCTTAGTATAATAATATAACTTGTTGAGTTTTATTTACTGCTGATTGAACAAGTAAAGAAAAAGTTCTGAAGGGACATGACAAGCAGAAATAAAATTATTCAACAATAACTACACAGCGTTCTGACAAGTCTTATTAGTTACAGTTACACATTTATCAAAAATTTATCTTATTTTTTTTTCTAGCTTCATTTTGTAGGTTAAAATTTATGCATTAAAGTATACGTACAGCTTCGGAGAAATTTTTTGAAATACATTGATATTTACTATCAAAATATTTGTAATGTCATATATAACCTAAAACTATGAAAAATTCATTTAATAATCTGTTCTTAAGTTGAAAAAATTTTCGGAGTTGAAAATGTGATGAAAATAGTACATAAATTGATTATCAGAATAACGTTCATAACTCAAAAATAATTAAAAATATCATTATTCTCTCAATTTTATATTCAACATAACAATTTTTGGGGCTGGTACTACTTGCATGATGAAAATCATATTACTACAATTTTTATTGTAGTAATATGTCAATAACAACAAAAAATTTTAAAAAAGTTTAACAATATATGATTTATACCTTTGTTACTAAAAATATATCAATTTTACGATCAAGAAAGTAGTAGGAGCTCTTAAAAACTATATAAGGAAGATACTTACAAAATTTAAATTAATTTGGTTCATGACTGTTTCTGATATCTATGTTGCAATATGTAAATATGTCGAGAAAACTCATTTTGAGAGAAATCAAAAACAAAATTTCAAGTGCAATTAAAATTAACTTCCGCTTAAAATTCAAATCTCTGTAACTTGAGTTCTAATTAAGGTATAAGCAAAATTCAAACATTACTAGAAAGAAAAAAGCTTAAACTTTAAACTGATATTAAAACTCGAAAATTGAAAATTTTGACAAAAATGACGTTTTAAAGGTGTACGGATGCCTTAACATAACTTTCTTTTTAATTTCCATCAAATTACGAAAATATAATTTTTATTCTTTTTAGAACAAACATGGATGATTTTCATGCGTTAATATAATATGAATGTGGACAAAATGACAGAAAAATACTTTATTTATAAACACATGCATATTTAACTTGTTACTAATTTTAAATAAGCATACAATTCTACTCTAGGAATGGAAGAGATCTTAGAGAACTATCCTTCCATCATCGAAGTATATATAAATCAAAACACTACCAACCAAAGACTGCCTCATCAAATGCAATGAAGCTCACTCTAGTTCTTAAGGAAGCGCAAGAATTTCTGCTCACCCTCTGTCACTGTTCATCTGTTCAGTCTCGTAGAAAGAGACTAACTGCCTGCCCTCACAAAGAGATGGGGTGTCTACTGCTTGCACTGACCCTGAGTGATGGACCTTAAAGAAATGGGTAGTTACGGCGAAACTCTTTCTTTGAATTGTTCTTTTTCCATTCTCTCGTGTTTTTCAATAGATGTTGGGAAACATCTTGAAAAATATAGATTATTATTTATCAAGGTGAGGTGGAAGCTGCAAATTCAGCTTTTCTCAGTTTAGGACAGTTCAGAAACCAAATATGGTTTAATTATTTATTAATTTTTAAAACGTTTTTCTGAATTTCACTTGGTGTGTGTGTGTGTGTGTCATCAAATTTTCGATCGTTAATTTAACCAACTTCCCATCAAGCTAGAGCTTTGAAATTTTGAGAATCGTTCGTACTCGCCTAACGATGCAATATTTAGACGTTTGCGACAAGTTTTAACTCATATTTTCTTTAATAATGCAGTTTAGCCCAAACACTTGGCGCGATTTCAAAAATTGGCACCAAACTTGGCGATTTTTTTTTTTTTTGGCTGAGCGTTAAATCAGTGAAACTGAACAGGGTAGCCACATTTGGCAAAATACTGCCAAATAACTCTTGTCGCCAAGGGTAAACCTTTTCTGAATTCTGGTTCCCATTTTTTTTAATAAAATGACTTAGAAACTTTCAAATGCATGTTTTGATTTTATGAGTATTATGAATTTCTTAATATGCTCACAAATGTATCTTTTTAAGTAAATTTTAAAGTTAAAAATAACTAACAGTTTTAACTAATATTTCAATAATTTTCTTTAATATACTTTGCTACCATATAAAAACGTTATTTTTAAAAACGTTGGTTTTTATATCGAATTATTACATTTAAAAGTAACTCGATAGCTGTTGACAACAGTCCTCGTAATGTTGAACCTCGGTCAAGTAACAAGGATAACACCGGAGTGGACACCTTCATCTCCATACTTTCATACCACAAGTATGGTAGGTTTAAGGGCCTTGATAGATTTAACATGCATCAGCCGCGCTACACTCAGGGTCTTCAGTGGCATTAAGATTCAAACCATCGACTCAACAAAAACAACGCCGACGACGTATTCACGAGCATGGCAATTAGACTATCGTGGCTACAAAAATTAATGTTAAATATTTAAAATATATTTTTATTCTAACTGCGACGTATTGACTGAAATAATTTAGAAGTTAAAATATGCATATTAGTGTAATATATGGATTTCAAATACATTAATAAAAATGATAAACTCTGAAAGTGAAAATAAAGTACAAAAAACAAAATAAACATTATTAATATAAGAACATTCCATATGTGAAATGAAAAAAAGAAGATAGATTAATTTAGATTTATAGTATTATTCTAAAATAATTATAAGTGGAAGTACAAATTATAATGTTTTCAAAAATAAATTAGTATAGTCTTAATAGATATGGCAGCGGTAGCCTAGAGGCCAAGGTCGTGGACTAGCAGCCGGCGGTTTTCGTTCAGTCGCGGGTTCGATCCTTGGCCGCCAAAGACCTGCCGTGTAGCCGGGGCTAATGCACGTTAAATCTGTTTGGGGCCCAAAGTCCTCTCGTTGGCGTGGTGTGAATGTTAGGAGAGGGGGTGCCAGATCAGGTGTCGTCCTCGTCACTTGATTGTGGTTCAAAATTATGAGGTTCGTCGCCAATAGCCCTCGTGTTGCTTCTAGTCCGACGTTAATAAAAATGAAACTAAACTTAATAGATATGTGGACTGAAATCTATTTAAGGGTACAATTATCTAAAATGATCAATGTATTGAAAAATATATAGATTATCTTCATTCGATCGCTTCTATACATATGTACAAGATTTTGTAGCTATAGCTAAATTGCTAAGTGATTCATGCAAAATTTCTGTAAGAATGTGCTGAATTATTCAATTAGGTACCGATACTTTAAGCTGCTTAATATCAGTTTCTTATGTTAGTTAGGATCAGTTAGTTATGTTAGGATTTTTATTTTTCAATATATATATATATATATATATATATATATATATATATATTTGCATGAGTTCAGATGTGAATTTAAACTTTTTACAATAAATGTCTATTGAAAATGGCTCAGGGAATATCGTGTCCCCTTAAAAATATACATAAGCACTATTTTGTTTACACTATGACGAACTTTTTTTGTAGCATTATTTTCAGCAGAAATATCTATAATTAATCCTTTGTTTTTGATTCCTTTCAACCATCAAACACAACATTTTTTTTAAAACTTATTTTGAGAGAAAAAAAATAATAATTTTCATCGAGAAGAATTATCTTGAGACTCTTTTGATGTTTTCGTACATGCAATCCCGTATAAAAAAATGTGAGTTCAATGAAATGAGTAATTAAATAAAAGAAAATTGTACAGTTCCTGCTCTTTAATCCAGGGTAGTCGGGACAACGGCCGTGCCGAATCAGCGATTTTGATGGATTGTCAAGGATCAATATAGTTTTAACGTTGATAACAAATCTAAATCACTTTAGATGAAAATTTAAAAGATTAACACATCAATCAATAACTCCCGAGACTAACCCAGAGATGGCGCTCGTAGTAAACCAGTAACCAGGTCTTTCTAGAGTACGAACCTTTGCTTGAAACGTGTCAAAATTTTAAGTCGATCGGACCAGAAACAGCTGAGTTATCGAGGTTGGAGTAAAGTCGTTTTGTAGTTTGTTTCAAAAATGGAAAAAACCGAGTTTCATGTTCTGATAAAACATTGTTTTTTAATGGGTAAAAACACAGTGCAAGCGAAACAATGGATTGAAAAATGTTACCCGGACTTTTGTCCATCAAAAGCAACGATTTGTCGGTGGTTTGCCGAGTTTAAACGTGGTTGTACCGACACAAATGACGCGGAACGCTCGGGTAGACCTGTGGAAGCCGTTACACCGGAAAATGTGAGTGAAGTGACAAAATTTATAATGAAAGATCGTAAAGTGAAGCTCCGTGAGATTGCTGAGATGACACAGATATCATATGGAAGTGTATTTACTGAAAAAGGGTTTTTGAAGTGAAGTGAAAAAGGTTTTTTCCAAGTGGGTGCCGCGATTGCTTTCGATGGAACAAAAACAGCAACAAGTCGATGATTCAGAAAGCTGTTTATCGCTATTTACTCGCAACAAAAAAGATTTCTTGCGAAAAAAAAATAAAAGAAAAAAAAAATTTAGGGAAAAAAAAAAAGATTTAGAAAAGCGTTGGAACGATTGTATCACCCTAAAAGGTGATTAACAAAAGGTGTTATGTTGATGAATAAAAAAAAATTTGCAAAAAAAATGTTGTTTTCAATGTTAGTCTCGGGACGTATTGATCCATGTGTTAAAAACATGTATTTAATTATATTTATATGTGCATTCTGAAATTGAGCAGACTATATTATTTTCAAACAAAGTATATTGTTGTTCTAAAAATTACAAAATTAAATTCAAACCTTACACATTAATTTGAATGAATATTATTGTAGAAATAAAAAAAAGCCCTACAGGAATGAAAAAATAATATGTTATAGTATTAATTACAATAAATTTTGTCAAACTTTTCTAGTTACATGTATTTACTTATTAGTTTTATTTATCGTTGTAGAGCACATGTTGGTTTCCTTAATATTATACTGTAGAGTACAATATATGTGCATAATAGTGTGGATGCGGTATCCATTGGTCATGATCACGGACTCGCGGTTGGCTGTTTTCGTTCAATCGTACGTTCGATACCTGATACCACTAAAGACCCGAGGTGTAGCGGGGCTGATACATCCAAATCTGTCTAGGTTCCAAGAAGTTTGAAGTTGAAAGAGCCATTTCAGTTGTCGTCCTCATCACTTGGCCGAGGATCAAAATCACGACGTCCGTCGCGATTCAGTGAAAGTGGAAATTACTGGTGCAAGAGTCAGATGTGGCTATGCTGCGCCAAACAAGATGTAAATGTGGTCGAATGGTTGAATAAAAATGGGGGGAGGAGGAGATAAAAAAGTTTGACAAGTAGGATGGTCGAAAATAGTGAAGGATTGCTATAGTATCTCGTTGCACGTTACCCATGTTTAACAAAGAACAGTCAATCTCAATGGAAAGCAAAAGATCACTAGGGTGCCTCGGTGTCATGATGCCCATACCTATCTAAAAAAGACAAATCCCTGAAATCCCCTGATATTACTCCCCAGGGGAAAGGTGTCCACCGGCACCTCCAGACACTGGGTACCCATTTTAGTCGCCTCTTACTACTTGCATGAGCTACAGTGATACTATTCTTTCACACCCAGTCGCCACACGGGCGGAGGTCCGTCATCAATAGCCTTCAAGTAGCTTCTTAATGTGTTGTTAAATAAGTCATACAATCACAAGTACATAATTGAAAGATTACACAATCGTGATGTGAAGCCTGCTAGAAGACAAAGAGTACTCTATTAACCTTAAAACTGACAGTTAACGATAACTGCATCAAAATATGAGAAGGGCTGCATCACGATTTGCAATTCAAGGTCAATAAACTCTCGAATCCACTCATAAAAAAATTTCCAAAAACGAGTGGCTTAATACTGGATTATAGAATGTTTATTAACCATCGTATATCTGACAGAAGAGCATTTAATATTTAGTATAAGTAACATACAACTACAATCTTAACATTTTTATTACCTTGTTTTCAATAACTTTCTTCCGAAATCCTTGTGTAACCAAAAGAATAATTGTCTCTATAACCACATATAAATAACATACCTTTCATAATCTCATGAAATTTTACAAAAGTTTTGTAAGTGTTTGTTTGTTTTTGCTTGAAATTTATCTTATTTTGAATAAGTTTAAATAAACTTAATAACTTAGCGTGTATTGTGTCATGCAAAGATTATTTGTATAGATTATAATAGCAATTTTTATAAGGATAAACATAACAAGAGACATTTAATCAAATTTTTCTAAGAAAGATTCCTTTGCTAGAAATGCTTATCGAGAAATTCAAAAATCGACTAAAACTAATTGTTGTGAAATACATAACCATTCATAAATATTTTGTTTTCTTATTACTCGTAATTCCTAAACTAGATTGCATGCCATTCATTTTAGTTATAAGACATTACAGTTAATAAATAAGAAGGTATACCGTTTACATGAATTACTAATCAAATATTTGAAACTATTGATATTTTTTTTAAAACGTTAATTTCTGTTTTTGTAGCAAAAACGAATGTTGCAATATATACTTCAAAAATGTTTTTAAAACAATGTATTCCCACACACATCGTTTCCATAATAAAAAAACTCAAAAATATACTTATTGAATTTTACATAAAATACAATAATATATATAAATATAGTACTTAGATTCTAATGTTTTTTAAACTTATTTAGATTAATAAACGAATAATTTTCATTGTGATTAAACGTATCTTATTCTAATCAAACATTAACTCGTTAAGAACCACGGTAATGTTTGAAAATTTGCTCATTAAGTTAAGTATAAATTTTAGAATTTTTCACTTTGTTTTATGAACGTTTAAGGTCAATAGAAACGGCAACACCGATTCCGATACTTCTGAGAATGTATCTCTCCACACAGAACGTCCGACATACATTTCACACATAATTCTCCGAAACCAGGACAATCAGGTCTTTAAAAATCTAGTAATCCTGTGGAAGTAAATTGAGAAGAAATAAATGAAAATACGTCGAATAGCTCAAAAACATCAGATAGGGATAGTTTTTCAAATACTTCACAAAACATTCCATCCAAATTAGATGAAAATTCAGAAAATGAGAAAAATTAAAGTTTATACGGAAGAACTTAATATTGAATGGCACAATCCAGTAAGTAGTGTGATATATTAAATTTTTAAAAACAAACGATTTAATCTTAATGTGATACTTTTCTAAAATATTATCTATTCAACTTTTAAAAGCAAACGATTTAAACTTAAAGTGATACTTTTTTCAATATTCTTTATTAAGATATATTTTTTTAAATATTTAAAGTTGTAACAAAGAAATAAATTTCTGCTATTGGCAACACCAGATCATATTTTTGTTTTTCTAGAAGATTTACTGGCAATGAAAAATAGAATTAATAAAAATAGCATAAAATAATATATAATAAAATAATATAAAAACGGTTGGTTCCAAGAGGTAAAGACGAACGTTGAAAAATTGTGCTCGTGGAAATTGTGTATCTAATTTATGTTTGAAAAGATGTGTGCAAATAAATGTGATGTCCTGAAAACAAGTCATCTTTATTAATAGTTTGCAATACAGTACAGTAGCCATCAACTGTTCTCATTTGACACCGTTTTACGCCACAGTTTCATAGAAAACTGGAGTGTTATCTGGCAACCGAAGTGGTGCATGATTGAGGTGCATGACGTCATTACTTTTCCTCAAGTCTTCTCCAGTCAGGTTTTTCTCAGGAAAGTGTAGATTACACATCGATTTACATTCCGTTCGCGTTCAACAGTCTTTAGGAAATCACGCCATCTTGTTTACATAGATAACGTTATAGTGATGCCATCCATCGAAATATAACGACTACCAGTTAACCTATCATTTTTCTTAGGAAACCATGGCTTTAGTCATATAAATAGCTGCAGCATTAATCGGAGTACAGTAGTACTTCGACATACGAGTTTAATTCATTCCGCAATCTTGCTCGTATCTTGAATTACTCGTATCTCGAAGCAAATTTCCCCATACAAAACAATTGAACTACCATTAATCCGTTCCAACCCCCAAAATGTCACCCCAGTTATTTTTGTTACGTGGTTTTGAATAATAAAAACGTATTTATAAATGACAAATATTTATTGTACAAAAACAAATCAGAGAATGTAAAGAAATAAATTAGATATCCTCACTGGTCTTTGCCTTTTTCGCTACATTTTTCTCGCTTTCACCTGTAGGCCGTTTAGAAAAAAACATGTCCAAGGAGGTTTGTTTCTTCCTCCCTCTCAGAATGTTCCGGAAATGAGTTAGGCAAGTGTCATTAAAAAGATCAGATGCACGACCTGTTGCAACTTTTTCTGGGCGTTTCTTTTCCACGAACTGTGAAACTCTCTCCCACATTCCTAAGATCTCCTTTATCTCACTTGTAGAAATAACCTCCTCCTGACTCCTCGAAACCAATTTCTTGCATAACCTCCGTATGCTGCTGTGACTGTAACTCTTGTATCTCCTCAGTCGTCAGTTCCTGGGTGTGCTCCTCGACGAGCTTTTTCTTAGCACTTGACTTTTCACAAACTTTTTTCCGATCCATGGTTATAAAAATAAATGAACTACAACTGTAAATGTAAACGCAACACAAAACGCGAACACAACTGCATAACTTATCACAGCGGAAGCACGCTGCTAACTGATTCACTGACTATGATGGGCACGACCGTGCTACAAACGGCCAACCTGCTAAACCGAACTCGTATCTCGAATTTCGCTCGTAACTCAAAGCAAAAAATCACTCGCTCGCCGGCTCGTATCTCGAAAAACTCGTATGTTGGGGCACTTGTATGTTGAGGTACCACTGTATCTCCTGTAGTACTTCTTAATTTTTTCTTGGTCAAAGTCTGACAAATAATGATGATCAAATCAATTTGTACGTGCTCCTTATCATACTGTTCCTGTATACCATAGTTGTCTACCTTATTAAACACTGCTGAAACATGGTTCCCTGGCTTACCCTAAACAGAGAAGATTTATAAGTGTTCCGTTAGGTACATACTGTGCAGATGACGCAAATTAATAGCGTTCATTACGGACCACTGTAGATCTTGATGTAAACTTATTGCCAAGTTACATTTCACCCTTACATTTCTAATTATTTCCCCCTGAATTAATACCACGCTTTAATTTAAAAGTTTCTGTTTAATGCTTGAAATAATAATCTATCCTTCTTCATTAGCCACGTAAAGGACTTATGAGCCACTTAGAGTTCAAAGACAAAGAAATAACTTTTCTTTTTCCATATTTAGAAAAGTATTCTTTTTTTAATCATAAATCGGCAAAAATGAAGTGAAAAGGAAAAAATAGAGTAATCATTGAATATCTAAAGACAAAATAAATTTTTACAGCTACAAAAAATTGTTATTTTTCAATAGAGATCGGTTTGGGTTTAAGTAGGTAATAAAATGAAGTAAAATAGATTATTTCAGTAATTTTAAATCCATTCTTTAATTAATCGTTTCATTTCCCTAATAGAAACTCCACTTGATTAAAATTTGATAATAGCTTGGTAACTAATTGTCTTCGTTCCAATTAAGAGACATAATGATGCAGAAATAATCAGTTAAAAATCTTTAACCAGTTGAGTGATATAAAAATAAATTATTAAAGTGAATTGTTTGGTTAACTAATCCAGTCCTTAACCAAATATTCCTACAAAGAATTCAACTTATTTCGGAAACTCTAAGCAATCTAACTCAAATCATTAGATGCGATTCAAGTACATTTCTTATTATGAGATCCGAGTCAAGAATCGTTTAGAACCTCACAGTTGTTCTACCAATATAGTGTTCCTATAAATTTCTCTAATTCCTCCATCTCCTCTATCATATGAACTACACTTCTACTTATTGTAAATATAATTTACATATATCGTGGTTATTTCACAAGGTGAGATTCTTATATAAAACATCGCAGTGAAGTAGACCCAGAGATTACTTTAAATATATGTGCGAAAGTACAAGTTACAATTTTACCATAAATACTTACGCTGAAGTTTGTTTATCGTAATTTTTAAAATAAAACTTTTTAGCGGAACATTTATAAAATTATGCACCAAAAATCAACAAGCAGGAATTTACTTCTTTAAGAAATAAGCAATGGCACGAACCGAGGATTTAAAGCATAATCATTAACACACAAATATATAACGCTATAATAATAACAATACTAATCTATTCCACATATGTTTTCATAGCTAAATTCCCAGATGAAATTTGATAAATCTTAATATAATTTGAATTTAAAATAAAGTTCTTTCATTGACTAATTTTCACTTAAAGGATTCCTTAATTATTATATGCACAATGTCTAGAAATAAAACATCTTAATACAATTCCTTATAAACTTTCTCATTAAATAGCTTTTATAATGCGAGAGAATTTTTCAAAAGTACTTGCATTTGAAGACAGAGGGTATCATTAAGGTAAATTGTTTTAACTATTGGTTGCTGCCTTCTGTTAAACGGAGACGAAACTAATTTGACATTGATTCATAAGTTAGTTTTGATTTGGTTTTCATTTGCTGCAGATGAGACCTAGATTCATCATTATGCAATGAATATCAAGCAAAAATAGAAACGTTTGGTCGCTTCCGGAGAATCTTTTCGAAAAAAGGCGAAGATGGTCTCTTCGGTCAGAAAAGTTATGACGAAACTTTTTTGAGCAGAGAAAGGCGTCATGATCACAAATACCATTAAATGAGACATAGATAGCTGTCTAAAGAGTCATGGCGTTTACTAAAAACCAACCATTTTTGACTCCCCGAGCACCATCTTTTGGAATTTTCAAGGACTTATTAAACGATCCCCGTATATGCGTAAATATACAATATACGCTGGAAAATCGCACAGTTTTGATAATTACAAGGATCTAA
The DNA here is from genome assembly GCA_019974015.1 of Nephila pilipes. NCBI lineage: Eukaryota > Metazoa > Arthropoda > Arachnida > Araneae > Nephilidae > Nephila > Nephila pilipes. The sequence continues at coordinate 137,341 of BMAW01036885.1, forward strand.
CCAAGATATCTTGAAAAAATTTATTTGATACATTAATTAATCCTTTTGAATATAAGGTTATAAATTAGAAGCATTAATGTCTTTTTGTCTGATTTTCGGAAGCCTTATATAGAAGTAAAGAGCAGTATGAAGCAGATAAACATCTATCTGTTCAGTTCCAAAAGCTGTTGTTAGAAGGAATGTATAACTCTTGATTATAAATATGTATAGAAATCTCAAAAATAAAAAAAAAATTAATTTCATTTTGATTATTTTTAGAAATAATTGAAACTTTAAGATACCATGGGTTAAAAATTAAACTTTTCCGATACTGCTTTTTACTTCAGTCTATTGCATCTTGAAACCAAACAAATCAACATTAATAGCTGTGGTTTACCACAATCTATGTACATAAGGATCACTTATATATGTAGAATAATTTTATCCAGATATCTTGTTTCATAAAAAAAAATTAAAAGATTACGATAAATCCTTATACATGATTTTTAGAAAAACGTATGCCTTAAAGTCAAGCTTTCATTGGTATTTTCAGTATATATATTTTTAAGGCATAATTAAACTATTTCTAGAAGAACTATATACGTTGAGCTTAGAAAAACAAATTGTTTTTAAAAACAGTTTATCTATTATATCCATTGTTTTAAAAATTAAAGATTTAAAAATTTAAAAAGTGTTGTTGACAAAAACTTTCAACTTCTTTTCTTTCAAAAGTAAATATTATCAATGTATTTTTTATTACTCACAAAATATTTCCCATTGAAATTTGATATGGAGGTATCAAATAATAGATAGCTCTTCAGTGTTTCCGAAAACCAAAGTAAATATTTTGTTAAATATTGTAACTTTTTCGGGTTAACATCTTACAAATCTACTTTAAAAGAAATTGCTTAAATATGTATTGAAAAATGGTGTTTATTTTTTATGACTCATTGAAAGTGTTCTTGAAATAAATTGTTTCCAAACTTTTATTTAATTATTTTGAATTTATTTGCATTTTTCTACAGTTTTTGTTTGATTCCATGTATAATGTTTTAGAGGAATTCTTACTATTTGTAAGATTTTTGAGATTAAACAATCATATAGAAAAAAAACAAATATTATTAAAATTTCGAGAAACAATAAGCTATACTTTTTTTAAAAGTTGATTCAAGTATATCCTTTTCCTAATAACTTATATTTACAAAGGAAATATAAGTTATTAGGAAAAAAAAGAAAGTAATATTCTTAAGAAATATCGAATAAATTTGTAAACAAAGTATGAAATATCAATTTTATGAACATTCTTAACACACATTAAAATGAGTTTTTAAAAATAAAATCAAACGTTACAAATAAACAAATTTACTACAAAATATTTAAAATTCTTTATACCAGATGACTGCGTCTCATTAAAAAGTAAATTTTAATTGGATGAGATAATAAATATACTCGCACTATAAATTCCAAATATAATCATTATGCACGAAATGCGTTGTTTTGAATATATATTCAAGATAGATTTAAAATCATCCCTAAAGAAATTTCAATCTTTTATTTTTTTTATTTAAATTATGATCACCCGTACTTAGTACATTAAAATGCGATTTAATAATGTTTGTGATTTTTTTTGGATTATAAAAAAATATCAAATGTGTCTAACAATTATTTAGATCATATGGATTTAGTATAGCACTTATTCTAAATGAAATATTACTGCTATAAATTTTTTGTATATAAAATTGTTGCTTCCTAAGTGTTAAATATATGATATTTTATTTAAATTTCAGAAATTATATATATATATATATATATATATATATATATGTGTGTGTGTGTGTGTGTGTAGTTTTTTATTTTATCCTATATTTTAACTACCACAGTTAGACGTTCATGATTATTTCGTTATGCAATTCCTTGCTATCGTTTAATTTATGTGGCAGGCAATTTCAAAAAATGTTACGATCGGCGTTTCTTATGCTCCAAACTAGCACAGAAATTCCCTACTAGACACTCACACTCCATATAAAATACTTAAAGATCTCTACATCTCTTATCATGCGATCTGTATAATCCTTAATTTAACTTCCCGGGAGAAGCAAACAGGAATAATTCGAGATAAAAACCAAAGTTTTTAAAATTAACTTTTTTATATAGTGGCAAAGTTTATTAAAAATGTTATTGAAATATTTGTTAAAAATTGTCACAAATGTCTATATATTGCATTATTAGGCAAGTAAGAAAGATTCCCAAAATTTCAGAGCTCTAGCTTGATGGGAAGTTGGTTAAATTAACTATCGAAAATTTGATGACACTGATACACACACACCAAGTGAAATATATAAAAACGTTAAAACTAACTAAAATTAATTCTTTCGGTAAATTAAATGGTTGGAATGCAGTTAAGTCAAACCACTCTTGGAAACAGGAATTATTTGGCGGTATTTAGCCAAAATTGGCTTCGCGGACTTAACGTTGAGCCAAAAAATAAACATCGCCAAGTTTGGCAATTTTTGAAACCGCGACAAGTGGTTGGGCTAAACAAGTGTTTTGGCTATAATTGATATATTTAAAAAAATATATTAATTAAAACATGTTGCAAATGTCTAAATATTGCATTGTTTGGCAAGTTAAGAACGATTTCCTAAGTTTCAAAGCTCTAGCTTAATGGGAAGTTGGTTAAATTAACGATCGAAAATTTGATGACACACACACCAATTGAAATACAGAAAAATGTTTTAAAAACAATGTCACTTCTAATGTAATTACTGAAGTGAAGAGACATGTGTTGCGTCTGCAGCTATCCACGATGTATGGGCCTCCCTCTCGATCAATAAAATGAAATGGTTGCTCTCTGATTAAAAGGGTTTTATTTGTGTTACGACTTCAGTAGAAAAGATTTTAAATTCAATATTTCCGAAGTAGAGAAGTAGTATTATAAAAGTCTGCAGAATGGTTCTGCTTGGTCGTAAAAGTTGTAAATTAAAATGGAATTTGGCATCATTTACAGGAGATACATAGTTCTTTTCAATGATGAGTAACTAAGTAATAGTTCGTCAATATTAAACTCTAAGTATTCAACTGTACTTTTCATTTGTACTATACTAAAGGTCCTCAGCAATATTCACCTTAAAATTCGTCAAGAAATCGTTAGTTGCGTGCGTGTGTGCGTGTTATCATGTCTCTAAAGTGTGCTGAATTTATTGAGAAAATTTTCTGCTAAAGACGAAATGAGTGCTATTAAATCTTTAAAGTAATCACTAGAAAAATCAGTTCTACATATGGTCAAAATGTTAGGAATGTCTTTATTACATATTGAAACGAGTTTTTGTCCAAAAGGTATTCTTGACCTTTCTAATTGACCAAAAGCTGTTACAATTGCTAATTATCCATCTCATTATAGTAATATGCGAAAATACTAGTGAAGATGCTTATTAATATTGCTGTTGCTTTAAATTGAGTATAAGAGTTGTAAATCATTCATATCAAGATATCTGCTTAAATGTACATTTCCATAATTTACTATTTAGGCAATTTATTGATTGTTTTAAAATTTGAAATATTAGTAATGTGATAATAACAAAAATCGTGATATTTTAATAAAACTTCTAAAAATTGTGAGTGCAGATTTAAATTTTATATTTAATTTTGTTTGAAGTACTTAGTGATAGGTTATAAGTATTTTGTTTTGGATTTGAAATTAGTATAATATAAAATGCATACAATGACACTTTGCTATATAATACTTGTAAGCAAAACAACAATAAAACGAATTCTTATACCCTGATAATACTTATAAAAAGTAGCTCCTTAACATTAAATTTTGTTTTACTCATGTTCATACCTTCATTTATGAGATACATGTGGAACATTTTGTAAATAAGGTTTCATAGTCTGTGTAGGAACCTTGTCATCTCTGTAGGAGTCACATGTCAACTCAAAAATGACTTGTGACTCCCACAGTTGAGAACAGTGTCCATTAAAAAAAATCCATCTAAAAGTCTATGTAGCAGTCCATTTAAAAGAGAACAGTGATTCAGGCACCACTGTTCTCTTTTAAAATATAGGTCACCTCAAATAATGAATCTGCGGTTCCGCCCTGCAGTTCTTCAATTTTGCATAGTTCGTGCAAAATTGCGATTGTCTTGTTTCCGTGGCTTTGAATTTTTAATTTATTTTCGTGTTTTATATGGATCAATATTCAATTAACTTTATCATGTGTCTAAATAATATCAGTAAATTTTATATTTATTTGAACAATTAACTAAGCCATGAGGATGTTTCAAAGCAATTCTAACTTTTATTATTGTAATATGTTATTTAACGTAATATTATTTAAAGATATTTTGAAATTTTAGAGTATTTATATATATTTTTTTTAAATAGCTCCATGCCATGGCCACAATACAAAATAATTTATTGATTTGTTTTACAAAAATTACCCGATAACAAAAATTTCTTCTTCGGTGGGTAGTTAATAACCTGGCCAAGTTGTTGCAAGAGTCTTGCGGAGGGAGGGAAGGAATTGTGAGGATAAATACAGTTAAATAGATTCCATCCAAACAACTATTATAGGAAGTGAAAATATTATTAGAAAGAACTAACTAACGGACATGAAATATTACTAATATACTTCTCACATCACTTGGAGAACTTAATATATGGCACTATTTTTGAAAAGGGTGAAGTAAGGCAACAAATTACAGATACAAATGCAACAGAAGTAAGAGGTACAACATCACTCCCAACCCAGTTTCATAACTATAGAAAGCAGTCAAAACAACTGGAAAGTATAGCAATAGATACAGATGATGGTAGATACAGTAGATGAAGAGATACAGTAGAACGACGCTATAAGGTTTTGGGTTCCTTCTCATATCGACAAAGATAACCTTATAACCTTAGTATCTCAGCTCCGCAGGTAGCAAATGTTATTTTCCAGCCACAAGGCAGATGATCTCCGAGAAACCTGAAGCAATACGTTTGTGAGAAAGATGACCTTGTATGTGTGCTCTTAACCTAACTGTGAAGCACAAAACGATTGTAATCATGTCGTGAGCATTGAAACAGGAAATACCTGGAATGGGAAAGTATATTATTCTCAAATTAAAGTAAGTTCAATAAGCAATCGAATAATTGAAGTCAAATAATCTGGCGTGAGTTTGGCCCTTTGCATCATCTTAACAATATCTAGGAAGTGGACCAATATTCGACAAAAAGTGAAATTGTATGGGCTGATATCGTGACCAATGGCTGAAACCCCTACATGTGCTTGTTTCTAAGAAAACTAATGGTAAATTGTTTACATTGATTTACATTATTGTTTACATTACTGCCCCATTTCACTTTTTTTCGCAGTGCTGTTGATGATAAATTTGTCTTCACAGATGAGTACGCGCCACATCATCAATTGGTTGCTGTTGAGAAATGTCTGGAGAGTTCGGGTGATCGATGCCTTGTATGGCCAACATGTTCTTCAGACCTAAATCGCACTGAAATGCTTCGTACGCTTTGAGTTGGCGACTTACGTTTCGAAATCTTTCTACAACGAAAGAGAACACTCACTTCCATGTTCTGACGAAGGAGAGACATAAGTTACCTTAAATCAGATATTAAGTTTTTCTGGGTATTATTTTTAATGCTGGATAACAGCTTCCAATAACTTAATACCGCATTTGCGTACGTAATGCTCTTCAGGTCTGAAAAACAAATGCGTGTTTTCCATGTTTAAGCATACAAGATATTTGCACAGAAAGGCGAAAAAGAAAGAAAAAAAGGATTATTTTCAAAGTGTTATCAAAAAAACGTAAATATTAATAAAATTTTGAGGTTTTATCCGAGGTAAAGTATTCTTTTGCTTATATATTAAGTAGAAGAAAGTATAACAAGAAGAAAATTTCCATTATAAGTAGTTTTAAACATGCATTAAGACACTTGGTATATTTTTTTCCATTCGTAATATCTTTTTAAATCCAGTGTTACCATCTTTTAATGTACTTATTTCACTTTTTTCATATGCTTAGAACCTCAGGGCTTAAGAAGAAGCGTTTTCTTTCCCTTTATGAAAATCTTTTTCTCAATTATTGTTTTTTTTTTTTTTTTTTAGTTAGAAAATGCGCAGCCATGATATCTAGAAAAAGTTTGCTTTATGAATTTTGTTATCAGCACATAAGACATCTATAACTTTATATTAAAGAAAAATTAACCTTTTTTATAATACTTCTAAATATAAAAGAAAGGTCTGTTTCTAAATTTTTAACCGTATAATATACAAGATGCATGACATATGTAACTATATCACAGTTATGTTTAAATAAAATAAATTGCTTGGACTTAAAGGAAATAATTTAATTTAGCTGCTATAATATCTCACGCTTTCTTATTCATTTATCTTAATATCAACTGATCTAAAATATTAATTGCGTTTCTTTATAACTATTTTTTTCGTTATTAGTACTAAACAAGTTTATTATGTAGATTTAAAATGTTATAACAAGTACGTTATAATGAAAATTGCTGTACAGAATCCCATTTTCAGATTACTTATGTAAATTATATTGACAGAGGCTTACTCTTTATTTTGTATAGAGTTAAATTATTACATGAAGTGTGATTATAATTATATACATATTATATGTAAATTTACTTCAGAGAATTGTAATAGGAGAAAATGATCTTTATTATCATAAATGGTCACAAAGTTAATTTGCTTATTACATCTAAAAATGTTTAGAGTTAATATATGAATTTTATATTATAAAAATTTACTCTAATTGTGCACTTTTAGAATACATAATTATCTTATAAATAATATAAATGTCACGTTGTTTATAAAATTTATATATAAATAAAAGAAGAAAATTAAAATTCAAGTAATTACGTCTTTTATGATGACCTTAGCCATAATAATTAACTAGTTAATAAATTAGTTATTTATATTTCTTTAAACTGTTCCATGAAAAAAGGATTCAAGTAAAATATTTTAAATTATATTTATTATTTTTTAAATTTAAGGAATGTTAGGACCCTTAACTTTCAAAAAATACACAAACAAAATGTTTTTTTTTTTAAAAAAAAAAAAAAAAACTTCTGTATTAATCAATTGTAAAGGAAGATATTTTTATGAGTTTGAAATGGTTTCACGTGTGTAATTTAATAGTTAAATATAAAAAAATTATTTTTCTTGAAAATGTCAATGGCAGTATTTTGATAACTTGAATTTTTTTTTCAAGAAATGTGAGTTTCACTTCACTTTAAATGCACAGTTAAAATATTATGTGAATTCCCCCAAAACTGTCTGAAACAAAACTTTTCATTAGCTTTTAGGTCCTGAAGCTATTTTATTCCAAAATATTACTTAATTTTTTTAAAAAAAATGGTTAAAATTGAAAAATTGTGAAGTGAAAGTTTTTTTAAAGGAAAACTTCTGTGCAATTACTTTACATTTAGTTTTAGGTTCTAGAGAACAATTACTAGAATATATGTACAAATTTTTATCTATTTCTAATAATTAGTATTTCATACGTTTTACACGAAAGTTGAAAAAAAAGTATGTTTTGTGAAAAATCAATTTAAAGTTTGAAATTTGAATAATCTCATGCCCACACTATAATAGTCGATATAAAAAGCCTCTCATATAATAATTAAGTAATTATTTTACAAATATACATTACCTCTGTATTATTAACTCGGTTTAATTCACCTTGTAGGCAACAAAAATCACAAACAAAGCCTATTGCAGTTGTTTCGACATTTTTGACGTTTTGAAATACACACATATTTACAAACTATTACAGTAACATTGACGATGACGTAAATTTAGGTTTAAGTTAAACAAAAAAAACTTTTTAAAGGTATATAATTACCATCACTTATATATAACTCAAGCAAATTTATAAATATTGTCTAAAATATAAAAATACATATATATTCGGGAAAAATATTATAAAGCTAAAATTTTGAATAATTTAAAACTTATTTTTAGTTACTCATACAAGAAGATCTTTACCATTATAAAAAAAATCTTAATTTTAACAATCTTGAGCTACAAGTGGCAATATCAATCTACAAATCTGAAAGTAATCTACAATTGACATCACTTTAAATGGTTATATTTTTGCAACTAATAGGAATATCATAAAACAGTTGGTGTCAAATTATTTAGAATAACCCAAATTGCACGAAAATATTTTTTTTTTTCAAAAATTCAATTTTATGAAAGTTTTAAGGATCCTGGCTCCCACATAAGATTAGTTTTTAGTAAGCAACAATGAATTCAAAAAATATTTTTTATAAAATGTATTATATACATTAATAGTTTATGAACTTCTACTTACGAAAAAGAAAGTACACACTCGTGGTATATGAAACCACGCATTTTAAACATTTCTTGCATAATTAACATCAAGAGTAATGGATAAAAAATTTCTTTAATGATCTTATTTTTCCCACGAAAAAATACTCGTTTTCAAAATGAAAGAAACTGAGAAATAAAATTTTAAACCTCTTATCATGTTGGACAATTTTTCAGCTGATGGATATATGCTCAATCTTTTGAAAAATAAGCCTCTTTTAGAAAATAAAGTATCATTTTTATATGTAGTATCCAGAAAATGTAATATCCCATAGTCATATAACTTTTTTATAAGTACCCATACAAGAACATTTTTTACATGAACCCATACAAGAATATAAGGATAGTAAGCCACTTTGGTATGCAGAAGGCACAGTCTATTTACACATGAAACTTCAAAAACTTTCCTAGACCCCAGACATAATCTAAATATGAGTTGCTTATTCCTTTTTTATGCTCGATTTCAATGTCCTGAAGTTCATTGTTCATAGGGAAGTGTGTCATGTTACATATATTATATGAAAAGGTTTCACAGATGACACAATAATATATTCATTTTAGATGCGGCATTCAAAATATACATTGTCTTACATTTCAATTTAGCAATTTTTTTTTCCGAAATACATTAGAAGAATGGATCGTCTTGGTATACAGAAGAAGCAATCTACTTCCCCGCAAAATGATAAGACCTTAGCTACAAATCAAATAGTATCTGAGTCAGTAGATAAGAGTGTTTCATTCCATTTGTTGAACTCCCTTTTAAAAGTCATTTATTCTTTTATTGCTTCAAAATAAATATATATTTCATGCTATTAACCTCTTCAACTATCCTCCCCTCCATCCTTTCCCTATTCCATTTTTAAAACAAAGAAAAAGAAAGTAGTACTCTTTATTTCCAACTTATCACCCCCACCACAGTAACCAAATGATCACTGTTTTGGAATTGTTATCGGCGGTTTACATTGAAAAGTGGGTTCGAACCCCGACGCTACTTATGACCCTCTATGTAGCCGGGGCTGATGCACTTTAAATCTGTCGTGGTCCCGAGTGATCCTTTTGGTGTGGTATAAAAGTTTGGAGAGGGAGATGCCAACTCAAGTATCGTACTCGTCACCGAGACTCAAAATTATGAGGTCTGTCACCAATAGCCTCGTGTTGCTTCTAGTGCGACGTTAATAAAGACAAGTCAATCGATCAATCCAAATTATCACCGATGCAAGGATCTAGAGTTTATGATGAAAATTGAAAAGCAAAAGAGAAAAATTATTCTTCTCGACGATTAATTAATTTATTGTTTTATTACCGCCGCACTTAGATGTAACACAACATATTTCATAATTAGCACCTCGTTCAAGTGATTAGGATGTCACCTGCTCCGGTCGCACGTACTTATAACTTCCGCTACATCCGAAACTGAGAATTTCTAATTTCGGCATACTTTACGTGCATTGGTTCTTCTATAGCCTGTCTTCAGTGGAATCATAACTTGACCCAAGAGCTGATGGATGCAATCACGGCCAGGACTCCACAACATAACCACTCGGATACCGGGGCGTCAATGCTCTTGTATTTGAAATGCAAATTTGGAACTCATATCTTGAGAAATACTAGAATGAGGCAGAGGTTGTGAAAAGTACACATTCCGTCTCATTTCAAATCATGACTTTGGTTTTGCACGGTCTTAAATTACACCTCGCTCACTGAATCTACATCCAAACGAGAAAAAGATACCCGTGTTTACATATTTCCATGTTTGGCATAAGATAGCGTCACGGTTTATGTCTTTGTCTCTTTCGAAAGAGGCAATTTGATTTAAGTGCTGTTCTTGTTTTCTTTCCTATGTTGGAACAACGTGCTGTTTGCTTTGAAATAACGTGTTGAAATGGTTTTAAAGCTCTTAATGGTGTTCAATGGTTTTAAACATTTAATAATACTTCACAGGTACTAAATTGTATCTCTGAATTTTTATACACTTTTAAAATTCTACTAGTGTGGCATAAAACTACTGACATTTGGCAAAATTATTGATATTAGAAATGAGTAACTAAATAAAAACAATTCAAAACGTACAGCTGTGAAGGATAAGCAGTATAAAAATATGCATAAATTTTGTAGGTATTGCTTGAAAAGAACGTTAGCATAATTATTCTGAATTTAAAACGGTTTAAATCTCAAATAAAATTGTTTAAATATTGAATCTTATTATACAGAATACCTTACGATAAATTGAAATATATTTTTGGACTATAATAACAAAAGACCTTAACTCATAAAAAAAAACCATAATTGTAATGAAACAATCGAATTATTTATAAAATAATTTTATTATTATCGTGGAATATTTTTAGAAACTAAAGCAAAATAAAAAGCGTATATTTATTTCATTGTGGTAGATTACATAATATTTCCCTCAATATACTTTCCCTCAAAAATAAATGTGTTGAAACTAAGATGAACAATTATAAATTTGAATTTTTATTTACATATAATTTTGCTGCACCATTTAAATTATGATCTGTAATTTACATCATTTCTTATGACTAACATATTTTTATAGATTTGGCGGCTGTGATTGTGAGTCTCTCTGAGAAGCAACAGGAGGAAGATTGTCAATGGGCCTTGATATTTTGAACATCCATCAAGTGACGATGATGACACCTGAGATGACACCTTTCTCACCATACTTCCACACCACGCCAACGGGAAAACTTGATACCAAAATAGATTTCATGTGAATCAGCTCCGCTGCAAAATGGATATTTAATGGCTCCAAGAATCAATTCTGAAGGTATAAACAATAGGTTACACTGTGGCCACAATTAGTATTGGTAGTATATTCAGATAATGTAAAGTTTGGAAACATTGAACAGTAGCTCAACTCTTTCGGGAAGAATGAACCATATACGCATCAATAGCGATCGTCGTTCACAGCCGAACGTTACAAATACGCATCACTAGAGAATAAGCTCAGGGTCCGGACGATGCGTATTCGCATTCTAAGGTGGAACGTTTTCTAAATATCTCTAGATGGCACCGCATGTCCAATACTTTAGAACTGAATAGTAGTATTAAGATCTTAACCTTCAGTATGATCACTATCAGTCTTAATTCAGTATTTTGCTCACCAGCTATTGTGAGGGGAGGAAGGAAAGCGTAATGTAAACAAATTGAATTCGGCTCTTTAAATTTCAATGTGATGTACTTTTGATTTTCTGGTTTTTCATCGAATGTTTTTTATTGGTTTTTGCTATGTATTTTTCACTTCTTTCTTTTTAGAGCTGTACCATCAATACTGTTTGACTTGGCATTGCTTTTGGATATATCTCGTTTACTTCCCTTTTTATTTCGTAAAACCTTGACTCCTGTTCCGAGAAAGCGCTGTTTATTAAAAAAATATACTCAAATGGTCGACGAGTCAATTGATGATGAGAGTGTGATTAATTTTCTAAAAGTTTTGAAAAGAATATTTCCAGTGATTCTGTTGCGACCATTTTATTGGAGATGGACAAAGCAGAACTTTTCGTTTCTCCGCGCTTCGAGAATTACCACACTCGGTCTTCACATTAAGTTTTGTTACTTCTTATAAATAGTCTTTATTATATATTTTTCATTAGTTTTAAAGTTTATTGATGTTTTTGTCCATAAAATTTTGGAACAATTCCAATAGCGCTTCTGAAAATTATTTCTCAAACTAAGCACTTCTTTATATACATTTTTCTATAAATTAAAGGAAAAAAGATTATTAAAAATTCTAATTTTAAAATATATAACAACTTAAGTAATAATCAATAATTTTTCCAAAATTATAACATTAGGATGTAAACTTTTTTTTGTGAATTTTTTTCTAAAGTTAAGCTTAGCGACGCAAAAAAGCCCCGGGCTGTGCGACAGTTCCTTTCTATTCTCCTCCGTCCCCAGGATAGGTTCTACGCTAAAGCGTGCCGGCCCGAAAGGGTTAAGGAAATATTAATAATTTTCATAAAAGTGAAAGATTCCAAAGTATCAAAATTTCCTTCAAATTTTATCATACTCTTAATTTGAAACAACTTCCAACAGAATACAAACTCAAAAGTCAAGAATTTCATAAATTGTGTTCTGTTTCAGGTTAAAGTTACTAAATACCATAACATAATATAAAATATTCTCCTCTATTTAGTATTGGCTTTTTAGGTCATATACCCGTAACTACTACAATTTCATTTTATAAAGACACACCTACTTGTTACCATGGATACCATTTTCATGTTGATTGTAATGGTGTATATTTTACTGATAACAATCTCACAAAGGCTCATTAAAAAATGTGTACAGTTTGTCACTTATACCCTAAAGTAAACTAATGGTTTATTTATGCTGAAGCAGTCAAATAAGTAATTTAATAATAAAAATATGCTAATATATTATTTAATTATGATAAATAAGAAAATTCAAGTAAAGTTATCAATAAAAATCATGTTTTGGATAGTATATATGGGCATATAATAATTTTATTTTGGAATATATTTAGAAAAAATTATTAATCAATTTTTTTGGTATGTAACCATATATCTGCATCTAATGGAGTCACTGTAGCAGTAAAAATATTTAACATTTGATTAAATTTATAAAAATAATTAAGTTCATACATTTTGTGATGTTGGTCTATTCTCGATTTTATCTTCACTGAACTGAGCGACATTATAGCAATTAGAATTACTCAAAAAAACAACTCTTACCCACCAGAATGAAACGTGAATAGGAAATTTAGATGATGATAAGAAATGAACTGAATTGAAATAGAAATAGAGATATATAAGCGAAATAGAATTGATAGGAAAGAAAGAACCCGAATAATAGCATGCTGATAGATACTTGTAAACTGAATTGAATAATCGAAATAATCCTTTATTTTAAATGAAGTATAAAAGACTCCTAATTTGTGTAATAAGAGTTGAATATGCTGTAATCAAGGAGTGTTTGAATCGAAATGACTAATTTGGTAATCTAAGACTTTAATATTAAATTATTAAACCAAGATTAAATAAGTTAAGAGAGATTCCACTGAGAGGGATTTTAAATATTTTGGTTTGGTAGATAATAATCTGTAATGTGAGTGATTTTCTGACATATCTTCCACTGGAATTATGAAATTATTGACTATTTAACTGTGCTTTAGATGAATGAGGTGTCAATTAATGAAATAAAGTTATTACACAATTTTAATTCATTATTCATAAATGTTATGTTTAACAAAAAACGTATGATAAAACTTAAGCCCGAAACGTCAGTTAAAAATTAAATATGTATAATGTAAAAGAAAAATATTTTTTTAGGTAAAATATTCTAACATATATTGTAGTTAATTATCTCACAAAGTATTGTTTTTGAATATATATTTTGAATATAAATAAAATATTTAGCTTTAAGAGGTAAGGAAACATAAATATTTTTAAGTAAAAAAAGAGCGTCAAGAGAACATTTATGCCTTATGGAAATGTAACACAAGTTGAGTTTATTTACATAAAATTACAGGAATTATTATTGCTTTATTATTCTGAGCACCCACAATCATTCTTTTTTTATGATAGCATATATATATATATATATATATATAACATAAGTAACACTTCTGAACTAAATCAAATATTTTTATTGAATATGAATTATTAAAAAGAGGACATTTTTTTTTATTTGTCTATCATTTTAATTTTTAAACTTTTATTCGGAAAAAAATGAACAAAAAACTAAATTTGAGATATGTTTCGTAAATATTTTTTCGCAAGTCAAATGGTAGCAATTACGTATAATAATATTGAATTGTGAATAAATAAAACGTTTGAATGAATAAGAAATTGTATTTCTGTTTTTCAATTATTTATTTTTATTATATCGATTATTGTGCTCTACGATTAATTCCCCTAAGAAAATATCTCATTTAATTCTTAAATTAAAATTCTTTAGATTAACTTCTTTCCGTTTATTATTAATTGGCTGCGGTAGCCTAGTGGTCATGGTTTCGGATTCATGGCGATGGTTTTCGTTCAGTCGCGGATTCGATCCTTGGCTTCCAAAGAGGGGGAGATTAAATCTGTGGGGACCCAATGTCCTCCCATTGGCATGATGTAGATGTTAGGAGAGAGGGATGCCATCTCAGGTGTCGTCCTCGTCACTTGACTGTGGTTCAAAATTACGAGGTCCGTCGCCAATAGCCCCTGTGTTGCTTCTAGTGCGACGTTAATAAAAAAACTAAACTAAACTCCGTTTATTATTAATTAAATACATCGCTTTAAATTCAGCTATGTAATGAGATTAAAGATAAATGTTTTCTTTTTCTTCTAAAAGATTCGCACTTTTCTTACAAAATTTCTCTTTTAAATTTTTTTCTTTAATTTGCACAAATTTTTACATTTTTTTAAAATTGAATTCATCATAAAAAGATACAATTACTTCATTCAGTATAATTGATCTTTATTCATATGTAAGCTATAATTTCATAAATTAATCTACTCTATGCATTTTTAATAAATTTTCTTCCTTTTCAGACTCAAACTCCATTACAGTTAGGGTTAATTTATCGGAGTACAAATATTCATAAATTTAAGAATGCTTGGTTTCAAATTTAATAATAAGAATATAATGTGAGCGTTGTTGCTTTTTTTGTTTGATTGAAGAACGCTTTCTGATGTTTATTCCAGTTAGTTTCAAAAATTCGCAAAGTACAGCTAACACAGCCCGACATTTTAAACTAAAGTTAAATGACGAGGTCGATACCTTAATAATCCATTCTCTGCACACAAAAAAAAAGAAAAATGGAAACATACAATTAGTTTTTCCTAACAAGAAATAGTTTATGTGCGGCATCTTCTACTGCTAGGCAGTAATCGATTACCGTCATTAATTATATTTTATATTTAAATTTAATCTTTTAACGTTCAATTCACTTTTGTACAAAGGTAAAGAATTCATTATTTTATTAATCGATGCATTGCAGTTTGCTGACATAGAAATACCGTTTCACACTCGAAAAGATAAGGAATGTTATCATTAATTTTACAAAATTAAAACCTATTGTACAGCACCTAATTGCGCATAAATTCAAGGTGCTATTGTTCATGTGGATCTCTTTTGCATAACACATATTTTTTCAATTTTTTATCGATTGCTTTAATTTTAATTACATTTGTCTCAAATATATTCAATTTAATAATTTTTCATTTGCTTTAATTTTAATACATATAGCTGATAAAATATTCAATTTAATAATTTATCGTTTGCTTAAATTTTAATTACTCGTAGATAAAATACATCAAAAATAATAATTTATTTGTAATCACATTTAGCTTAAATATATTCTATTTTATAATTTATCATTCGCATTAATTATAATATCGGAAATATTACTATTGTCCATTTATTGATATTTAATCGTTAAATTTAATTCTTATATTTAAATGGGTAATTTAAAAATAATTATTTAAAAAAAAAGCACACGTTTGGCGGTTAAATCTGTTATTTGTAAAACTTTGCATAGAACTTTCAATTTTTAACTTTTTTTCTTCTATTTTTTCTAGAATTCTGTGGTACATAATATTAAGAGATGCCTTTAGATAATTAAAAAAAAGTTCACTTCGAATATGCCTTTAAAAATGCTGTAAAAAAAGGAAAATATATTCGAAGAAATGGTTAATTCAGTAATTTTCATGAAACATTTTAAATATCCCCGACTCCATCCATGTGTTTAACCGTTTTTCAGATGATACAACTTCATTTCCTTCGACGGTCTTTCTTCATAATAGTTTACTCAATTAAAGTAAGCACATACAACCTGTTCATCTGAATTATCTCAATAGAGCGCAGTGAATGGCATGATCATCGAACAACATGCAGGCATTCATTGAGCAGAGCATTTGTTTCTGGCTCAGTGACTGTAAACATCCAATCTGAGAAAATAGACCTAAGACCATTTGCAGAGATTAACCTGAGAAAAATTTTATCACGAAACGTGGACAATTTGCTCCCCTGTCGGGTAGACATTGTAAGTTGAGGTCTTTTACTCTGCTTTCTTCATTTTAACCTTATTCTTCTTTTACGGATTTTTTTTTACTTCGTTTTCTGTGGAAATCGTTTTCCAGAAACATGTGATTTTTTACCTTTTTATATTTACCTTTTTTCTCTGTTTTTCCCCTTTCCTCCTTGTGAGTTTTCCCTTTTTTTTATACTTTTTCTTCTGTAAGGGTAACGCTGAAAGGTGAAAGAGAATAAGTAAGTGGTACTCGATTTTATTCTCCTTTTCTCTAGAACTTTTTATTGTTCTTTTTTCTTCTATCTACATTTTTTTATTCTGCGGTGAGAATTGGGATTAAGTTAATGTGCAAGGGATTAAGTTCGCTGCTCTGGGTAGAATGTATTCTACTAAATGACATTAGATCTAGTAACCTTTATGACCTTCTTGTTACTGTAGAAAGAGGGATCGATTATTTTTTTCAGAGACTTATGGAGGTAACTCGGAGCATTAAATGTTCTTCCATTAAACCAAGAACTTTTAACAAATTATTAATGTAAACATCATTCGTATTGGCCGTTATATCTTTACATGACATGAAATAAAAAAATAAGAAATCAAATACGTCACATATTTAATGCAAGAGATGTTATAAAATCCTGTAACGGGCCAATTACATGTCTATTCACTGGTCACTACTGGATTCTTAGCTTCTAATAAAATAGTCACACTAATAAAAAGACAGACAGTGAAGGAAAGTGAATTGATTTAAACGGTTTTACAAATTTTTAAAATCTATTTATATGTATACAAATTAATTTATCTGTGGATCAAGTCTTTAAATACGTCTAACCTAAACATTTATATTGTAACAGCTTTCCTTCATAATTTAATTCCAAATACACCTTATGGAGTTTTTAAATAGTAAATAAGTTACAAAAAAACATTAATAAATAAGTCAGTGAAAGTCAGCATAATTTATTATTTGTCAATACAGATTATGCAAGATCTCTCTCTCTCTCTTGAATCCCTCTTAACTCAGTTAATCCTTATTTATATACAAATATTTAAATCCTAGCTTACTATATTCCTCGTTCCGATTCACACGCTTCGTATTCTTAACAGGTTAAACTCTCATTACTCTGATTTTGGAAACATTTCTAGTTAACTTTAATCTTAGCGACTAATTACGGTGAATTAATCCAATTCACAAATATATATCTGCTTATCGTTATCCTCTATATTCCTACTCTGTCTCCTTTCAATTATATTTCACATATATGTCACAATACTTATTTATTTAATTACACTTATGTTCTTTACATGATCATACTTAATCTGGTTAGAAAGGAGTTGTAATTTTATGTTATTCAAATAACCAAACAGTTTTCGAGATTATTGAAAAGAAAAAAATATCACTCCATCTCTCACTGTGTCTCTTTCGAACTCCTCGTAACTCAGTTAATCCTAATACATATTCTAATAATAAATATTTGGCCTACCAAAACACTTGTTCCTATTTACACAGTTCATATTTATAACAGATTGCTTTTATTACTCATAACTCGGAAACATTTCTAATTAACACCAGTGCAAGTAATTAATTGCGCTGGTTATTCCAATTTACAGGTATCTATCGGCTTCTCGTTATCCTCTATATCTATTCTCTTTCCTTTCAATTATGTTTCACTTATATGTCCCTATCCTTAAATAATTTAATTACTCTTCCTATCTTTACATAATTACATTTCGTTCGAGTTGGTAAGAAGTTGTAATTTTTTTTTTTGCAACACAAATTACTAAAAAGTTACCAAGGTTTGTGAAGAGAAATTCAAGAATAACTAATATCGTAATATTATAAATATTTACTGTTTTTCAATTACTATTATAAGGCCGTTTCAGGAAAGATATTCGTAAGGTGGACCTTACTTATTTCTCATTTTCAGATCCTCTTTTTACTCGAACTGCGAATGATTGCTTATCTTCTCAGTATAAAACTAAGTTTAATCTTGATGATTTCATCCCCCAATCATTCTCTTTTATCAGTAACTCTCCTGTTAATCTATTCTTTTTTTTATTACTTTATCTTACCTATCCTATTCGCTTTACTGCAATAGTCTATATAATTTACATGTCCCTATTCGTTAACCAGAAGACATTTTTAAATTGACGTCATATGAATGCCCAAAGTGCTAGTTAGTGGGAAATTTGTTAAAACCATCTTCTTTGTTCTCATAATTTATTGGAATAATTCCGTTTTTTTAAAACAATGTGATGTGCTTAACTTTAAGGAAACAGAGGTTAAATAAATACTATTACTACATGTTTGAAAAACAATACTTGATTTTCTTAATTTCAATCTATATCTGCACGAAAACTATCGAAGAATTAGTATTTTAAACTGAAATTATGAAGAATAGAAAAGGTCATCATTTTGGAATCCCTCAGTTTCTTTTGATTAATTTAATTTGGTGAAAACGACGCACCAAGAAGGATTTGTTCGATGGAGAAAAAAATTGGCGGAAAAGAAAATTATGTACAGAATAGAGAATGATTAAAATTTCAGAAAAATTGAATGATTCATTTCATAGTTGTGTTGACCTATCTCTAGCCTGGATGCAAAATGTCACAAGACGTTGCATAGAGTAATAAAGCTCCATGACAGTCTCTTGCGGTATAACTTGCCAAATTTGCGCCCATTGTCCGACTAGGTAATCAACATTCCCAGGTACATGCTGCCGCCTTCCCATCATATACCAGAAATGTTCGATTGGAAAGAGATCTGGATGTCCAAGGAAGTGTTTGACATGCTGTAAGACAGATCAAAGCAACACGTGCTGTATGTGGTCAGGCATTATCTTGCTAAAAAATAAGGTCAGGGTCCAACAAAACATGTTTCGGTATGCCGGCGATGTACCGCTATGATGTAAGTGAGCCTGTAATGACGACCAAGGGTTATCAAGGGAAATGGCACCCCTGATCCTTACTCCTGGTTGAGGGCCTGTGTGGCGTGCAATAGTGAAAACAGGATCGGCACGATGCCCTGGGCGTCTCCAGACACATCTTCGATAATAATCAGGACACAGTTAGTTGGAAACGGAATTCGTCGCTAAACGCTATACATCCCTAGTCATCATCATACCAACCTGATAACCACTGTAATACGGCTCGGCAGTGTGCAGGCGTGAGTGGCAGCTGGCGTAGCAGTCGGTACGAGAGTAGATTTTTCTATCAGCAGTCTGTAAATGATCATGGTGGACACTTGTGTGCGGGTCGCACGTCTGATGGTAGATAACGATGAATCAGTGACCGTGACAGCTCATTTGAAAATCATTCTGTCCTCCCGATCTGTTGTAGCCCTAGGTCGATTGGTACCATCATGACGCTGAAAGCTACCATCTATTCTTGCCAGCATCTTCTAATCGCCACATCACTTCGACCCATATGACGAATGATCCTCCGATTTGCCCAACCTGCCTCTTTCAATTCAATGATACAACTTCTTTTAAACTCTGACAGTTGCGCTTTCATTATTCATTCATTGAACACCAAATTTTAATCATTTGCATGCTCGATCCAAGTGGTTTTGCATACGAAATTTCATTACAATCGGGCAACCTCTTCTTGGTACGTCATGATTTTTTTTTTTTTGTAATTTTGTATACTAAGCCGGGTTCATAATTAGTTGATTGGGGAATGTATGACTTTAGCAAGATGTATAATTATACTTTTCCCCCAGCGTTGATAATAGTAAGGGTGTGCCAGTTTCTATTTATAAAAATTGTTAGCTCGTACAGGCATTCACTTCTTACTTCTTTTAGTAGCCACGGTAATCTAATGGACATTTTTGAAGATTCGCGGTTAGCATTGTTTACTTTGAGACTTGGATTCGAGTCTTGATTCCGCTAAAAAAACCAGTAGTCTAGAGGGAATGATACTCGTTAAATATAGTGGCATTTCTAAGACTTCCCTTGTTATGGCGTGGAAGTTTTGAGAGAGAGGAGCTAGCTCAGATATCGTTTTGGTAGTTTGATCGAGACTCAAAATACCGAGATCCATCACCAATACACACGTGTTACTTCTCAGGACGACGTTAATCAAAACAATCAAAGTAATGAAATCCCGCCTCTGTTAATTTGATTGTTATTTTATCTTATTTATGATATACACCAAGATTAATTGTTTTAAAAAATTAAATAAACACAAAATAATAATTGTTAACTTATATTACATTTCAGTGAGTTTTAGATTACCTCACAAGTTCAGAACTAATTTTAATCTAACAAACATCAACGTTAGAAATCACAATTTAAACTAAGATAGCATTCCGAATACTTTTGTGAATTTCTTATAATATAGAATCCTTGAGATTTATTAAAATTTGAAGAAAGAACATAGAATTGTTCTCTTAAGTCTTAATTTTTTCTCTCTGAAGTCATAATTTGAAGAAACGACCAATATTTTGAATAGTTATACATGATGCAAAAGTCCTATGCTCTGATAAAAAAAAAATTTCCCTTTTTTCATTAATATCTAAATTACATCAAAGTGTTTTTGCAGGTATGTTTATGTGTTTAAGTTTTGAATTAATAGGATGCAGATAAGTATATCCTAGAAATTACTTAAGCTAAAATTGATTTTAATCCACTAAAGTATTGAACAAATAAAATACATGAATGTTGTCGTATGATTTTGAGAATAATTATCGTTGCTCAAGAATTGAGATTATTGTACTTTCTTGTTTGTAATACAATATTCCTGAAGGGAGGAAAAAGGAATGATAATTATTCTGAATACTTTGACATTAAGGGGACTTGGCACCTTTCAAATGCCGAAAATCGATGAAAATATCGATTTTTCAATTTTTAACTCAAAATGTACCTTGATACCTCTGGTATAACTGTGCGAAGTTTTGAAACGATCTGATTGAAAAAAATAGTACAATTTAGATTAAACATGTTTTACTTTACTTTTTATTAGATATTGAAATTAAGTAGCAAAATAAATTTTACAAAATATTTTAAATTTTCCATTGTACATTTCATATACTTTTACTTTATTTATCGTATATATTTCATTTATTTTTAATATATTTAATATATGTTTCTTTCAAAGAGCCGTCAGATGAAGATTTTCAAATTTTTCGCAATTTCTGGCTCAGACAAACTTTTTATAAAAGTTTATATTTTTGTTAAAAGCTTTCAAATAGAACAATGTTATGCTTTATATTAGAGGTGTATATATATATATACATTATATTGATAAATTATTACAAAAATTAGACATTGTTTTGATATGTTTACTGATACTGATTATGATTCTTTAAATAGCGTTTTCTCAGTTTGCTTTTTCATGAAACCATGTTCTTTAAAACTAGATAATTTAACGGATATTTATTAAATAACTTGAATTTTGGTGTGTTTTTTTATTATAATGTTCGTAATAAAATTAGGGATCTATTTTCCAATATTTTGAATAGAAAAAATATTATAATAGAAAATGTAGCAGAAATCATGTTTTTTTGACCTATTTTCCATAAATGTATGCTTTTTAATTTTTTTCTCAAAAACTAATTTGCTTATTGCAAAATCAATCCCTAAAGTTATTACATATATTCTTATGAGCCGGATAAAAAATTTTGGTGTCAAAATAATGATAATTGTGAAAGAAGAAGCAATTTTAAAATAGTTAAAAAAAATTTAAAAAATTAATTTTTAAAATGTTTATCAAATTAAGTCCTTTTTTTCATGGTAAAATTACTTTGTTTAGTAGTAACTGTTAATAATATGCACAAAAGATAAGTTTAAATACTTAAATAAAAAAAATTGGTCAAAAGGTGCCGAGGCCCCTTAAATAATTTAAAAGTAATTTAAAAATTCTTCCTTAATTCAATCATAGGATATTAATACTTTATAGAAGGATATTAATATATATCTAACAAGAAACAAAAAATATAAACTGCATTTGACACTGCATGTTCTATTGATGAATATTTTGTAATAATACGATTGTCAATAAATTTCATTTATCTTTATTTAATTTATGAAACACTATTAAACTGATTTGTTGTAGAAAAATTTAAATCAAAATCAAATGTTATTGACTCTTAAGTTATTGTGTTGTATAAAAGAATATTGTCATACATGTTTTCGAGATGAAATTTTCATCAGCATATTCAAGTATAAAAACATCACAGCATAATAATTCTGCGGTTTCTTATCGTATCAACCCGCAGTATATCTTAAAACCTTCAGATAGGGAAATTTGTAACTCTATTGTTTTACTAATCTTATTTGTTACCTTAAAATTCCCTCTTATCACAAGATCTAAAACTAAACTTAAGCTAAAGCATAGACAAATTGGTTAAAATAGTCAATTATACTTAAAATATATATTTTTTAATCACAAATAGGGGATTAGTTAAGAACCTATCCGCGAATACTAAATAGATCTATAATATGTCAACGAATAAGCTTACCAGAACATGACGTGAGTACATCCATCCATTGCTCTAACAGCGTTGAGTCTTCGGCGGAGGACGTTTTCTCTGAGGCATCGAGATATGTTATTCTTCCCCGTGCCCCTTGAAGTGGAGAGAGTGTTGAGCTTGATGCGGCTGGCAGCGGTTGTTTCGAACCCTGGTCCAGTTGGTCCGAAGAACGTTGATCGATCGCTGCTTTTTTTGTTGCGCCTCCACCAACTATGCTGGAAAAAAGGTCTCGTCTGGCTAGTTAACAAAGCGTTTTTTAACTCCTGGCGTTCTTATTGAAGAGAACAATGGCGTTCGTGCTGCATACTCTCCCTCCAATATCATCGAAAAGAAACATTGGTTTGTACAGAAGGTTTCTTTTGTTCCAAGCCATTACTGCAATTGATATACAGCCCCTCCCTGTTGAATTTTTTTTTTCTGGGGGTAAATTTCAGTTTGAGTCATCGGCTGCCTCGTATTGTGTAGCGGGTCTCGTCAACACGTGCCCCAGTGCTGAAATATCACCGGTTGTGATTTGTGTGTGTTTGTCTTAGTTAAAAATACGAGGTAAGTGGTTTTGAGTCGGGGGCAAATGTAACCAGTATTTATAGGATGTGCTGCCATCTATTGTTCAAATCCTGAATCACCAATTCGGCGGAGGACTTTTCCGAAACATCGGGGGATGTTATTCTATCCCGTGTACTGTGGAAAGGAAGATAGTTGTTGACCTTGATGCGGCTGGCATTGGTTGACTCAAGAATCAGAAGAATTCCAATACCTACAATATAACCATTTTTTTTATATATATACCATCTTACCAAACATCGATGTCGACCAATCATATCACAGCTACTGGATCCCTCGTTGAAACCCAAAACTTGTCACCCCTACTCCAGATCAGCTAGTGCTGCTGCCTCCTGATTGGACAAGCGCTTTCAACCCTGTACCTCCCCACCCCTATCATACTTTCTCAATAGTGATATTTAAGTAAATTCTTAGATTTTCATGCTTTTAATTTTAAATTCAGATTTTAACTTATCACTTAATAGCTTACTTATCATAATATCCAATTGCACTGGACACTTGAAGTTATCAAGCAATAGTACCACATCAGAGTTTACAGCCCAACAGGGCTAGATTCTCTAGATAAATCCATCATTACGAACCCTGATCCAATGAGTCCGAAGAACGTTGATCGGTCACCTTTTTGTTGCTCCTCTACCAACTAGGCTGAAAAGACGTAACGTCCGGTTAGTTTGCAATGCATTTTTTTCTTAACTTCTGGCGTAATTGTTGAAGAGAGTCACTGCAAGTTCCAATATCACTAAATCCACTACACAATCCAGAAAACTTCTACGCATATCACACAAAAAATCGTCTTATTACCATAATGTTTTTTCTATTATAATTTCCTATCTTTTCTACACCCTCTCTTCCCTCTTTCTCACATCACTTCAATTCACACGTAAACTTCGCTTTGCATAACTGGAAGTTGAGTTGTATGAATCAAGCAGCGTCGGAGAAAGTCCACAAAGACAGATGAAGGGTAATAAGCTTTTTATCATTACAACGTAAATAAAATTTTATGTAAAAAATTAAATAACACGAGGGTCACTTAATAAATCCTCAAAAAATCCAAGAGATGTCGTTTCTAACATCGAAAATGGTTTCATCATTTCTCAACAGACAGCTGTCAAAGTCTAAATTATATCCCTCGCATGGTTTCGTTTAAATTTTCGACTGAAGCCAGGAACTTGTTTTTATTTAGAAAAATGGAAAAAAAGTAAGTTTCGTTTGGTGATTAAACATTTGAACAGATAAGCGCTGAGTTGGATGAATTTCATGATAAATCTGCTTCTGTGTTTACAACTACTTACAATTTGGTAAAGGAGCTTAAAGTCCAGTGGTAGTGACTACACCCAGAATGAATCACAATATCCTTGTTGTGATTTTATGTGATCGACAATTCAAAGTGAGCGAAATAGTTAAGGCCACTGACATTTCGCTAGGTACAGTGTTTTCTTTTTTGCATACAAAAATTGGGTGTGAACAAATATCAAGAAGAGAGATGTGGCGTTTGCTCGTAGTGAAAAATAAACGCAATTTTGTGGACTATTTCGACGCTTTTTCATCGCACTCCTGACGAATTTCTTCGTTGATAGAAAACTGTGCATGAAACGTGGAAACATTACTGCACTCAAAATCAAAGAAACAGTCAATATTGCGGGGTCTGTAGGAAAACGAGTTCCAAAGACAACAAAATCAGTGAAACAGGTCAACAAAGAAAAAATTTATTTTAGTTACGTTTTGTTAAATAATTACAATTAATATAAACATGTATATACATATGACATAATCACAATATTAAGTGGCAAAAGAAATTTTTTTCCACCGATTAACATGCTTCGTCACTGACTGTATTTATTCCTAAATTTATATACCGCTAAATATCTTATATAAGAGAATTTTTTTTTCTTCCATATAAAACTAAATTTAATTATCTGAAAATCAAATGAAAAAAATTTATGCTTCGACGAGATTCAATCCGAAGATTTTGCGCCGACGCTCTACCAACTTTGCCATTGCAAGACAAATGACACAGCAGAAGAGAATGGGCTTGTTTCTTAATTCATCCAGTAAATTAAATGGTTGGAATGTAGTTTAGCCCACTCACCCTTTGCGACAGGAATTATTTGGCGGTATTTTACCAAATGTGGCTACCCTGGTCTCCTACGCGGACTTAACGTTCAATCAAAAACATCGCCAAGTTTGGCAATTTTTCAAATCTCGCCAAGAGGTTGGGCTAAACTGCAATTTCACCAATTAAATTTAATTAAATGAATTAATATTTGAAAAAAGGTACTAACATCAAGTGTCATCCACTACAAGTTTAAAAAAAAATGTGTTTGAACTTGAATGGATGAATAAAAAGTATTTTAGTAACTATTGAAAGTTTGAACAAGATATATATATAGAGAGAGTGTGAGCTAATAGTAGGAATTTAAAAAAATGGCTCGGTGGAGGAAGATTCTTGTCGATCAAAGAAGTCATCGTCCAAACTTATGCCTATTTTGCGGACTTAAGCTTATGCCTATCATGTCTATTACGCAGTCTTACTTTTTAAATGGTTTAAAAGATTTACAGAAATGCTTGAAAAAATGTATAGAGCTAAATTGAGATTATGCTGAAAAATAAAAAAAATAAAAAAATCTACCTGCGATAAGTTGTTTCTCTCTTTTAAGAACTTATTAAATACCCATCGTAATATTAATAAGTCTAGTAAATTGTATTTTATTTTAATATTATGAAAATTTTGCACGCAAAAAAATGAAAAGGAGAATTTTAAGATACGCATGTTGAGTAAAATATAAAATTGCTGCACGTAGTAAAGTTTATTGTACATAGAACATTGTTCAAAAAATATGAAAAAAGAAATAGTATTAAAAGTCTGTCTGTAGAAGATAAATAGAAAGACGTTCATACATTTTTTTTCATGTCTGCCAATATGAGGGCAACATTGAAAGAGATGGATTCAGACGCCAAAGAAATATCATATAACAATTCTATTCGGTATATACAATGTAAATTCAACAAAATAAAGAACTTAAGAAAGTTTTGTTCTAATCAGAAGAAGACACGCGTGATCCCTACCAAGAGACATATTACTTTAAAAATTGTATTCTTGAAATTGGAATTTTCTATTATGAACATTCTTGTAAAATATAGAATATGTTATCTATATTCATGAAGAGATATTCATAACTATGTTAACTATTCCTGCCCTTTTACTAAAAAACTGAAAACAAAAAATGACATCAGACTAATATACAATTTTGTGTTGAAACTGAAAATAAGTTTTGAGTCGTAGAAAATTACACAGTATTTCGAATAAATTTAATTGATGAAATATTAATACCTTAGCCTTTGTGTATCGTTAGTTGGCTTTTCTTTTCTTAAGGCGATGTAATGGAATATATAATAAATTTAAATTCATATTTAATATCATAAAATGATTAGATGTGATAAATAAATTCGTGTTTTTCTTTATTAGAAGCGTTCAGTTTACTTTTTTAAACACTTGACAGGCGAAATCCGTCCATTTGACGAGTTTCATATTTTATGCTTACAAACTCCCAACATATAAATATCATTATTTATTTATTAAATATTTGGCTTTCATGATAAAAAGCAGCCAATTACGAGGCGTGGCCTTTAAATAACGAGACTGACACCGCTATAGAAGAAGTACGCATGCGCCAAACACCAGTGACCGACAAATGTTTGGAATGAAGATTTGTCTTTCAGATACAATGCATCTCGCTTCTGTAAAACAATCCGTATAACCTTAGCTTTCGTTCTATTCGAATTATTTTTTTATTCTTCTAGAAATGAATTAGTGAACAACGAATTGTTGTACAATTTCACATTAACCCGTTCACTATCAGCGTATCACATATGATACGCTCGCGATGGCTCTACTGTGCCCTGCGTATCACTATACATACCCTCCGGAATGCCTTTTGCAGACCAGCGTATCAATAGCGATACACTTAAGGAGAACGTTTTATTTGATTTTTTTAATATTACTAGATGGTGTTACATTACCACGAAATCTATATAGATAGGTTATTTGGAATGTTGATCTTTGTTATATGGGCTTGGATTACACTTCTGGGTATTAGGAGGGGGTTATTGTTAAAAACACATATTGCGACGCTGTTCTTTATATGTAATGACATGATTTAAAGCGTGTACTTGCTTTCAGTTTACTTTTTTCTTTCTTGCTTGCTTCTTAAAAGTTCGAAGGATAATTTATGGCCCTTTATGAGGGTTAGGACTTTTGTAGCAGATGCTCGCAGCTGTTCATATCATTGAGTCGGTTTTTATTTGTAGCGATAGTCATGTCAATAGAAAGTATTCATCTGATACTGATATTTGCGAAATAATGAATGAATCTGACAGTAATGTTAGCGAAAATAATCCAAATCTATGCATAGACATTAAAGTAAAAAAAAAGGGGGGGGAAGGACTAAGATGTGACCTTTGCTCAAAATCTTGTGTGAAACGTCAGAATATGTGTGTAAGACATATGACGTTGGACTATGCATTAATTTTTTTTTTGTAAATATACCATACAGCAAAATAAGATTTCCATGTAATGATACATCATTGCACCACGACATTTATGTAACATATGTAAATATATTTTCTATTTTCTTAAAAGTATGATTTTTTATGTAATTTTATGTAAAAAACATTCCGTTTTCGATTAAATCCTTTTTTTTAGTATATATTAAGTTTAATGCATTTTAAATAAGATATGTAAATACCAAAATGTTTTAATGAGCTGCTGATTTCAGAGGAATTTTTTTCATGAATTAAGCTTAATATCTAAAATCGTCTGGGCACAGAGTGACACTCCGCGGTAAGAAGTCGTGGGCCCAGAGAAACACTTTTTTTTTCTCCTTCCGGTAGCGAAAGGGTTAAACTTGGAAAAACCGTTATCGAAATTTATAATTTATTGAAAGAAATGTATGGCAATGAATGTTTATCGCATGCAAGTGTTTTTAAGTAGTTTAAGCATTTTCAAGATGGCTTTGAGGACTTTAAAAATTTTTCATGTCTGGGGTGACCTTCCACGAATAATAATATCGAACATGTCAGTAATCTGTTTCGATCAGACCGTCGGTTAAGTATTCGTACTATTGCTGAGACTGTATGAATAGACAAAGAATCCGTACGGCAAATTTTTCAACCAAGACAATGCGCCGGCTCGTTCCATAATGTTTGTCAAGAAGTTTCTTTCCAAGTACGGTATTCCAGTGAGGAATCATCCAATTTATTCGCATAATCTTATGCAATTCGACTTCTATGTGTTTACTAACGTGGAATATGCATAAAGAGGAACAAGATTTGAGTCCGTTGAGGTTGTGAAAGAGAAGTGATGTCATGAGTTATTGACAGAAGACCTCCAGCACTGTTTCGAACAGTGGAAAATTCGTACGAAGCGTTAAAAACAGAAATTCTAAGGTACTCGAACATCACATCACAAGCATAGAAGACTGGTTCTCGAAATGGAAAATTGCCCTGAATATTTTAAAAACGGAGGCCGTCTTCTTTGCTTAATCACCCAGATCACTCAAACCAAAAATTTTCATTGAAAACAAACAAATCCCCTGTTCTCAATCATCAGAATACCTTGGAGTCATTTTAGATAAAAGTTTCACTTTCAAACAACACATTTCACACATTTATGAAAAATTCCGACTTGCCGCGAGACAGTTCAACCCCCTAATCTGTCGGAATTCAACATTATCTACTAAATATAAGTTGCTTATCTATACACAATTTCTGCGACCCATCCTGACTTATGCCTGTCCGATCCGGAATCATGCTGCTCAGATACATCATAATAAAGTAGAAATTCACCAAAACAATATCATTAGCACAATAGCAAAAGCCAGATGGTATATGAGAAACGAAGATGTTAGAACTTCATTAAATATCATTAAGCTCCAGGAATATACAAATTACGTCAGTACTAAATTTAACTCAACTTTTGATAATAACCCCAATCCATCTATTCAAGAAACAAAAAAACTGCAAAAGAATCTACCCTCATCACGGTCGCGCAACTTTTAACTTTTAAAAATCAACCTCTTTTAACTTCCCAAATTTCTAGCCAATAGGAAACCTTCCTCTACCCACTGGGATAGAGTTAGCACTTTCTCCGCGACAAAACTACTGAACTACACCGACCTTGAGTAGCCGCTTCCTGATTGGACAGCCAAATCCACCCTGTATTCCCACTCCCCTCTGCACTGAATTAGCATTACTTCACATTGATTCAAGCTTTAACTGTAATTTTTAAATTCTTTCATAGTAACTATTTAAATTTTTTATTTTATTTTATTTAATTTTTCATTTTTAACTTTTAATTTCATATTTTATTATCATGGGCAAGTAAACATTTAATCAGATTCAACTCAGATCGAAGTTTAAAGTCCTTCGGGCGAGGTACTCCTTATAATCCGTTCACTACGTACGAAGCGTTGTGAAGATAGAGGGAGTGTATATTGAAGGTGATATTAAGTAAATATGTATGAAATAAAATTAATGGTTTTACATAGTCAGTCTCATTATTTAAGAGCAAGACCTCTTATATCTGCCCTCATTTTTTTCATAAAAAAACTTATATTTTATGATTGCTATATGCTCTATAACTGATGTTATTTTACGAAATCCGAGAAGTTCACGGGTAACTTATTTTACAATATATCGATTCATTCGTTGTAGAATAACAGAAATAAAACAAATAACTGCTGTTCAGCAGGCAGTACGTAAACAAACAGCTTTGATCTAGTTGTTTACAGAAAGAGCAAGCGTAATCACAAAATGAATGACCATTTCAAACGAATAACTTACGAAGAAGGGATATATAGCTTGGAAATTTAGTGAGACTGAACTTTCATTTATTATTGATTAGAACAAAGTAATCTGTTATTTTAAAAATAAATTTTGCAAAAACAAAAACAATGTTTATTAACTAAACAAATATTCGAATTTTTCAATGCAGGTTGAAAATATATTCACAAAGAAGTATTTTTGTTTATTTGTGTTCCGTTTGCTGTATAATAGGGTTTCGTCTCAATTAATCCTTTGTATGATATTATTTGATTTGAGAATTGCTTCTTGTAAATTAACCATAACAAAAGTAAATTAAAATTTATATGTGTAATTGTAGGAAAGGAAAAATTATCTGATATAGTAGATCAGATAGAAGAGCTAGAGAGATTGGAAGTTTTGAATAAGGGGTTGCATTTGGCCGCCACCAATGACAATACGAAAAGTCCACTAAAGTGATGAAATCTAAAAAATATTTTATTTTACAACTGGTTTATAAAAATCAATTCCAATTTATTACCATTTATACAAAACTATAATGTATGAAAATCTACCTGTTGTACTCTATGTTGCATAAGTATATCGCATTCTTGTTTTTAAACTTTTGAAAGGTGAATAAAATATAAACCCCCACAAAAGTAAACTAATATATTTAAATATAAACTTAAGTTTTTCAGTAACAAATTGTTTGAGCATTACACAGATAGACAGTATTAGAATCTATTTTGATTTGTTATAATTCGAATGTTTCGCTAAGATTTTGCATGGGTCAGAATAGAAGAAATCATAGTATAAAACAAATAAAAATAATAAATCATTGCAGTATAAAAATCTCTGATTCGAAAAACGTGAAAAGAAGGAAGATAAATTATATGAAATTGTTTCAATGAGTTGAAAACAGTTAGGGGCTCCATATTGTCTTATATGTTCTGAAAATTGAGTCTTTTCTTGAATTCCAGACTACAAATATATTTAGACACCTTTTTTTTTTTTTAGAAAAATGAATCATTTTATTCTATTTTTTTACCTACCCCTTTTCGATAATTTTATTTTGTTTTGATCATAACTGTAGCGTTTTATTGTTCATTCTGTTACGATGCATTTGTTGATATCTTGCTTTCTTTCTTATATTATACTTATATAGTTAACCCTAATTACGTCTTTTTATATTTATAATTTCACACAACATTGCTGATATTTATAAAATATTTTCATACAAATACAATGTTTTGATAGTATAAGGAAAGAAAAAAAAATTGGATTTATTTTCAAATAACATAAATTCTTTTTTGGTTTGTTTGCCTGATACGTCAATAAAGAGGATACTACGAGTTTTCTTCTCATATGGATCCAGGGTTAGAATCACCACCGTAACTCAAGTTCAAACTATTGTCCGCTTCGGGATAGAAAAACCATCCCCTAGTGAGACTGTAAGCCATATGTAAGCTGAACTATCGTAACTATACAATTTAATTGCGTTGAGCTTTCTTAAAACAATCAGGTGCGATATAATTACTTACTGCAGTATTCACAAGAAAAAAAAATACTTCTCTTTAGATAATTGAAAAAAATCATATAACTTTTTGAAGACCGAATATCAAGAATAACTCTGTAATGAAATTTGTCGCAATTGTTCAGTATAATTTCCCCGATTATATTAAATTACAGCTTTTTTAAAAAATTCTGGGCTTTCAAAATGATGTAGAAACATGTCATGAAAGAATGGGGTGATAACAAAATATTAAAGGGATTTAAACAAATAACTATATAACGACAGATATTATTTTTTAAAAAATGTCTGAAAATTTTATTTAAAAAACTCGAGGTATTCACCATAAGTAAACCATTATGTAAATTTATTTAAATCACCGATTGAGAAAGATCTGTATAGGCAGGCTTCATGAAATCGAGCCATAAAATCGAGAAACCAATATAATTCCACCTATTAACAATAAAAATTTCATCCCTACTTTAAATACGCACTAATCCCTAAGGCATTATTCATTTCAGCAGATATTAAAATATACTATTTTTTAATGATTCACGGCGGCAAAACGTGAAAAAAAATAGTTTCAAGAGCATACAAAAAAGGATCACATATATATTCGGTTTTACAATAGAATTGCTCTTTATCATGAATTTAAATCTTCTGTGAAGAAAATATTATATGAAATAAATCCAAAAATTTAAAGTAATTTTACGTTCGCACTTTAAATGAGTATTTATTTTTCCTAAACCAACTTAAAAAAAGTATTTTAGTTACAGTTTTAGTATAGGTAGTACTATATAAATATTAATACACTGCTGGTCATTAAAATTGCAACACCAAGAAGGAATGATCTGATGAACATCAAAATCACATAAAAGGAAGAAAAGGTTTGGATATGCAAATGATTAGTATTATTAGACGATGCAGGAAAGAGAAACGACATCTGAAGCACTGCATAAAAGAAAAGTTGCGTAGTGGATTTCTCATTCGGAACGCTTTTTGTAAGGTGTGTTGTGCCTCGAATAAGAAAAAATGCTAACCAGCAAGTCTCGGAATTCGATAGAGACAGGATCGTATTACCTTTCGAGTGTGTGGATTATCGTATTGTGATATCTCCCTTCCCATTGTTGGATATCCAACCACTGTCATGAGAATATAGAATCAATGGGTTGCTGAGAGCCACACTTAAAGAAAACAGGATCTCCAAGCCCTCCCTTTACTAAGGTCCGAAAGAAATGATATATCGTGAGGTCGATCTTCGGAAACCGTATAACCACATCACGGAAAATTGGTCAGGAAATGTGCATGTTTACAACACTACAGTATCGTACGGTGCGATGACGTTTGCAGCAGAATGGACTGTCAGCACAAGGATGATTACTACAATTTCCCTTAACAATGCAGCGTAGAGATAGACGGTGACTCTGGTGCGAAAAAAGACAAAGCTGTATATAGCAGGGGGAAAATGTCGTCATTCCAGACGAGTCCAGGCTTCAGACGGCCGTAAGCGTGAATTGAGGCCACTCGTCGCTTGCTTAGATTCGATATCGGCATAAGGTCCCTGCACCTGGTATGATGGTTTGTGTAGCCACTGAGCACACGACACACATTTCTCTAGTTCAGATTGACTTTAAATTGAAAGCATTTCATTACATTTCTGACATCTAACGTCCAGTGGTTGTGGTCTATCTTCCAGATCTGCCAAACGCTATCTACCAACAAGATAACCCAAGATCACATGTTGTGCGTCATGTTCTGAACTTCATCGATACACAAAGTATTCGACTGTTGCCCTGGCCTACTCGGTATCCTGTCAGTCACCCATTGAATCAGGTTGCTGAAAGACTAACCTGCAACCTCTGTCTGCAAATACGGTAAATGAAGTGTGGCATAAACTTGAAACAGCTTGGAATGGGTTGCCCTTTTCCGTCATCCAAGCCCAGTTCGATTCTATGCCTAACTTGGTAGCTCTGTGTTAGCTGTCAAAGAGGCAACTGTTTCTACTAATTCCTCACCCCTGTAAATCCCCCAAACTGCTTGTAAATATAATTATTTTGTCTTCATGCCCTTCTGTTTATATTCCATAAATATCTATTTTGAATTTGCTTTCCTTCAAGGTGTTGCAATTTCATTGGTATACAATGTATTAAAATTCACATTTTTTCGTATTTCTATTTTCTGCAGCTTAAATTTCAGAAAAAAAGTAAATAAACTTAACAATTACTGAAGTTCGAAGCAAATATTTTTTCAGCAATCAATTTTTTAAAATCTATTTATATAAAGTGCTGTCATATTTTTCAGTGTATCTCTAAATACATTATTTGAACATACATTATTTGAAAATAATACTCTAAATACATTATTTGTACATACATTATTTGAAAGTTTTTGTCCCATATATACCATATGGATTCTCTTATTAAAGATTTTCTCGTGAGAGGGGGATCGAAAAATTTTAATTAATTTAAGAAATAACCGAAATCTCTGGAAATAATTTTTTTTTATTCTTATGTACGCAATGCTGTGAATTGTAGCTGTTAATGTGGATTTGTTTCGTTTCAGGATATCCTTTAGAAGTCTAAGAACTATTTATGCATTTCAGCTTAATGATATTTTTATTACAATCAGAGACTCAAATATAAAGTAAAAATAATAAAAATGATCTTTAACTAAAAGCATTACGCATTAGAATTAGAACATTTTGATGTTTTTTGTTTTATTGAATTTTTTTCCTTTTACAAAAACAGTTATGATAATTTATACGAATAATCGAAAATAAATCAACGTTTTTAACATCTCTGTAAATAAAAGCGTACGATTCAAAACCTATTAATTGCTTAACATGTTTATAACATTCAAACATTTTCTAAAAATTCCTATAATTTTTTTGTTGAAATGCAATATTAATTCTTATAATTTTGTCAAATGCTGGGAAAATGAAATAGCATTTTAATAAAGTATTGAACTTTAGAGAATTAATGAATTTTGTAGATTTTTTTCTACCATCATAGGAAATTTCTATTAAAAATAGAAATGAAAGTATCAAATAATTAAAAAAAAGTATTGTATCCAAATATGAAAGTAACTAACTCAGTTAATAATATCTCAATGTCATTACAAGTTTAAAAAATTGCATATATATTCTAAAAGAATTGGGAAAATAATTGTTGAAAGATATTCATTTTTTTATAATTTTTACAAATAATGCATAAATTAAAATACAGTTTCTATTTGCCTATTCAATTATTCTGAATAACGTTATAATTTACAGAGATTTAACTTGATATTAATATACTAGACATATATTTTTAAAAATCTATTTATAATTGCATATTAACTAAAATTGGAAACTTTTACATAGAACAAGATACAAATCTAAGTAACATTTTGAAATACAGCCTTTTTTTTTTCGAAATACAGCCTTTTTTTTTTAATTTTTTACAATAGAAACGTGTAATTTATTTTGATTTATGTACGAAAAAATAATATTAGTTAAAAAGAAGAATTATTTTAAGACTTCATTAAATTGAATTAATGGATAGATAAAGTATCATTTATCAATTTTATAACTTCTCTAATCATTTAAAATTTTTCTATATGCACTTTACTAAATTCGAAAAAAATGAAAATGTATTTTTAAATAAAAATCGAATTATTTAAAATAACATTTGTTCCTTCAAAACAATGAAAGTAGTTCCTCCAGGAGACTACTTTTAATTTAGAAATTAACTTAATAGAAAGTATAATTAAGTAAGATGAATTGTGAATTCTAAAATTGAACATAAGAAACCAAATAATAAACATTCTTAGCTATTAGCATATATTCATAATACACTACAAATAAATTGCAAGATTTTCTAATTTTCTTTTATATTTGTTAAGTAAAGCGCAATTATTTTCAATATAATAAAACATGATTCATTAATGTGCTTGGCTACTGCAAACGATAAAAACATCAGACATCTCTTCAAAAAATATAAATTATTATTTAATTGCTTTATTTATTAAAACATCAATCATTTTATTAAGAGACTGTAGAAATAAATAAAGAATTATTAAAATTTAAGCTTTTATATTTAAACATGAGATTGATATTTATTTCAGAAGTAAACCAATATTAATGTACTTCCATAACGAATAATTTTAACATACACACAAACATATTTACACTGGTGTTCAAAATTAAGAGAATTTTCCGATTTGGTCGATTATCTCCAGAACAACTGGACAGATTTTAATGAAATTTGGTGTGTACATAGGGTTGATATAATTAAGAAAAAATATAACCATTTAACAGTTAAAATACACGCGCATGATCGTCCGTCACACTCATCAGAGTAGCAAGGTATGAAGTTTAGTTTTTATCAACGTCGCACTAGAAGCAGCACGAGGGCTATTGGCGACGGACCTCGTAATTTTGAACCACGGTCAAGTGACTAGGACGACACCTGAGCTCTGCACCCTCTTTCCTAAATTCCACATCAAGCCAACGGAACGACTTTAGGACCCGACAGATTTAAAGTGCATCAGCCCCGGCTTCACTGCGGGTCTTTAGTGGCCAAGTTTCAAACCCGCGACTGAATGAAAACCGCCGGCCACAAATCATAAACCATGACCCCTAGGCTACCGCGGTCGTGCTGACATTGAGTTTAGCTTAGTTTTTATTAACGTCGGACTAGAAGCAATACGAGGGCTATTGGCGACGGACCTCGTAATTTTGAACATCGGCCAAGTGACGAGGATGACACCTGAGCAGGTACCCCGTCTCCTAACATCCACACTACGCCAACGGGAGGACTTTGTTCCCCGAACAGATTTAACGTGCATCAGCCCCGGCTACCCAGGGGGTCTTTGGTGACCAAAGATCGAACCCGATACTGACCGAAAACCGCCGGCCGCTATTCCCCGACCTTGACCACTAGGCTACCGCGACCCAGCAAGGTATGAAACAGCAGTTGCAGAATAGAACAAAAAATGATTTTATTAGAAGTATAAATCTCTACAGATATATAGGTCTCACAACGTGATTTTATGCTCGAAATAAGGGAGTTCATGGGTTCCTGGGGCAATTGGTCCCTCTCGTTCCGCAACGCCGCTTTCAGGTCTTGGATGGTTCCCGAAAGGGGCTTGTGAATTGCAATTGCAATCCCCAGAGCATCCCAAGCATACTCTATAGGACTGAAGTCTGTAGATCTGGCTGGCCAATACATCCAGAGAATATCCTCACATTCCAGAAATTCATCGACTAGTTGAGCTGTATGTGACCTCATGCTGTCTTCCATTAAAAGGAAATCAGGACCAATTGGACCCCTGAAAAGGCGGATATAGGGCTCCAATCCAATATTTTTTCCCTATACCTCTCAAGAGTCGCAGTGCCTCTATCAAAGACATAGAGGAGTGCGCGGCCATCCAAAATGGTACCTGTCCATTTTGGATGGCAACCTCCAAAATGGACATATGGGACAACCTCCAAAATGGACTATGGATACAACCTCCACTGCCGTAATGGTCAATTTCCTCGACATTAGAGGGCAGGTATCGGGTCCCCGGTTCTCTCCAAATGAAAGTACTTCGAAAATCACTGGTTAGGCTGAACCGGGACGGTGATCCATTGATTCCTGCTCCAACCTCTATGATATATGCATCATTTTAAGCTGACTTTCCTGTTCGTACAACGGAGCGGAACGTAATCAACAGTTGTGCTTGCAAACAGCCGTTTCTCATGAAGTCTTTTGGAAACAGTCACCCTTGAAACTCGGGTTATTTTGCGTGCAACAACTCTAGAAAATCATGAGAAGCTGTAGCATTCCTGTTACGTCTCGCTGTAATGGGCAAATGGTGATCATCTCTATCAGCCAAGTCTCTTGGATGACCTTACCCAGGCTTTCTCTCGTCGGAAACTCAATCCTTAAATTGTTCCCAAAAGTTGGACACGACTCTAGGTGTTAAATGGAATTCTCTGCAAATCTGGATTTCAGGCTGAACCGCTTCTAGCCTACCCACAATTAGCCTACACACCTTATTCCATCATCTAAACATTTGTCGTTACTCACTTTTACTATTTGAATTTTAATTGAAGCGATTGCTGCAAAAAAACACCAAGAAATTCTGCGAAATGCGCTAGCGAACGAAATGCGCATTTTGGCACGCGCGCTTATCAATCCCGATTTTCGACTAGTCCCCCCCCCCTTACGCGCTTACGTATTCGGCGTACAAGATTTGCATCTTTGTTTCAAAACAGTAGTTTTACATTTCGTTCAATTGTTTTCAGGAAATTCTACAAAATATGCAAATTCTCTTAATTTTGAACACCAGTGTACAAACATATACACACACAACCGTCTATATATATATATCAGAGTTACCGTCTTTGCCTCTTCGAGTTTACTTTTAAATGACTGTTCTTTAGTCCTCATGTTCTTTTTATTCCTCGAACAAAACCTCAAAGATATTCAAATGAATTTAACACTATATAATTACTATATAACATTAATTACATAATTTACAAAAAAATCAAATCGATCAAAATTTAGAAGAAATCACGTTTTTTTTAATAAATCAATACTAATTATCAATACTAATTTTATAAGCACGTATTGAAAATGTAGCAATTTTCCAAGGGAAAGTACTTTTTTTTTTTTTACATATTTATAGTTTGGAAATAAATAATTAAAATGAAGCAATACTGATGAAAAGGATATGAAATAGTTTTCATATTACAGCATATTAAGAACTTTATAGGCTAAATCATTTAAGGTTCCCGTCTACAGGCCATTTTGATTTAGTCACATTAATATTAATTCTAGGGAATTTCGACTACAGCTTTCTCAAATTTTTTACTACTTCATCAATTTGAATGTAATAAAGTTTATCCGAAAGATAATAAGAGCATCTGTGGAATTAATTTTACTCTCCAATTTTTAAAAATAATTTTACCTATTTTACTGATTACTTTGTGAGTTTTTCAGCATTTAAAAAATATTTTAAAATATTATTTTTTAAATCTGAAGAAAAAGTAATTCCGTTGTAACATTTGTTATTGTTTGCTCTTTAAGTTACCCTTTATTTTATTCTAATAGATCAAATAGTAAAGCTTTTACAGAAAAAGTATAAATTCTATAGGATTAACATTAAGATGACAAAATCAAAATGGCCGGTAGACGGGAGCCTTAATATTTTTTGCAGAAAAATTAATTAACAGTTTCGCTTCCAAACTGAAAATTCTAATTCAATAACGGCTAATTTCAATCCGATTCAGGAATAATATTTATGAAATTAATCAGAGTAAAATATCATCTATCTGACGATCA
Organism: Nephila pilipes; assembly: GCA_019974015.1. Classification (NCBI taxonomy): domain Eukaryota; kingdom Metazoa; phylum Arthropoda; class Arachnida; order Araneae; family Nephilidae; genus Nephila; species Nephila pilipes. The sequence goes on from BMAW01036885.1 coordinate 176,323, forward strand.
CTTAACACTCCCGTCTACCAGCTATTTTGATTTCGTGGATATAATGTTATTCCTATGGAACTTCGACTACTGTTCTCAAATATTTACTATTTGATCTTTTTCAGTGCAACAAAGTGCATTTCGAAAAGCAAATAAATAAATAAAGGCTTCTGTAGAGTTCTTTTTCCCCTCCATTTTTTAAAAATATTTTTAAATAATTTTAAACACCAGAAAAATCACAAAATAACACATGGATTAATAAGTCCCGAGACTAACATTGAAAACAACATTTTTTTTTTGCAAATTTTTTTTTTATTCATTAACATAATCACCTTTTAGGGTGATACAATCGTTCCAACGCTTTTCCAATTTTTCAATACCATGTTTATAAAAAAAATTATCTTTCGCTTCAAAATAAGCTTCAGTTTCAGCGATGACCTCCTCATTTGAGCCAAGTCTTTTTCCCTGGAGCATTTTTTTAAGATCAGCAAAGAGCCAGTAGTCACTGGGGGCTAAATCTGGCGAGTATGGGGGGTGGGGAAGCAGATCAAAGCCCAATTCGTTCAATTTTGCCATTGTTTTCATCGACTTGTGGCAGGGTGCATTGTCTTGGTGAAAAAGGATTTTTTTTCTCTGCATGTGCGGTCGTTTTTTTGCGATTTCCTCCTTCAAACGCACCAGCAAGTCAATATAATAATCACTGTTGATCGATTTACCTTTTTCGAGGTAGTCAATGAAAATCACTTCCATGCGTATCCCAAAAAACTGACGCCATGACTTTGCCAGCTGACTGCTGCGTTTTCGGACGCTTCGGACGGCTTTCGCCAGCTGTGCGCCACTCAGATGACTGCCGCTTCGACTCTGGAGTGTAGTGATGTATCCATGTTTCGTCCATGGTCACGTAAAGACGCAAGAAATCTTTTTTGTTGCGAGTAAATAGCGATAAACCGCTTTCTGAATCATCGACTCGTTGCTGTTTTTGTTCCATCGAAAGCAATCGCGGCACCCACTTGGAAAAAACCTTTTTCATGCTCAATTTTTCATGAAGGATAGTAAATACACTTCCATATGATATCTGTGTCA
>BMAW01036885.1:193808-221564 GCA_019974015.1 Nephila pilipes
ATAATAATAATCTATCTAATATAATAATAATAATCTATCTAATATAATAATAATAATCTATCTAATATAATAATAATAATAATAATCTATCTAATATAATAATAATAATAATAATAATAATAATTTATCTAATCTAATAATAATAATAATCTATCTAATATAATAATAATAATAATCTATCTAATATAATAATAATAATAATCTATCTAATATAATAATAATAATAATCTATCTAATATAATAATAGTAGTAAAAATCTATCTATTACTACATACATACTGCAATGTAATATGAATGTTATTCATTTCCACTCAATGATGAAAAAATTAATAATTACTGCATGAATACAAATGAAATTAGATAACTATTTATATTTATTTATTTATTATTATTGTTTTTCGCTCTACAGATAAATTGAGTAATTATTCGACAAAGGACTACATTTCTTTAATTCACCATATTTTTGAAATCTTATCCTTTTTCCAGTCATCCATTCAACTTTTTGTTACACTTTAATACCAAAGAAATACTTGAGTATGTTAACAAAACTACTTATTCTCTATCCTCTATGCTTATGTGTTTTCTATACAATTTTTCTCGATGTTTTTATTTTTTTTAAAAAAAACTAAAGGGTAAGCAACTTTTATAACGTACTTTTTTCCCAATAGGTTTGCATTAAAACTCCAATTAAATAACTGCACTATGATACAAAAGAATTTTTGTTGTAAATATTTCAGATTGGAAAGCGTATTCAATAATCAAAAAATATTGTAATACTTTACTAAGCCTTAGTGACGTAAAATATTTGTTAAATAAATGGCAAATAATTTAGGCATTAACCTCAGTAAAAGCTTTATGATTCTGATAACTCTTTATTTTGTCTCTTATAGAATTACTATTAATCAATTTCCCAAAATATTTGCTTAAACTGATAGCAAATACATTGTGAGACCAGTGGCACAATATTATACTATTACTATAAATCAATCTCTTAAACCTTAACTATTATTTTGTCCCCTACATTGACTATCTGTTTATGAAACTACTAAGATATTTAGTTAATTATATACTTATATGAGTCTCATATTTCCTCATTTTACAAGTTCAGGAAAATAAAGGACACAAATATGATAATCAATGTCTTTAACTAACTGTACATTTTTAGAAAGATGATTTTATAATTAGTGTAACTTACCCTAAATACCATTCGATACCTATGACACAAAACACGTGATTAGTATTATAAATGGTTTATAAAAATATGTCGATGATAATGAATTTACAAATATATATTCCGTGCAGAAATCAGTACAAAATTTCAATTTTAATTCCAGTAATTAATTTAATTTTTAGAAGGTTTGCTAGTTAAGTATGTATCGTGTATCGCCTACATACGCTAGACAGCTCAGGCGCATTTTAAAATTGGCTTAACTTTGAACATATTTCTAAACAAGAATGTAGATGAAAAATTGTGACTATATATAGCTGAGTCACAATGCGCTGAAATATTCCATTTTTATAGAATATGATACGAATGACTCTCACTGGAATCTTCTTTTGTTATTTTAAGAAGAATTAAAAATTTAATTTTTGTTCACGTGACCACTATGCCTACTGGGTGGCCCACTGATTACCACCTTAGAATCAGGAGACTATATCTATTAGCGTGATTACCGCTAACAAGATATTGCAAATACGTTGAATGCACGGTAGTGGAGCAAGAAAGTGAACGTGATACGATGAGAATATTTCTCAAACGGATCAATTTTTGCAGTTGTTCAGATAAGTAAATATTTCCATTATAATCTTTGTTCAGGGCACGATTTATTTACCTCTCCATGTTAATGATACCAGTTGTGCTTTTATTTGTCTGTAGAATAGGACAAAATAAGTTTGTTTTACAATTTACTGAAGAATTTTTGGCGAATTACTTATTGCGTCTTGACTGATCTGAGGTGTTATAATATATATATATATATATATATATATATATATTGATTTAACTTAATTCCCATTAATTTCTCGCTTTAATGATTTAATTTACTAAATTTACCCATTCTCTCCATTAAAAGATAATGTTCATTTGTATTTAAATAAATAAAAGAATACTTCCAAAGTATTCTCTTATTTATTAGATCACGCTATCTTAAAACTGGTTAAATCCGCTTAAACCGATTATAAATCTGTCAAAACAATCCCTTCATATTCCATATATATTATGATATTTCCTCGGAATCCCTTAATCTGTACCACTCGTCTCTGACTTTTCAAATGAGATTCCCCTCATATATAAACAAAAACACAGCGAGAAGTGCTCTCTTCTCTCTTCTTGCTCTCTTATGATGCAATAGCTTGAATCAAAAGGTGCAGTGGAAATTGTCTCTCTCTCCGCTTAAAATAAAAGTTCCATGAAATTCCAATATGCCTCGACTGTCTTACATTCAAAAGTGTACACAAGGGAAAGATGATATTATGTTACACACACACACACACACATATATATATATATATATATATATATATATTTCAGTATGAGTGTTAATTAAATATTATTATACAACAAAACTTTTCCAAGTTCTTAAAATGACGAGCAAATATGCTCACGATAAAGTCTTAAAATGACATTTGAAAATTAATTTTAAGAAATATTAAAGGATTTAAGTAGTTATAAATGCCTGCGTGCTTCATGCAGATTTTCAATATCATGAGTGTCTAAAATACATGCAAACTTAATTTCCTAATGAAACCAGGAACTCATTTATGACCCTGGGGGGAGGAAGGGCTGAGCTTACCCAAGCTGAGGCCCCCAGGGATCGAACCTGAGTCAGTAATGCTCGCAATCAGACATGCTAACTACTAATTCGCATTAACTACTTGCTAGCATATGACTAGCAAATAAAAACTAACCCATGAATTAGAGTCAAATAAATTTTGCTGCCGTTTAACATATAAAAGTACACAAGGATAATACCAACTTACCTTACCAACATTATATGCCGTCAGAAACCGGAATGTTTTAAACTTTTTTTGTATGAAAAGTTACCATGTTGAATCTGAATCGTTCGTCCTATCGAACAGAACCAAGCCGCTTTATTCTATCGAAAAATATATTTATTTGCTTACATTTAAAGTAAGCTGTTTTAAGTAATGATATTTCTGTAACGGGATATTGTTTTGAAAATTATTTAAGTTAGATTATTCATGGAAATAAAAATAATTGGAGGAAATATTTATTGCAACTCTGTTGCAATGACAAAAAATTAGTAATATTTTTTGTTCATTTTTTGTTGTAGTTTGGAGCATTATTATTATTTTCTTTCTTGCAAATAATTCTGTTGCAAATATGTATTTTAATAATCTCCATCTATTGACAAATAACAATATAATTATTTTAGTATGGTGTAATAATAGGATTGAATGAAATGACAAAATAATTTTTAGTCTCAGATATTAAATCAATTCTCAGTATTTAAGGTATGATAAAAGCACTGAAATACGTAGGTTTTTTTATACATTGGCCAGGGTAGCCTAGTGGTCCATAAGAAACTCGCAGAGGGAATTATTCGTCATGTAGTAGGTTTAAGCTTTGATGTCACTAAAGAACCGCTGGGGCTGATGTTCATTAAATGTGTCGAGGCTTAAAGTCCTCCCATTAGAATGGTGTGAAAATTAGGGGAAGGGGAGCCAGCTCAGATGTCGTCCTTGTCCGGAATGTTTTAAATTACAAGATCAAAATTTCAAGGTCCAACACCCATAGCCCTCTTGTTGCTTCTTGTGCGACATCAATAAAATGAGACAACCAACCTATCTTACACGATGCAAATATCTTTTTATTGAATAAAAGTAGACACAAGGAATATACCGTTATAAAATAACTATTCAAACATAAAACAAGTGTTAGAAAACTCGAAATTTAAAATGCACATATAAGATTTTTTTATAGAATCTATTATACAATAAAATGATACAATAAAAAAAAACAAAGAAATATTTCTAAATTTAATGAGTAAATATATTTCAAAACCAAAACATTAAGAAGCATTCCGTAAGTTGAATCTTCAACATCAAAAAGTATATTTATATACATCATTTCATCTTTCATATATCTTAGAGCTAAATATTTTATTTATTACTAGGTGAAGTTGCGAACTTAGCGTCAGGATATGAGAGAAGTGACAATATAGGTTTAATAGAAGTATATGGAGTAGTGCATATGTACATTATGAAATAGAAAATGAATGCATATGTACATTCTAAATATGAAACTGCACTCAAAAATGGTTTCGATAGTAACTAGTATAATTTGATGTAAATAAATTAAGGGTTCTCAGGACCCTTAAACCTCAAAATTTTTGATTTTTTTTAAAAAAAATATATATGTTAGAGCCTCATGTGCTCTGAACATTTTGGTTCCAAAATTATAAGGATGCTTCAAAAACTCCCAGAGTTATCGAGAAAGAACTAAACTTTGATTTGAATTTTTTTTATGTTTATTTCTCAACTTTAACTTCATTTTTCTCAGAACAAAATTTTTTAACTCGGGTGCAGGATTTCTCAGTATGAAATTTTATGTACATGTACAAAATATGTTTTTTTATGACTTATACAACAAATTTTACACAAATTATTAACAGAAAATCTTTTGTATGAATTTATTTTAATTGGATTTTTTCTTAAAATTTCATATTTTTTTTAATAATTGCATTAAAAAAAATTTCATTTAAATTTCTAAAAAAGTTTGTATAACCTTAAAATTTAACTTTTCTTTCCTAGATAACATCATTTTTGTAAGTTTTAATCAATAATATACTTCAGAATCCTACGCACAGCAAAATATAGATTTTCTTAATTTTAAAAAAAATGTCCCATTTTTTTTTATCATAACATTTTAAAAATTTCTTTAAATATTATGATAATATGAGAAAGGATGTAAGTAAATATGAATATTATTTGGTAAAAGTTTCAATTGCCAGCTTTGTTTCGTTGGTAAATTACTTTGTTTTGAAAAATGATATTTTTTTCGATACACGGACAAGCGTTAAGAGTCCTGAGACCCTTTAAATGATTTTCTATCAGAAATGTGTATCTGAAGAAGACCATGAAAAACATATTGAAGAGAGCATTGAACATGATTAAGAATATTTTGAATCCAAAATAAGTGATACGAAATTCTTAAGGTAACGGAGGCCCACCACTCGGACTAGAAGCTAACTAGTAATTAGCGCTCTAGACCGAAGGACTACATAAAGATAGAGGCGCTCCATCCTATGGGACTTCTAAGGTCCAGTGTAATTTTAACTGGATTTAATATGCTAGCAAATCAAACTGATACATTCTTACCAAAGAAGGAGATCTCATTGACCAGAAAAGTAATGGCAACGTTTTTTTGTTTGCGAATTGCGTCATACTGAATGACATCTTAGAAAAAGGAAACCTGATCACTGGATAAAATTAAAAAGAGCTATCCTATTCCTAATTATCAATTACATATACTTAACGCGGGTACTTTTTAACCCATTTCTTATGCTATTTATTTAATAACATGATACCTTTTTAAAATTCTTATGTTATTATTTGACATTATATAAGTATTATATATATGCAGCATTATTAGAGTAGTTTATGAAGAAAATAAGCACCATAAAATTGTAACACCACACCACCCTACACATAAATGAATGAATAAAAAAATAAGCAAAAGTTTTCAACATTGTAGTTAAATTTTTACTTGCCATTTCTTTTCATTTTTGCTATTTATTTATTTTCATATAATTTTACAAATAAATCGTTACAGAGATAGATCGTTATTCAAAACAATGCGCCTGAAATGAAAACGATTAAAGTTATTTTTCTATGGGTGGAAAATACTTGTTTCTTTTCCACACATCTATATCACTAACGATGCAGATTCAACATGTTTGCCATTCATATTACGAAAATTTATTTTCCACACTTATGTGCTTCCTCGAAAGCATATAATCTACCTAAGCAGAGATACATAGAATAACACGCTTTTTTCTGAACCAACTCAGAGGAGAACACTAAATGATCTGAACTTCGGATAGCATAATGACATTCAATGATCAACACATTTGTTTCTTATTCAGTGACGGGAAATATTTAATCTGAGCAAAAAGGCCTGAAAAAATTACGGAGATTAACCTGAAAAGTGAAACTCGAAAACATAGACAATTTGCTTACCTATAATGTAGATATCCGGAAACATTTTTATCCAGCTTCCTTTATTTTAATCTTAACACAATATCTTTGCCATTCTTTATTTTAATCAGATTCAACATGTTAGCCATTTATAGTAAGCAAATTTAATTTCCACAGTTATGTGCTTCCTCGAAAGCATATAATCTACCTAAGCAGAGATACATAAAATAATCCGTTCTTCTGAACCCATTCAGTGAAGAGCACTAAATGATCTAAACTTTCGATAGCATGATGACATTCAATGATCAACACATTTGTTTCTTATTCAGTGTCTGGAAACCTTCAATCTGAGTAAATAGACCTAAAAAATTTTCGGAGATTAACCTGAAAAGTGAAACTCGAAAACATGGACAATTTGCTTTCCAATAATGTATCTATCCGAAAACATTTTTTCCAGCTTCCTTTATTTTAATCTTATTCAACATGTTTGCCATTCTTTATTTTAATCAGATTCAACATGTTTGTCATTCTTTATTTTAATCAGATTCAACATGTTTGCTATTCTTTATTTCAATCAGATTCAATATGTTTGCCATTCATATTACGAAAATTTATTTTCCACACTTATGTGCTTCCTCGAAAGCATATTATCTACTTAAACAGAGATACATAAAATAATCCGTTCTTCTGAACCCATTCAGTGGAGAGCACTAAATGATCTGAGCTTTGGATAGCATGGTGACATTCAATGAGTAACGCATTTGTTTCTGACTCAGTGACTGGAAACATCCAATCTGAGTAAATAGGCCTAAAAACCAATTGCGGAGATTAACCTGAAAAAGTGAAACTCGAAACGTGAACAATTTGCTTTCCTATAGTGTAGATATCCGAAAACTTTTTTTTACCTAGATTTCTTTATTTTAATCTTATTCCTTTTCGAAGAGTTTCTGTTCGGCTATTCTTTTGAGGAAGTCGTTTACTAGAAACATGTGACTTTTTTTGCTTTTACATCCTTACACTTTCTCTAGTTTATCTTCTTATTTTTAGCAACTTTTTTTTCTCTCTTTTTCAAAGGTAACATTAAAAGATAAAAGAGAATACGAAAATACTACATACGTTTTCTTCCCGTTTTTTTCCGTGGAGTTGGGGGATAGCTTTCTTGTATTTTATTTATTTATTTTTACTAGATGTTTTTCATTCTGTAGTGAGAATTATGTCTAAGTTAATGTGCAAGGGATTAAGAACGGAAATGGTAGATGAATATACTCCACTAAATTATTTTAAGCAAATAGTGTCCTTAACAACATTCTTGTTGGTATAAAAAAGGGGAATTGATTCTTTTTTTTACTGCATTTTTATGAAGGTACCTCGAAATATTAAACATTCTTCTATTAGTCCATATGCTTTCCTCCAGAATAAAAATCTACAACACTCAGTATATATACCATTCTTTATAATATATGAAGTAGAAAAATTAAAATTTATACAGTTGTTGCAAAAGATGTGTATTACTAACTTTGTTATTCCTTTACCAATTTGTTTCGGTAAAGGCATACTAGATACAGAAGACTAAAATAGATTTGTAATCTTTAGCATAAAGCACACACAAAATTAATGAAAACCTGTTTCCCCTCGAAAAGAAATTTATCACACACATAATAATTGCACAAACATAAGTTTATTATGCTTAAGAAGATTTTTAAAAATTAACCTAAGTTAGTTTTAATAAATTTTCTTAACATATGCTGCTATTTTGGATAGGTTGCAAAGGAATTTATTCAAGGCCAAATGTGACAGGCGGCCTTAGATTTTAACATGCTTCTTTTAGACAAATGGTTCTCAAACATTTTCCTTAATGTATTCCTTGTTCTTAACTTGACCATAGGTGTCTTGATAATTCTAAAATTTTAAGTTATGTTACCTATAAACAACAATTTTCTTAATTTTCTAGTTATTCAATGTAGAAAATCCGCTGAGGAAATTATTATGAAAATAGCTAGAATAGCTATACGAATTACTTGTTCGGCAACCAAACTTTCTTAAACGGAAGATCCTTACCCTCTTAATTTATATTTTAATTCAAATTACATTCGGCTGAAGAAATATACTTTAAATATTTAAGAGCATGGCTCTTGTAAATAATCCTTTTTCAACTTACTGAAATATAAAGAGATTTTTCAATTCACAATGAACGACTAGATTGGAACATAAACGATTTTTGTCTTGATAGATCTTTTCTTACGTATTACTTACCCAAATTATACTAATGTTAGTTTTCTGTATATCCTCTTTTTATATCCACGCACTTTTCCAGCGAGTTTGGAGTTATTGTTTATTTTATACACGTGTAATATTAGGCGTTTGAATGTGCAGTGGCAATTGTTAACAGATACACCTACTTCATTCGATGAAAATATTTCTTGTCCTAATGATTATTCAAAAGATTCAAACAGATAGTTGTCCGAAGTTGATAAGTCCTATTTATACATAAGATTTTCAAATTTTGTTCCCTATAGAATTTTTTTTTTTTTCGTTTTGTATTTCACTAACTCTCAGGAGTATCTCTAAGTTGTGAAGAAAGAGAACATTACAGATTGTAGTGGAACATCTTTTGGGAACTATACGGTGTTTTAAACTTTTTGTTCTTTTTGCACTGCAGTTTTGGTCAAGAATACTGGAGAATCATTGATCTTGATTATTTTATTTTCGTAACTTGTTTTTACAGTTTATAAGCACCTACGATCCCAATCCACTGCTCTTAGAATCCCGCTCTGAGTATAGAAGCTTATTCAGGCATCCATTTCAAGAGAAATACTCTAGAATATGCGACATTTTAAGTCAGTGGTAGTGTTCCAGTTATTTTAAGTACACTTCGGTCTCCTACATAAGCTTTAGTTGAAACATTTCTAACAACATGATAGCAACGGTTCTAAAAAATTTCTTATCTTATTGAGAATTTAAGATTAGACCTGCGAGCAACATTGAAAGTAATATTTTTTGGGTGAAATACTGATATGTTGTCGAATAATAGATATATTCTTAGAAACTCACAAAGTTCGAAAACCTTAGGAGATGTAATAGTTAATTTAATTTGATATATTAGAATGTCATGCGCTAAAAATAAAGGGATTATTTAAAGATTTAACAAAGGGTCAAGTCATAATACTAGGACCACAAATAAAATATACGAAGCAACCATCAGTTATAGAGAATATACGACTGTCAGTTAAGTGACAGGTACTGAATAAATGAATGCTTGGATGGTAAAGACAGGAATCTGCAATCATTAGAACTGTGGGATATCAAGCAAATGACAAGGATTTTCACCCTGTCAATGCTACAAAAGGTTATCATGCTTTCGAAACAATTGATTGTTTCCAGTATATCTGATCGGAAAGGAGCAAAGACGGTCTCATCGGCAGAAAATATTAAAGCAAGCTTTTATTAAGGATACAAAGTACGACATACAATTGCACTTCATAGAAAAAGAAATCTATTTACAAGTTATAATGAATTACCCCAATTTCCATTTTTCATGGGCATTTTTTAAATCAACATCATTCCTTAAATATATTTCCAAAGCGCTATTTTAGTTATCTCTCCAACTAAGAGTGTTATATACTTAAAATTTAATTAAACTATAAATAATTATCCTCCAAGTGGACTATAGTTTCAGTCAAAGACTAAATGATACCTCGATCTCTTTTCAAAACATAGTATTTTCTGAATATCTTTTCTGGCCAGTCCCCAATAAATACATAAATAAGTGAATGAGTGCGTTAGTGAGTACTTAAGGGAGAGAGTTAGTGAGGGCGTGCGTGAGTGAGACCATGAAACGTGATTACGAGCGGGAGTGAAAGAGCAAATGATGGATGTGAGTGAGTGAGTGAACCTATCCTTCAAGCAATCAAATTTACATTCCACTGTCATGTTGTCATTTGCTGTAATTCTAATACTTATTGAATAATTTAATAATTATTTTTAATAATTATTAATTCGTGATACAAACTAACCTTTTTTATATGGGGGCAAAGTTTATAAAAAAAAATATTGAAATATAAGCTAAAACTTGTCGTAAATGTCTAAATATTGCATTGTTAGGCGAGTAAGAACGATTTCCAAAGTTTAAGAGCTCTAGCTTGATGGGAAGTTGGTTAAATTAACGATCCAAAATTTGATGATACACTGATATTACACACTGTCACACACCAAGAGAAATACATAGAAACGTTGTAAAAAGTTGGTACATTTGCTGATTAAATCCGTTTGTAAAACTTCACATGCAACAACTTTTTTACAATTTATGATTAACGAGTAAGTAACTTTGAGGATTCGTTTAAGAAAGAAATTTTATCCACACATCAATATATGTAATGATGAAAAATAAAATGTAAATGTCTCCCATCCAACCAAATTTGTAATAAATAAACAAAATAAAATTTTTTGTACAATCATCATTTTTAAAATAATTCGAAATAAAAACCAACGTTTTTATATGGTGGCAAAGTTTATTAAAAATATTTTGAGTGGTATTTTGCCAAATGGGGCTACCCTCGTCCTCTTCGTGGACTTAAAGTTTAGCCAAAAAATCGTCAAATTTGGCAATTTTTGAAATCGCTCCATTAGGTTGGGCTAAACTGCATTATTAAAAAAGTATTAGTTAAAACTTGTCGCAAATGTCTAAATATTGCATTGTTAGGCGAGTAAGAACAATTCCCAAGGTTTCAGAGCTTTAACTTGAGGGAAAGTTGGTTAAATTAACGATCGAAAATTTTATGACACACTGATACACACACACACCAAGTGAAATACATAAAAACATTGTAAAAAATTGCTCTACTCTATACGATATGAAAAACAGGCTTGGTCTCCAAGGGTGTGTGGTGTGTTAATTGTTATTGAATAATAAAGTTATTCAATTAAATCAAACAATCAAATACTGAAGTGGATAATAATATATTTTCAGGTATAAAAATTAAAAGTAAATGATAAGTTTTTGAACTGAATTTATTTTAAACTAAATGTAATTAATCTTGCCATAAAATAAATTAATTTTTATATATGTTTTATTTCAATCCATTAAAAAAATTAAGATAAATTTATTATGACATAAATTTGAAATGTAAGTAATTACCGGTGTAAACAATTATCAAACATATACGCAAAAACTCTTACGATATATTATTCTGACATACTTTTGAAAATTAAATTCATTACTGGTGAAATAAGACATCAAACATATACGTAAAATCTTTTTACAATAAGATTTTGAAAACTTGATAACTATGTCATGTTGTGATTGACTAAAATAAAAGCCATTTTGTTAGATAAAAAGTTAGAATAGCGTAAAATAAATTGGAGTTGCTTACCAGTGATATATTTTGTCATTATATATAGAAAAAGAAATGCAATATAAAAAAGGGCTAAATATAATTTTGAACACAATTAAATATCATTGCTTGAAAAACCTTGTTAAGCTAATGAAAAATGAAGCAATGAGTACCTTGAATGAGGTGACTAGAAAAAATTCTCTTAGATTTATCATCCTTGTTTCGGAAAAGAAACGAAAGTATAAAAAAATTAGATTTAAATGTTAAAAAGATTCTAGTATGAAGATTATGAGATCCATTTTAGCACAGTAATTATAAAAAAAAATATGTTCTAATCAGTTGAAGAAACTTTTTTTATGTAATAAAAAACTTTCTTTTGGAAAAATTTGTTTTCAGACAAGAGGATTTGTTTTTAAAGATGCTTACTATGGCTTAAGAATCAAGATAAATGTTTTCATTGCTTTTGAAGAAATACCAGGAAAAATTTATTTTATTACTTCAATAAAATGAATTGTAACAATTGTAATTTGTAACAATTGTAATACTTACAGACCCATAACAAGGAAGGGAGAAAGTAGTACATAACAGGGGACTTGTGGTCTAAGAGACCTCGCTGCCATATAATTTTTTAAAAATTATTTAGTTAAAATATTGTCCCATTGTTTCATTTAGACGTTCTTTAAAATTTGAACTACAAGATAAAAAAAAATCTCTTTTCTCAATTTAAAATGAAATAAAACCTTTTTCGTGACACTTTTGTACAAGCAGCAAATCATTTGATGAAAATCAAACGTTGAAGTAAATTCTATAAAACTAATAATGAAATAAGCCCGTAATGTATCAATTGCTGTGTTATATTTATTTAATATATAAAGCAAATTATTAATAGCATAACTATTATCATGTCTCTTGTTAATGGTGAAAACAAAAATTACTAAACATTTTGTTCATTTATGATTTAAAAAATTCCATTATTTCAATTAAAGTCTGGAAATTCTTTACATACGTAAGAAATTCTAAATTATTTTGTGGAAGAAGTGTTGGTTACATAATTTTAAATACCTAAATATTAATTTCAGAATTAGATTTTCGAATCATTTTAGATTAAGAACTAATACATCTTTTTTAGACCAAAATTTAGCAACTTTAGTTTATAAAGCTGAAACTATGTACCAAAAACGGGAAATAACCTATTAATTCAATCAATTCAGTCAATTCATTTTCAATTTCACTAAGTGAATAAATATTATTGAATATTTATAAGAAGGAGTTCAAAATGCACCCGAGATAGAATCTGGAAAATAGGTACCAAGAATGGGGAATTGGATTGAAGTAAATGATTTTAGTATTATCATGTGATCATTTTCCTTTCGTTCTAAGAACTCATGAACAGGATACCCATCGCATTCCAAATTACTACCGCCATAAATTTTCCTAACAATGAGAACATCTTCACCTTCTTTGGAGCACATACATGGGAGACGTTCATTTCTGGTGCATTCGTTTGTTGTGTATAATAATGAATCAATGTACATTTGATACGGACAAATTGATAAAACAATACGACGGCAACTCGACGAAGCAGCAGTCAAATTTTGATTAGGGAACAAAGAACAATCACGAATCCAAAGAAACCAATGAATCAGCGTCAAACTTGTTTCTTACCTATCAGCTGATGGCAACATACATTAGTTACACCAACTTACCTTATCAAAGCCATCTGTTTTTAAGCACAAGTATTTTTTGAATCACAATCGTATTGACAGTTTTTTCTGCTATCTTTAATCTCTCTCGTTCATAAAACAGTTTTCTTTCAAAAAGAGGATTTAGAGTTGCAATTGTGCTATATATAATACTAGTTCTATACATTTATTTAACTCTACGTAGAGTTAAATAAATGTATAGAACTAGAGAGGTTATTGATTCTTTTTCATTGCTTTTCACTGATATTTTAATAGACCTGAATTATTTCATATAATTATACCTAAGCCGTAATAGATGTCATAAATATAACTGAAACTCAAATTTCTCCCTTCAAATGTTGCAATCATTGTTACAAGTAGTTAAATATTGAAAAAAGCGTCAACGAAAAAAAAATCATTTGATTGTTTATTCACATCGCACCTACAAGAGGGCTATTAGATACTGATCTCATAATTTTGAGTCCCGGTTAAGTGAACTTGGTGTAGTGTTGGATAAAAAACTCACTTTTAAACAACACGTTCTACGAATTAAAAAGCCGTATAATTCTGCAGTAAATAATATTTTTCCCCTTATTTCGCGTAAATCTACATTAAGTAGACGTAATAAATATCTTTTCTACACCCTGATACTAAGACCTATTCTGACCTATGCTAGGCCAGTCTGGTCGCATTGTGCTGACACAACACTAGATTTATTAAAAAAATCCCAAAATTCCACCATTAGAATGATAGTAAGAGCACACTGGTACATGAGAAACACAGACATCAGATACTCAATTAAACTTCATTAAAAACTTATCAGAAAATTTCTACCAAAAAATTGATACCTCAAGCAATAAAACCATTCAAGAAATAGAAAATTACATCTCACTCAGAAACAACCCACAACTACACAGACCACGAGAAATTTTAATTCTTTAATTTCACTTATATTACAAAAACACTGGTAACACAAGCATACTCCTCACAACATCTCACCCCTGCGCACCCACCTATATATACAGAATTAACACACCACACCATCGACCAATCACAGAGCGCGCTCTCACTGCGACCAGACTGAACAAGAAAGCAGGAATCCAATAGACTACTGCAGCAATATCCTAAGCCTACACTCATGAATTTCGACCATCTTCTCTTTTGGATTAATTTTAACAACACTAGTACTTCAACTAGTGATATTCTAATATTAATAATATATATTCAGCTTATTTTTCAAAATTAATTTAATATGGTTTAAAAAGCTATTGCACCGTAATTTTATTTTATTATCTTAATATCTAAATCTTAACTTCTGGGCAAGTGTAAAACCAAAATTCAGTCTCACCTTAAATAATAGCCAATTCACAAGGGATTAAAGCCCGAGAGGGTTATGTTCTCCGACAAAAATAGTTGGTTTGGTTTGGTTTGGTTAAGTGAAGAGGATGACATCTGAAACGACACCCGTATTATCAAAACCAACGAAATATTCTAACATGAGGACATTGATCTTCCACAGTTTTAACTTGTTTCAGCTCCTCTATACAACAAATCTTTAGAGTCATCAGAAATCGAACACAAGTCTCGATAGAAATAACGATTTTGTAAGATTGCGACTATGATTACTCAATAACAGCGACCGACTCACAAAAGTGAAACCAATCCATAAATATCGAGCTCATTTGACTCTCGCTTATTTATTGAACGTTTTTCTAAGAAAGTTTTCGAATATTTAACATTATGTATCGACGATGCTATCAATTAATCAAGAGATTAAGGTTATTATCAAGATGCTATCAATTAATTAAAGTGACAATCATTTTTTCATTACAGTTTTCATAAGATGCGGGAAATTTATTTTTGCTCGTGGTGTTGGCATTACTTTGATAAATCTGCAACTATAATGCTACTAATTATTTAAATTTAAAAAAAAACTTTCCTGCTTCCTTTATAGATCTGGTTTTATTATTACTCATAAGAATAAATCTATTTTGAATTATTAATAATATTTCTAAACAAAATTGAGAATTTCCATGAATCTTACATAATTTTTTATTCCATAGTCATCGTGTTGTATCACTTAAGTCATTAAAGCTTTCAAAGTATAAAAAAACAATGTGAACTCTAGACATAAAAAGAAAAAGAATTAAAGTAAGTAATTATGCAACAAAATAAAATTATTAAATAAAGAATTAAATTTAAAGCAAATAATCAACGTAAAGTAGACACTAACATTCTGTGCAAATGTAAAATTAGAGCAAACGATGGAATTTGAAGCTAAATATATCTTAAGTGAAATATAACTATTGTTGCTGTAAATTGAAAATAAAAAATAACTCTTTACACATTATTGTTCTCGACACCAATTGGACATAGTGTTTTAAAAGCTCGTATATTCCAGCTTTAAGAAATTAATCGAGT
Source organism: Nephila pilipes (assembly GCA_019974015.1). Lineage (NCBI taxonomy): Eukaryota > Metazoa > Arthropoda > Arachnida > Araneae > Nephilidae > Nephila > Nephila pilipes. Next base: position 209,401 of record BMAW01036885.1, read on the forward strand.
TTTTTTAAAAAAAAGATTCTGAATTTTATCGTCTGCGTATAATAAAATGTATCGTTTCTTTAATTTTAACCGTTAGGCTTTCTTTGTGCTCAAGTTATAAGATATTTAAGCACCATGCCGTCGTTTTGTTGTTCTTAGCAAATTTAATTCGGTACGTCTTCAGAGAATTGTGCTGCTTAAAGTGTATTTTGAATATAAATTGTACTAAAAATGTAAAATTGTTAGGTGACAAATATCTAAATGGTGAAATAGTCATAAGAGATTCGCAATATATAAACTCATTAGGCAATTTCGGGAGACAGAAACCATACAAGACAAAATCGGGATTATAAGACCGAATGCTCTTACACTAGACATAAATTTATGGTTTCCTTTGAAGGAGGCGCGGATGGTTGTCGTCTCTAAAACGTTCTGTATATAAGCTAGACAGAGTGTTTGTCTGTAGAGCGTTGAATACGAGAAGAACTTCAATCAACGCGTAACTTAAAATTTCCTAGGAAATACTTGACAAGGATGATTAATAACGCAATATTGCAAACGCCAAATAAATGCTTCGCTTTCATAGAAATCTTTAGAGGAGGAAGCTAATCAAAAAGTGTTACAATCTCAGTAATCTGTGAAGCACTTATCGGAAAAAATAATCACATCATGAGAGTCGACTCATAACCTTTTGAGAACTTTTAAATTTCGTACTCACAGTATAATATTGTTACTGTAGCTAAAGCCACCGGACAATAGGAAATGTTTTATGTGAGTGTGTGTTATTGTCGATAATTCCATAGATTTATTTGTAATAGCATCATCATTTTGGACAAGGCATTTTTTTTAAAATTAGGTATTACTTCTTTTAAGCAAGTATGTGAACTTGCAGAACTTTTCAATTGATCGATATTAATTCAAAAACTTTCACAATTTCAAAAAATGGTGTATGATGTGTCGTATCAAGTAAAATGATTGTTCACTTCTGTTATTTGTATCAACTGTTGATAGCACTGTATACAGAGAGATTATTCAACAATTTATTGCATTGTTAGAAGTGAATGGAAGAGGTTCTTAGATCCAATGAAACGATGCAACATATACAAATAATGAAACCACAGAAAAGCTTCAAAAAAGTTTTTAATGATCGATACCTCAAGAATTGTTAGACTATTTCCTTCTCCTGTTCTGAGCTTTCTGTAACTTTTTTTCAGATATATGCAAAGGTAAATCTTCATAATATAATGCTCCTAAGATAATGATTAACTTTATTTTATCCTTAAGGAAAGTTTTATTTGGAATACTGCATTTGGGGTTTGCTTGTTTTAATGAGTTCCTCTTCAACTCGAAATCTATTGGAGAAGAAATCATAATTTTAAGTCACTCTTAGTTACATAGAAGATGTTTAAGTTGTTATCGTACTCTCCAAGGTTTGATACTAATATATAAGAGGAATTTGAGCCCTAATTCCATTTAACGTTCAGCAATTCCAGAATCTCTTTTGGGTAAGACAAGAAAAACCGGCTCGGCATGAACTTTATCGGAATTAAATTTAGTGATCACAGCCTTTTAGTTGCTGTTATATTGAATAAATAACAAAGCAGTGAAGTATAAAACTTTTAAACTATAGGTTAAGTCTTATTTATTTTGTTTACTTAACTTGTTTACTTTCCCATTTTTCAATAGGTAGGAGACATACAGTGCTATATATTAAACAGTAAATATCATGATGAAAAAACTTAAAATTGTACAATACATAATAATTCTAATTCAAAGCATAGGTATAAACCATTAATTAAAAAATACAATCTTGTTAAATACAACCCTACACAAAAACCGTTCCGAATTTCTCTTATGGTTTCATACACATTTCATGTAAATGTATTGTTATCGAATTTTTGTTTTATCTTAGAATTAGTTCATATTTTTTAATGATGGGAGTTCGTTAAGACTACCATTTTCATCGCAAAATGGAGAGAGCCTGTTTAGTTATTACATTCACAACAGTAAAATTTAATTAGATCACTGCCATTAATGGATTTAAAAACAAATGAACATAACAATAAACAAGCATTATTTTCATGTTTATTGATGAAGGAGCAGGAAAACTTTATACATTCTGTACATTTTAACTCGTGCAAATTGATCCGCTTAGGGGGTCTCACGACTCTTAACGCTTGTCCGTGTATCGAAAAAAATATCATTTTTCAAAACAGTATAATTTACCAATGAAACAAAGCAGACAATTGGAACTTTTACCAAATAATATTCATATTAATTTTCATTTTTTCTCATATTTTCATAAGATTTAAAGATTTTCTTAAAAAGTTATAATGAAAAATAAAGTGAACATTTTTTTCAAAATTAAGAAAATCTAAATTTGCTGCGGTATGGTTTCTAATATATATTATTGATTGAAATTTACAAAAGTGATGTTACCTAGTAAAAAAAGTTTAATTTTAAGTTATATATAATTTTTTAAGAAATTTATAGAATTTTTTTTTCAATACAATTATTATAAAATATATGAAATTTTAAGAATAAAATCCAGTTAAAATTCATATAAAAGATTTTTTATTAATAATTTGTAAAAAATTCGATGTATAAGTCATAAAGAAACCTTTTTTTGAACATGTACATAAAACTTCACTCTGATATCGTAAATAGTTTCTGAGATATCCTGCAGGCAAGTTAAAAAATTTTCTTCTGAGGAAAATGAAGTTAAAGTTTAAAAATAACAATAAAAGAATTCAAAGCAAAGTTTAGTTTTTTTTTCGATAACTCTGGGAGTTTTCGAAGTATCATTATAATTTTTGTACCAAAATGTTCAAAACAGATGAGGCTCTAACATATATTTTTTTCAAAAAATCAAAACTTTGGAGGTTTAAAGGTCCTGAGACAACTTAAGTCAATTGCAATATAACGTACCTAATTGTATGATCATTTTAAGCACCTTGTATTGTATTGACTTTGATTTGCACAAACAAAGCTAGTTTTCCATTTATAAAATATAAATACATTTATAAGCACATATTTTTAACAAAAAATTGGTGTAGTGAACCTCTAATTAATTCTTTTTTGTTGAAATTTTGCAAAATACTTCGCATTTTCCTTGTTTAAATGTTATTTAGCGCATATCCAATTTAAGTAATATTATTTTCCAATTCAGGCATTCTAAATATACAAGGAATAATAAAAAATCTTATTTAAGACTCTTTATTTATGTGACATGTAGCTTTTGAAATTATTAATAGAATTAGATTTATTTTCTGTACCTAATAAAATTTCAATTATTCTACAGAATTGCATAAATAATTTTTCATTAAATTTGTCCCCTCTAAGTTGAATGTAGACATGGTTTTTGAGCTATATTTGTATTTAAGTTCCATTAAAAAGCTGTTACACTCAATGGTTCCAAATTCCTTAATGTTCTATAAACAATATCCATGTATAGAGTAAACTGATTTTAGTTTTACTTTAAGTAATATCTGAGCTTTAAGAAATAATTTTTTACGTGAAAAAAGTAAAAAAATAGTAAGGTTACCAAAATTACATAGTACTGTATTTTCTCCAAGGAAAATATACTGTAATTTGATTTAAAATTTAAGTTTACTATATTTTGCACATTATTTTGAATATGAGAGGAAAGTATTTTGTATAGTTAAGGAAGGCGTTTTTTTTAAATAGTAATAAATGCAAATATGACTCAAAACCCTTGTCCGTATTTACCTAAGAAGAAAAATATCATTGACCAAAATTTACATTTATAATACTATACATAATTAAAATACTCGTATCATTATTAGACATTCAAAAACGCTAAGCTTAAATAGTAAGTTTAAAACAAGTATGTCACAAAAACTTGGTATCTTAAATTTTAAAATTCGGTATTTTATTCTCTCCCCCAATTGTCCTGATATACTACTTTTTATGCCCAATGTGCGAAGCGGGTGGTTGGTCCCTCGAATAATGTCCTGATATACTTAAAACTACAAATCTATCCTATAAGTAAATATTCCAGAAAACATTTATAACAAATAGCTCAATTTATAATTAATTTCCCACCGTATTTTTTTATTATTTTGTTCCAAGAAAAGTAGTCATCAATTTGACCAACCACCTTTCAATAATTCACAAGTACGTTAACTAATAATACATATTTCTGACTACAAAAAATAAAGAAAGAAAATAGAAAGAAAACAATCCATGAAAAGGGTTATTTCTACGATATCCATTCCTTAAGGGTCCATCACTCACGGGCACCAAAAGGAGTGGACGTCCCATCCCTTTGTGATTGTGGGCAGTTTGTCTCTTTCTAGGAGACTGACCAGATGACCCGTGACGGAGAATTCATACGCTTCCGCAAGAACTAGAACGACAGTTTATATATTTCAGAACGCAGGTTTTGGCAGGTGGTATTTCGATTAATATACACTTCAATGGAAGATAAGGATTGTGTTAGATATACATGATTTCTAAAGGAGAAATCGGTGTGTTGAAGGACCTTTAATACTTGATTTTGAGCCCTTGATTTTAAGCCTATATTTGAAAATGTTTAACGTCAGGAGAGAAAAAAGTAAAATCAAAAAATTTCGTATGACCAATACAAAGTTCTGAACTTATTATTGTACTCTGATTATCCTAATATAGTTTAAATAATAAGTTTTCGCAGGCTTGAATCAAGTGTTTTATGTCGTGTTTCATTTATTTTATTGAATTTATTTATATTCCGTGAAAGCTGTGTTTTCAAAGTGTTTTTGTTTGGTAAAATTCGACAAAACTTACAAAAAATACACTGAAACACAATAACAACTAATTAATTTATGTTAAGAAAGATTATATGATTATAATTTTTACCTTTTCTTTCAAATTAAAATTAAGTTTCAATTTATAATAACTCTTAGATATATATTTTATTTATAACTGCATCGTTAACAAGGGTGATACACTGATTATAGCGAACCTCCAACTTTTCGATACCATTTTTGTAGTACGATTTGTCCTTTGCTTCAAAATAGGCCTCAGTTTCTAAAATCACCTCTTCATTCGATGAAAATTTCTTCCCAGCGAGCATTCTTTTGAGATCTGAGAACAGGAAATAGTCGCTGGGGGCCAGATCTGGAGAATATGGATGAAGAAGCAATTCGAAGCCCAATTCATGGATTTTTGACATCGTTTTCACTGACTTGTGACACGGTGCATTGTCTTGGTGAAGCAGCACTTTCTTTTTCTTCAAATGCGGCCGTTTTTCGGCGATTTCGTCCTTCAAACGGTCCAATAACGCTATGTAATAGTCGCTGTCGATGGTCCTTCCTTTTTCAAGGAAGTCAATGAAAATTATTCCATGCGCATCCCAAAATACAGACGTCATAACCTTGCCAGCCGACTGTTGCGTTTTCCCACGCTTTGGAGCGGGTTCATCGTGTGCAGTCCACTCGGATGAATGTCGATTGGACATCGGAGTAAAATCATCCATTGTCACATATCGACGCAAAAACTCGAGTTTATTACGCTTGATCATCTTCAAACACTGCTCCGAATCATCAACTCGTCGTTTTTTTTTTTTGGTCAAAAGTGAGCTCGCGCGGCACCCACTTTACACAGAGCTTTCTCATACCCAAATATTCGTGAATGATATGATGTACACGTTCAGTTGATATCTTTAGAGTGTCTGCTATTTCATTCAATTTCAATTGACGGTCATTCAAATTCATTTTGTGTATTTTTTTAATGTTTTCGTCGGTAACAACCTCTTTTGGGCGTTCACCGCGTTCACCGTCTTCGGTGCTCATTTCACCACGTCTAAACTTAGCATACCAATTCTTGAGGGTTGATTTTCCTGGGGCAGTGTACGGAAAGTCGGCATCGAGCCAAGTTTTGCTTCAACTGTATTTTTTCTCTTCAAAAAGCAATATTTTATCAACACGCGAAATTCCTTTTTATCCATTTTTTTCACACAAAATGCTATAATTCACAAACTAATGATCCGACAGCTGTCAAATTTATACACGCATCTTTTGAGGGTTAGGGCTAACTAAAACACATATGGATTTAATTCTAGTAGCGCCATCTATTTGTCAGGCCGGGGCGTTTCAATTGACCTTTTATATATGTTTCTTCTATTTATCTTGCTTTAATTTCATTTCTATTATTGCTTGTTCAATGCCTTTTAGAATTTAAAGTTTTTGCTATAGTATAAATTTCTCTGATAGATAGCAATGCTTTATTTGGTTTTACTGTGGATGGTGTATTTGTAGGTCACTAACAAATTTTTTTGTTTTATCTTGTGTCTATAAGTTTGCTATCTTTATTAACTTGTTTGATTTAATTTTGGAAGCTTTACTTTCTGTTTATGCTTTGTTTCATGTCTGTGCTTTTCCTTTTTTAAATATATATTTTGGTTTCTTTGTTTTGGTCTTTCGTTTTTTAAAATATTTTATGGTGGTTCAATTTTTATTTAGACGTTTTTCTGTTGGTGAATGTTGGACCTGTAAAACGAGTTTAAACCTGCAAATCTGTCACGAGATATATTTAGAATTAACAAATATAATGCTTCATTTTCTTTCTTTCTTTTTTTTCTGTGATTTATTGCTCTTATTTGCTAAAAAATATTTCCAAACCTTTTCTTTACTTTTGCAAATTTTATGGTTCATCTTTTTGATTTTTTTCCTGTTTTCATTCAGTTAAATTTTATTTTCCATTAGTTTGGTAATATAAAATTCTGGTTTTCTACATCTTGCATTTTAAATAAATATATATTCTACTATTTATGAAGTTCATATGTAGATAACCTTGTAATTTTAATAAATTCTATTTTGTTAATTAGTTTATATAATTCTTAAATATTTTCAACTATCTTATCTTTATGAAATGTTATTCTATTTAAGATACCATAGATTACATGTGAGATGTTTGGGTACCATTTTTCTCCTGTTTACGTACCTTATTTATGCTATTTTTCAATGAAACATGTAAAATTTTCCCCAAGAAAAAACAACAGAAGTGAAAAATATATGCTTTAAAACAGATAATTAGTGAACAGAAATAATTAATGCATAAACATATGACTAGTTCATGATTATATTATTAATAATATCATATATATGTAACTGGAATAAATAATGTCTGTTTAGTTTCTTTAAATATATATATATATATATGGGGTGGGGATTTTCCAGTTAATTATCAAAGAATTAATTTACTTTCCAAAGTACTGTAAAACCAGTGCCTGAGTAACTCGATAGATAACACCACAAATCATTGTATTGTGATATCTCATGCAGAGCCACCTATTCCTGAACAAAACTGAGTGATATTTCGTTCTCGCTCTCTCCCCTTTTTTTTCTACCTCTGTTCTCCTCTGCTCTTCTCCCGATGAATTGAACTCCGAACGCCAGAGCGCGTTCGAACGCCCATCGCCGATATAGGAAAAAATTAATTAGACTTCCATCTATCTGTCTCCGAAGAACTGTTTAACCCCAATAGAGATAACATGTATATTGATAAATGTGTATATATTTTCACTTCATCTCCCCTTCTAATAAACTTAATTAAAACTACATTAATTACCGTCATTGAATTGATACGCAGTCATCATAGAATCCGGTAATGGAATTACTCCCCTAAACATACCAGCCCTATGCGTAAGAGCAAACCAGTGTAGATTCGGGATGTACTATCTCATCATCCCCGTTCTGCACACACACACACACACACACATATATATATATATATATATTGGGGGTGCGTGTGTGTGTAGAACGGTTGTATAAAATTTATGGAATTATAAAAATGCCATGGAATAAATATTTCAGCGCTACTCTCGAGAGTATTTGTACCATACTATGCGTAATAATTATTGATTTTTTCATATAAATTAATATAAGTGGAAAATAAAAGTAATTAAATATTGTATTGTAAAGAAAAATTCTTTGGTGAAAGCATTTGGAAAGTCAGCATTCAAAATCAGAATTCATTTCAAAGGGGAAAGTTTGCCAGTACTAATTTCAATTTTTGTGTTTTTATAACACCTTTAACCGTATTTTTCTAAGTCCAAAACATAACCTCGGGGACCCTTCCAAACAAAGGATTTAAAAAAAAATTTTAAAAAAAAGGATTCCCGGCCGCCCCTGTAAGCCCTCCGGTAGGTCAACATCACAACTCAACATTTAAAAACATTGAATAACAGCGTTTTATCTTATTATTTAGCCTCAAACTCCTTGTGATGTTACAATTACTCTGAAAACGAAATGTGGACCATATCGAATGGATTGAATCAAACAAAACTGTGTAATAGCATATATTGAAATACATAGTTTGCAGTGTGGTATTAAAGTCAGATTATAAAAGTAAGGATATAGCATTTTTCTCTTAAAATATGTTTTTCTTACAAATGAGTTATTTTAATATATCTGTTAAGGAGTTAAAATCTTATTTTTAACACTTGGACAGCCTTTGGGCGAACTAAAAGTTATTTAACTAAGTTTTTGTTATGTGGAAGACATCAAGTAAAAGAAATAACGACATGGGCATCTTATTTAGGTACTTGAATTTTCTTACGACCCTTAAGCACCATCCCAGGGGACGGCATCAGTATCCAAATTGTTATAGTCTCGGATTCGGAGTGGTTTGCGTTAATGGCTTCTCTGTGATTTCCTTGACCACCATGCTGCGAGACCGTCTTTAAATTGGTTTATTCAGTAATCCTTCCAGAAGAAGACTGCTACAACTTGACTTTATGTTCACTAGAATGTTAGGTTGATTGGTTGCATAAAATTTATGGTACAAATGGTCAGATAATCAGTTCAAACCTTTTAATATTATTCAAACCAAAGCACTGAGAACGTAATTGGGTTTACCACAATGGACTCCAAACATTATACTTTTACAAATAGCTAGTCAGGAAATACTATCGAAGAAAATATGAAGGCTAGCGAATAAATTCTTTATCTACCAAATTTCAAATGGTGAATTTTCTCCTCTGCATCTCAATAGTCCTGGTAATATAGATCTAGCAATTCTGGAATGAGGCAGACACGATATCTTGGATATTTTTCACACGTTGAACATTAATAGGCAGAAAATGATATCTTTCCCGAAATTACTGTATTTCTCAGGTTTTCCGTGCGAAATTTACACTAATAAATTTGAATTTCAGGACAAAAACTTACCTACCTTTATTATTGGAGGATTATTTGATGAAATAGGGGGCACTAACTACCGGGGTTATCCAATAATAACTACTAATGCCTCAGAAAACGATAACATTACTTCTAATACATACAGGCATTACTAAGAATTCCTACTCTACTTACAACGTAAATCCCATCAACACAAAATTTATAGCAGAAGCTCTGGTCACATGCCACGCTTTAGATGATCTTACAGAATTAAATAAAAAAATTTAATACTAGCAGATAGTCTCTCTGTTCTAGCCGCTCTAAAAATTATAATATAAAATCTCCCAAAGTTATTCACAGATTTGCCAGCAGAATTTTCATCCTATCGCAATTTCGTATCCAAATGGTACTACTTTGGATTCCGGGACACTCGAAAATTTTTAGGAATAATCAGGTGGACAAACTTGTAAAATCAGTTACGGAGTCCAACATTTATATCGACAGGATTGTTCTGGAGGATAGCCATAACAACATTTACAGAAACCAAATGGAAAGAAAACAACGAAAATTTATATTCAATTAAATATTTCGAAGACATGGAAAACATTCCGACCGAAGACAAACTATTCAAGTGGACAGAAGAGAGGAAATTCTCATTACTTAAATCATCATCAAAATGATCATAACTCCTGGGTTTTTACACAATTTCTATCCACAGGATAATGCAATATGTAACACATGTAACCACATCAATGATTGGGAACATATCCTTTTGAATCATAATAAATCTCAAAAAATAATCTTTGGAATACACTCAAGATAATTCCACAAGACAATATTACCTTCAAAGAACTTTTGGAAACAAAAGTAACGACAAAGTAAATGTTCAGAATATTCCAGCAGAAACAAAAGTACTTTGACATCTACTGAATGAAATGCAGCTTTTAAACGAGAATATAAGCTTTTTTGTTCTATATACCACAAAAAACCAATCATATTTCTAGTATTGAATTCTTTAGACTCATACTTGACCATTTACAATAAGTTACAACGAAACAACATATCAGTATATTTAAAAAATCTTTTAAAATTTTTTGGTACTTCCTTTAAGGACAAAGTAGTTTATTGTTAAAAAGATTCTTTTAATGTAAAATATCTAATCAACAATATATAATTACAGAGAAATTATAGTAATTTTCTTGCATTTGATATTAGATAAACGTGATGAATTTTTTGAAGTTATCGTTAAGCATAATTTATAATATAATTCGAAATTTAAATTTTAGTTTTAAACGCCTACGTTTATTATTCATGATATGTAACTTAATATCTGCGAAATAAGTATGTGACAATGGGCTATTCGCGGTTTCTCTTCACTAACCTTGGGGACTTTTAAATAAGTTTGATTGCTTTTGCTAAACAACCTTTGCCCAACCAAAAATGAAATGTGATTTTGGTAAAACAAGTAGAAATGAAGTGAAGCAAGAGAGTTAGGAAATATATAAACTCCGACTGAGAGTGGCGATAGAGAGGTTGAAGGAGAAGTTGAAAGAGGTGGAAAGAGAGGTTGAAGTAAGTGGTTGGATTAAGAGTTGAGTGATTCAAGAGATTTAGCTATTGCAGTGTTCGACAATTGTTCCAGAGTTTGAGTTGCAGTCGAGGAAGGCTTAGTGGTAAGAGTCTGTTAGATTATTATTGGTAGATTGAGTTACGGTAGTAAAACCCTTGCCCGGGAGAGCATTCATAATTGTTGTTATATTAACTAGAAGTTAATAAATTGCGTAATTATTATTCTAGTGTCTCTGATTGACTTATTGAGTCTTAGTGTTTAATCATTGAGTTTAGCTATGGCACAAGAGGCAATCTGAAATAGGCAGCCATTACAAGTAGCTGCTTAAGTCTTAAGAAAATCTTGATACCATATCTAATTCAAATGCTTAAAATCTGAATTTTCTTTGATTTCATGAAAGTATATTATACTATTGTGAATATTTAATTAATTATTCAAAAAGATAAAATATTTGTTTCTTTCCATTTACACATCTAGAAGTTTATTAAAATGTTTAGGGTTGAAAACATATCAATGAATAACAAATTTCTTAAAAAAAAATATTTCTTCAATTTAATAAAGAATATTTTTTTGCAGTGTTCAATATAGTACTTGAAACAAATATAAAAAAATTAAAATTAATAACGAAGATTTCAGAAGAAATTATACATAAATATTTTTAAGCATGAATTAATGTAAATTGTAGTAATTTTTATCAATTTTTCCCTCAATGTTAAGAAATATCCATACAGATTTTAAATCCCTATATATTAGCATATAAGGAATTAAATTGTCAAAATAGCAGATGTAAAATCTTTATTAATACAACGAAATGATTCTAGAAAGCAAAATGCACTCTGAAAATATTTGTTTATATACATATATATAATTTCAATGAAGTTTAATACCAAACTTAATTACGTCTGAAACATTAATTTCTTGTTTCCACCCCATCTGATTTAATATCTGAAACAATTTTGTAAATTTTTACTTATTCAATTTCAAAACGTTTTGAGAAGTACTCAGAAGTCTATCTTGATACTATAACTGTAACTGAAAAATATCTTTTGCGAATCGTAAGATTCTTAATGAGAATGTCAAGGGGTCCTTTGTTTTAATTCAATTCTCCGAACGGAACAAATCACTTTTCGGCTTAAAATGTTAAGGGGAGAATTGAAGTCTTTTTGAAGTGAAGTATAGTTGTTATTTTCCCTTCTTTAAATGCAAAAGGGAAATTGGTTGTTCTCTTGTTTGAAGCCTCCTGAAAGAGACCTCCAAAAAGAGCAAGTTGATTTGTAATTACTTTTCAGACTTTGATAATTTCTAAAATGTAAAGATGTATTTAACTGAAGTAATTTACAGTTTTAAGTGTTTTATTTTATGTCTAACATCTTTTCAGGAATCTTTTATTAATGAATAAAAAGAGTATTCTATAAATAACGTAATTATTCTTACTAGTAAGAATACATTGCGAATATAAAATGATATTTTGTAATTATTATGTTATTACTCATAAC
>BMAW01036903.1:0-17644 GCA_019974015.1 Nephila pilipes
TCTGATGATTCTTTCATGGTGTTGCATTTTCTACAAACAGCAGTATAGTAATTATGATTAAAAATCGAATTTCAATAGATTGTAGAGGACTTACTTGATCAGATGAATTAATTCATTCATAAGCTGTTCCAAGTATCTATTGAGTAGGACGAATAGAGCATCATTTTTATCGTTGTTAGTTAAGTTTCTTGCAATCTCTGGAGCCACAGTTTCTCAAGATAATGAATGGCAAATACTCCTTCAATGCCTAAGATTTTAATACTTAACCTTCCTGGAACCTTTTCCAATGTGATATAGTAATTTGAAAGACATCATATTTCTTTCACGCTTTATGAGACATTTTGAAGCATTATAAATCAAGCTAATATTGTTTGACATCGCCTCAGCGAATGAGTAATGATGGAAGTTATGCATCGACGTGGACGAGCACTCATTGTTTGAAATTAGATGTTTAGTTGCCTATCAGGAGCACAATTCTGCTTCGATGCATCCTCTCATTAAACGGGAATGAATAAGATGCGAATGCTTTCTTGTTAAAACTGTTGTAATTCTTGTTAAATCCCAAGGAAAATGAATGAAATGCTTCAGGACTTAAGTGAGAAATGTGAATTAATAATTGCTATTCAGATGTCGATTTAGTTGAATAGATTCACTTTATTATCTCTGTTCTGATAGCACTTCACAGATTTCATTATTTAATACTATTTCCTTTAAGTGGAATGTATGGAAAATATTCATTAAAACATAAAAGTGTTAAGTTAAACTCAATTATAAAATACATACCTGTGAATTCGTTTAATAAATTTTTACTTAATGAAAATATTTATTGGAACTTGTTAACAGAATGCTAGTTAAAATTAAAAGCCAGACTTTGTCTAGACAAAATCCATGCTTTTGTTTAGAATACTTAATGTATTGAAGCTTTTCACAACGAATCCCGACTCATGTATTCTACCTATGATCACATTAACAAACTGAACCATAATATTTTTTTATATATTTTTTGCGTTTGAATTTAAAATCTTAGTAGGCACAAATAAAAATTAAAAAAATAATGTAATAGTTTGTTTGAAATTTTCAAAAATATATAAATAACTAAAGAAGTCTTTTATAAATATGCTAAAGAAAAGTTAATTTCGATATGAATATTTTATATTAAATTTACATGTATACGGCATTTCACTCTTCGTATATAAGTACTCAGCGAACCGTTCAGTACATAGTGCAGCCATTTGGCTACACGTTTCTCATTTATCAGCTCCAATAAATTAACGTTAATATAAATTTTTATTTGGAATAAGAAAAACTTCTGTAATATTTGCCAATGTGTTTTTAATCATGGTCTTTATTTTCTGTGGGAGTGACAATACTATTTTTTCATGTAATATTACACAAATTGTTAAGAAAAATAATATTAGAGTTAAATGTATATATTTTAACCTTAAGGCTCCCGTCTACCCGCCATTTTGATTTCATCAGCTTAATGTTAATCCTATGGAATATCGACTTGAATTCTGCCGTCTTTATTATTTGATCTATTTGAATGCAATAAAGTGCATCTGAAAGAGCAAAAAATAACGAATGCTTCTGTGGAATTACTTTTTTCCTCCGATTTTTAAAAATAATTGAAAATATTCTTTAAAGACCGGAAAACTCAAAAACGAATAATTAAAATAAGAATAAAAATGTTTTTAAAAATCTTAAGAAAAAAGTAATTCTACAGAAGCATTGATTATTTTTTGCTCTTTCAAATGCACTTCATTGCATTCAAATAGATCAAATAATAAAGATGTGAGAATTAAAGTCAAAATTCCATAGGATTAATATTACGTCCACGAAATCAAAATGGCGGGTAGACGGGAGCCTTAAGACATTTAGAAATTTGGTCAGTTAAAATTTCATTACCTTTAAAGAGAAAATATTGTCAAAAACACATTTGCAATCCTTCTGAAAATAAATATGTTTGTAAAACTCTAAGCCATTGTAGATCCCTTCTACAAATAAGCTTATTTAATCCTATTTTTGTTTTTGTTTAAAAATAAGAAATTGATATTCCAAATAAAAATTGGCCTCGTTTGTGTAAATACGTAATTATTTTCTTGTTTAGAATTCTAATAAAAGGGTCACCCAAAAGAATGGAGCTTCTGCGGGTTTGATGAAAGTTTCATAACAGTGTGTATTCAGCATGCAGAATAAAGAATGATACGTAAGTAACATTACAGCTAGAAAAACTCTATATATTAGTATGCCAACTAGTCCATGTATAAGCCGAGAATAAAAAGAATTCTAAAATTTTTTTCAAAATTCATTCCCATACATAAGCCGAGAATGATTTTGAGTATGAAAAGAAGATAGTACGGAATTCTAGTCCGGAAATCATTGAAAGTGATAACGATTTACATCAAGAAATTCCAGCTGATGAAAGTGACTAGTGATTCGGATCGTCGGATTGTGAAAGGTACTTTAAAGTAATCACGTGACTTTCCTTTCCTTTTTGCGTAATGGTTGTATTCAAAACACCCAAAATGTAAGTTATAAAAACAAAATAATATCCCTTCACTGACATGTTTTGCTTGCATTACCTACGTTATTCTAATGTTATTTCTAGTATATGTTTTGGTACCTTTCTGTTAGCCGGTTACATGTAATGCCAAAATCCGATTTTTTTTTTATTTTAATTTTGACGACTGCACAACAAACCAGAAATGTAAGAACTTTTGAAAAAAAAATTCAAGAAAAGAATGACAGTTTTATTTAAATAGTTATTTTACTTTTTTATTATATTTAAATTAAAGAGTTAAAAATGTGCTATATTTGGCGATTCATCGCTTTCTCGCGAAAGAAGGGAAAAATACCTACGTGTTTATTAAATTCGTACTATTTGCTCATACTCTCCCTATATATATATATATATCTTGTTCAAATTTTCAATCGTTGATAAAATACGTTTTATTCATCCACTCAAGTTCAAATACATTTCTTAAACTTGTAGTGGATGACACTTGATGTTAATACAGTTTTCCAAATATTAATTTAATGAAATTTAATTCATTTAATGAAATTTAATTGGGGAAAATACAGTTTAGCCCAACCTCTTGGCGCGATTTCAAAAATTGCCAACCTTGGGGATTTTTTTTTTTTTTTTTTTTTGGCTGCGAAGCAGACCAGGAAAGTTACATTTGGAAAATTACCACCAAATAATTTCTGTCGCCAAGGCTAGTTGGGGATACAGATTGTCAGAAACCGAACAGCACATATCTCATATATTAGTTTTATGAATTAACTTCTTAGATTGTAACTCTGGGAAAAATTTGTTATTAAAATAGAAATCTAGTTTTATTTTCAAAGTCTCTTCAGCATTTTCAGCAAAAGTAATCCATTCAATGAATAGATACCATTTTAAGAAAAATTATCACCTGAAATAATTCAAGCTTGATTGAGAAATTAATATTTGCGATCATTTTAGAATAAATTTCTTAAAATGAAAACTCAAAAGAATTTAAAAAAATATTTCCTATTTTCCTTTCGCTATTCCATTGTGCTAGATAACGGAAACATTAAGGAAAAAAACATTTTTATTTTTTATTAGTACTTTTTTTTCATCACAGAAAACTTGAAAATAGCTAAATAAATGTTATAAGTATTAAATTAAATTTTTGAAGCGCTCAGAATCTTAAGAATCGAATTACATAAAATGTCGCATTGCATAGAATAAAGCATTCCTTAAAGTTGTTTTAGAGAATTACCAAACGATAAGTACAAATTTACTGCTGCTACTGAGATTCTAAGTATAGAAGCATAAAATTTAAGAGCTTTTGAAATTGTACTTACTTATCAGCAGAATGATATCTCATTAAAAAGTACTCTAGATATTTAAGGAAATTTAAATTAATACTGAGAATAATATTTTGTAGTTAATCTTATACTAAAAAATAAAAAAGATTGATTAACTTACTGGATCCTATTTTGATAAATTAATTTTTTATTTATTTATTTTTTATTTTTTTAATGAAAGATACAATTATTATTTCCTGAAATGTAGAAAAAACAAATGAGTTTTTGTTTCTTAAACATGATCTAAAATATTCAAGAAATACACATTAATAAAAAAAATTTAATTTTCAAGAGTGAAAATATATTTAATATCACAACCAAATTCTAATTTTATATTCGTCAGCATAATAGCATAGTAATCAGCAAAAGACTCTTGGAAAAAACAACACAAAAAATCTTGGAATACATATTTTTGTGTTAAAAACTAGGTTATGTAAAAAATATTTTTAGGTTTATAAGAAAATTTTCATCACTTTTTTTATCTACTGAAATTATTCGGTATTTAACCGTAATATCTTAGTGTTGATTTATCTTTGTTAGTAATGAAAGACTTAGTAATTACACTTACTAAACTTTGTTAGTAATTTCTCAAAAATTCCTCAAATTCCTCCTTCAACCAATGTATACGAGTCTTTGAATAATTATTAAACTAAATAAATTTATTACGCTCCCAACAACTAATTTAATATTGTCTAAAAATCTAGCGGACTCGAAATCAATGACCTCAAATAACATTATCCGAATCTGTTATGCCCACTATGTAAATCGTCTTAGTTTTCTCGAAACTCTATAGCGTTTCTATGACTCACTATAATTCCTCTATTTCGTTATTCACTACACTTTTTTGAAAAATGATAATGCTCCTTTGCATACATAACTGTTGTTTCACAAGATGAAGTCCTCATATCGAGCATCGGAATAAAGTAGATGTAAAAGCAGGTTAGTAAAAGAGAAATACGTGTTGTGGCTATTAAATAACTAGATTGACGCTGCTACAGAAGAAATACGGAAGAGTCAAAAGTCAGAGACCGACAGCTATTGGCGGGAAGCCTTCTCTTTCGTACACAGGCCTTTTGTTTCAATAAATTAATCCGTATAGCCGTAGCCTACGTTCGTTCTCGAGTTATTCTTTTGTTTCGCAGGATAAATGATCAATGTAACAATAAGGTAAAGAATCATTGTAAAATTTCACATGAAACTGAGAAATATTGCTATAGAAACATATAAAATGTGAAAAGAAATGTATGGCAATGAAATTTTATCTCAAGCACGTGTTTTTGAGTAATTTAAGCGTTTTCAAGATGGCTGAGAAGACATTGAAGATTACTCACGCACTGGTCACGAAAATATACGTCATTGAAAAATATACGTCAATGTATTGGTGTTATACGTATCATTTGTGTCATGTATGAAATGAAGAACATGAGTCTTTTTACTAAACATTTCAATGACAAAAGATACGCTGTCTTATTACCAGCTGTAATACAAATTTAGTGTCTTAGAAAAAAAAAACTAAATGGTGATCTTAGCAATAATCCAATATATACAACGTCTTCTTAATTTTCGTATATGTCTGCAATTTTTTTTTTCTTTTTTTAACATTTATATAAGGTGAACAGATTTTAACACTCGAAAAGCGGGACACATTTTTTTTTTTTTTTTTTTTTTTTTTGGGGGGGGGGGGGGTGATTGCACCTAAAAAATACCTATCTTTGGAATCTAAATTAATTAATTACCTAAATCATCTGAATAGCTCATTTGTTGAAATCACTTGTTTAACTACCACTAGCATGATGTGTATCGTATGAGAGATAGTTACAAAACTAAATATACAAAGTGTTCTCTCTTAATTTTACAGCTACAAAATGTTTTCGTCGCTGCCAGTACCGAACACTGTGAATTTTTCATTAAATCCAAACAATGGTGGTTGTACTCTAGCAACTGATCAAGGCGAACTCTGATAAGCAGTTCCTGATAATCAGTTCTCAACAATTATTTTCATTATTAAAGTGCAAGATTATGAAATTTACAAAAATAATATGAAACTCATATCCGGGTGAAATAGCTACATGGAAGCCGAAAACCGTATATAGCCTTCCCGTTCTCCCGCCTTTCCCTAGCTTGTCGTGCATTCTTTCTAAAATTCGGGACTTTCTTAAGACCCTGCGGGACGCGGGATAAATTGTTAAAAATCGTTACATTTATATGAAGTAAGCATGAGAGTGATGACTCCCACCCCCGAGTCTTAGTGTACGTCCGAGAGAGTTGCTACAAAGGTTACCTCTTTTTTCGAAGTCAACTGAGGAATGCAGGTGTTCCTAACGAACTCCTTCGAATGACGTGGGAAAATAGTTCCCAAAACACCACTATTCTGTAAATTATCTAACAATATATTAAAGTAATTAAAGAATGCAAAAGGAAAAGATTTATTTTGGCACATGGAAGATTTTTAAAGAACCATCAGTTATTCGTCTATTCTAATTACATTTAAGACTGACAATAATGTAGAGCAATAATGAGGAGGGTGGTTCAAAAAGTACCAGTGTTTGTAATGGGAAATGGAATTACTATCTGTAATTTTGTCCATTCTCTTTTTTTTTCCAAAGCGAATGAGTATGACGCCCTTAACATCCAAAATAAATAATTGCTTTAAATTTAAAATCCGATGAGGTCGTCTTTGTCTTCTTTTGAGAAAATTCACCTGAAAAAAACCTCATTACCTTAATTACAGCTTGACTTCTGATATATAATGATATGAATCCATGTATCATTCACAGTGAAACTGAATACGCAGCAGAAAAATTTTGATTTGGCAACAAATGGCTACCAAATTCGAACTAAACCATGAATCAGTGTCAAATTTGATTCTTCCTTCTCTAACAGATGATAGTTCATAATGAAAACACCAACTTGTCTCAGCAGCGCCATCTGTCTTCACACACCTTAATTTTTTAAATACCCACGTGAAATCCCATTTTTCCCAGAACAGTTTCCCAATGGACAGCTGAAAAGAACAGAATATTTTCTAATTAGAAACCTATAATTTCTTAACCATATGAAAACGAACATTTCTTACGTATGTATTCCTTCCAAAATATTACGAACACTTTTCTTTCTGTTTCCATTTCATTACTTCTAGAATTTGTTAACTGATGCATATAATTATTCTAAACACGGAAAAATGCGTCATTGGCAAAAACTAAACGATTTCAAAGAATATAAAATAATCTCGTATCTTAAACGCCTACAGGCTGCTAGTAAATCAAGTTCCAGGTATAAAAAGAACCATTTAATTCTCTCTAATTTGCGAAAAGTAACTGAGTTTATATTCCGGACATGTGAATGGGAAAAAAACGTGTCGGAACGACCGTGATTTGTTGCACAGAAAATTAGTTTTAATTACATTAAGTAGGTACATACAATTTTACGTAATTCCTAAAACAACGAAAAGCCTCTGAAAGAAAGTAATATTCTTATTACACAAGTACACAAAGTTAGAAGGGTTATTATTCATTTAATAAGTGTCTAGAATTTCCCTTTATTTAAAGAGATCTATGTTATTGAAGAACGTGTTCATAGAAGTATGTCTATTGTAAATATAAATTTTTTACAGTCGATTAATTGAAGGGAATTTTCTAATGTTAGATGATTCGTTACAAAAGATATCATCTTACAGCTGTTATTTTTTAACGCATATTTTTAACAGTCAGAAATTATGTTAAATTTTTTAACTCTGTTATGAAAATTAACCAAAATATTTCAAAACTTTAAAGATTTTAGTAGGTATATCACACTATATTTAGTAATTTTTATGACACACTTAAGAAGATTTTAAATTAATATCAATATACATTTTAGTTCAATTCTTAAGAAAGATGCTATGAATATAAATGATAGTTTGTATTTGATTTTTCTAGAGTTTACATAATGTTTCACACTGTATAATATTAACGATAATATTAGGATTGTTAGTGCAATACTTAAATTTATGTGTGCTCTCTTTAAATAAATCTTTCCTAACCAAATTTCCAAATATTTATTGAAATGTTAGTATTATGGAGTGTGTATTATATAATATTAATATTATGTAGTTATATTACAAAGTGTGTTATTTGCTTTAAAATGTTTGGAAAGTAAATTTCAACATCTTACTGTATAGTGTTATTATAGAAATTCAAACTAAAAACAAAAAAAAGCCATTTTGCACTAACAATATTTATGTTGGCTACAATGGAGTATTGAAGACTTTCGTATAAATACATCTTAAATATGTTATTGTTTAATTCAAGTTGGAAAAAAATCCATCAAAGAAATATTCACCAGTTAACTTGGTACAATTTCATCAAAATTGCTCAAGAAAATTACTTACATTTCATTTTAAAAGACTAGTGCATATAGTTAAACAAATCTATTACATTTTTGAGTTTAAAGGGAATGAAATTAATTTATGTTTTACAATATGCTAAATGTGATTTCTTGAGCAAATTGGAGAGCGAAAACATGTATCTAACTCTTCATTTATTTTCAAGGTGGGACTTTTAAATAACCAGACTGACTCTGCAACAGAAGAAGTACTCATAAGCTAAACACAAGCGACCGCCAACTGTTTAGCGTGAAGTCTTCTATTTCGAATGCAGTATCTCTCGTTCTTGTAAACAATTCCATATACTCGTAGCCTTCGTTCGCATTAAATGTATTTTTTGTTTCACCGGAAAAAGGCAAGTCAGAAACAAAACGTTGCGAAATTTCACATGAAATTTGGAGAAACCACTACTGAAATTTATAATTGATTGAAAGAAGTATATGGCAATGAATGTTTGTCACATACCTGCTTTTTTGGGAGGTTTAAGCTTTTTCAAGATGGACAAGAAGACGTTGAAGAGCATTAATGCCCAGGTCGCTCTCCCACGTCAAACCGAATGACAGTATCGAAAAAATCAGTAATCTGGTTTAATCTGACTGTTGGTTAAGCATTCGTGCGATTGTTGAGACTGTAGGAATTGATAAAGAATCCTTACTGCAAATATTTCCACCAAGACAATGCACAGACTCATTCCACATTGTCTGTCAAGAGATTTCTAGCCAAGTACAGCATCTCACAGTATTGGACCATCCATCTCATTCATTAGATTCTGAGCCATGCGACATCTAGACGTCTATCAGTTTCCTAAGGTGAAATATGCACTAATAGGAACAAGAGTTGAAACTGTAAAAAAAGTGGCACGCGTCTTGAAGGAGCTGAATGAAGTCTTTCAGCACTGTTTCGAACAATGGAAGCCTTTCGAGGAGCATTATAGGGTTAGATGAGGAGTGAATATTGAAGGTGATAATAAATAAAGATAAATGACATCAAAATAAAATGTTTTACAGCATCATTCTCGTTATTTAATAGCCACATCTCGTATTGTATGAAACTGTAAAGACGTAGTTGTTGCGTTTATTCTGATTCTTAAAATCAGAAGTACTGTGCTTGAAAGTAAGGATATTTAATCAGAGTTAAAATAATTAAAGTAAGTAATTTTTAAAAGAATTTACCTTTACTCCTGCTTCAATATTTCTTTCTTAGTCCAATGAATTCATTTTCAATGATGACTTTTAGTCATTATGTAACTTCTAAGAATAGTAAAAAAATTTGAAACAAACTTTATTTTATATTTACGAAACCATATGAAATTAATTATTCTGGTATTGGTATTATTTCACTACATAAGTATTAAATATTTGGGTATTAGTTAACTATGATAGTATATAAGTATTTGATTATAGTTTATGATAGAAAAAAATTTGTTACAGATAACGTAATGTGTTTTCCATACAGTATTAATATTAGAATATATAACATCGTATTGATATTATGTTTATTACTTCTTTTGTTACTCTTTTCTTGCCTCTTAGATATTCTCATGAAAAATACATGAATATCTTAGCATTGGTTTACTGAAACAAAATGGCTGAAAGAAATCTTGAATTTCCATCACATGTGTCTCAGACATAGCTTCTGGGGACATTCAAATACAAACTGTCTTGAGGTAAAATCACGCTCAATAAAATGGCTCTGATTCAAGAAGTCTGTGGCAACCTGTGCTCGTTTTATTTACTTAAGGGTAAAATGCATGGAATCTTCGAAAAGTATTTTCTTTTTTTGCTTTCATACTTTAAGAACATTTTTTTCATACTTTAAGAACATATGACTTCCAAACACAAATTAAAGGAAATATAGGAAAAATATTCTCGTCTTCGATTTAAGCTGTAATATATAAAGTATATTTTATATTCACAATTTTATATATTTCTTCAAAATGGAGCTAAAATTCAATTTTTGAAAGTTATTTCGTTATTTGTAGAAGTTCAATGTGGTTTCAAGAACTATTTTCTTAACAATCATTTTTATATTGCTTAGAAATGAAAGTGTCAATGATGAAAAAATTATAACTTATAATAATCATAACAAGTTAAAAATATAATTTGTCTAATAAATGACTGACTTCTTGATATTTTGGGGATTTTTTTTTCTATCTCTATTTCTTATTAATGTAATTTTCGTGGCTAATAGATGTAATTTCTTTTCATTTTCCGTAATTTGAGACAATTTATTGTTTTTTTTTTCCCAAAAATTACGCCTTTTACGAAGACATATTTTTGAACACACGTTACCTTATATCCATTTCCAGTAAAGGTTAGTACTTATTAAAAAAATCATTAACTTGTTTTAAAATAAATGCTTATTATTATTGTTAATATTAAAAATGTACAATTTCCTCTGAATATAACTTTTTTGAATTCAGTCACTGCAAAAAATAAAGTTAGTACTGGAATTCTATTCGGCAAAATTCTGGCAAACATTTGTCGAATTTTCTGAATGATTTTTCATGGGATTATAATGCAGGTAAATTTTAATTGGTTGTTTGTATTGATGCAGATTTTCTTATAAATTAGCTTTATTTCTAATTATTTATCTTTCCGTTAATTTTCAAGATATCTTCTCAGAATTGCAATTAATGAAAAGACTTTTCCATAAGTGTCTTATAAAATTAATTAATATATTCAATATGTGTCTTGATCTTGTTACAAAGTCTAGAATAACATTTTTTAAACAAATAAAGAAGGAAAAATATATTTATAGTATTTGTTCAATGATTGTCTCTTTTAGTTTTTTATAATAATCTTAATAAAAATATTCGGAAAATTAGTTACATTTTTTCTTAACCTCTTCTAAAATACGAGAAATCAATTAAGATAATGATATTGTTATTGAATAATATGTTTCTAATGTATATATTCTGCCTTTTACATCTATAAGCACTAAGTCTTTTTATATAAATGACACACTTATTACAACAGATATATTTTATTTCTGAGATATTTATATTTCGATTTATATCATGATACTTTGGTTAAAGTAGTTTTTAATAAATTTGCTATCTGGCTTACAAATTATAATTTTAATTATAGTGTCATTAAATACAAGAAGAAATTTTATAATTAGTTTAATTATACTAAAATAATTGGTGCATATTCTGTAAACTTTTTCGTTTAATTTGTACCTGAGGATTTTGCTGGAAATTTATATACTATTGCAAAAAATCAAAATTAATTCAACACATTATTTGTTTCTTTTCACATCTAAGAATTAAACGTGCATAAAACAATAATCTTAATTTCCGAAACTTCTAATTCTACTCACATTAAACGACATTAAATATTTTCAGACATTTTAAAAAGAATGAGCTACGTAAAAAGTTTTCTCCATAAAGATTTCAACAAATATCAAAACGGATATCAATGACTCTAAAGATCTAATTTTAGCTGTAAGAACTCAACTTTAAGCAAAAGAGAGAAAGTAAAAATAAGTTTTGTACTACTTAGTTTTCATACCGTATTGAAATATTGATAAATAGCATTTTTATTAAAATATTTCAGCGCATGCTTCTTCGACAGATCATCACAATTTAATTAATTAAACAATATGAAGATTTATTTAGATATTTTTAGTTTAATGATCCTATAAGATTGTATGCAGACATCTTAAGTAAGTTGTTATTATAAAAATAGCTGCTCATCAAATGTCAAAGAATTAACTTCCTCATAAAAATGGTTGTAGATTTAATAATTAGATATATTCAAAAAAAATGTAATTAAATGTTAGTCAAGTAAAAGTCATAACTTAATCATGGCACTTAAAAAAATTAATGCTTATTTTTAATTCTCTAGTATTATATTCATTATTTTCTATTAATACATAAATAATTTAAATTCTTCAAAAATTTAATTAAAATTAATAACATTTACACGTAGCACTAATTTTAAAATAGAAACATACAAAAATTTCTTATAACAAATTGTTATCATTTTTTATTGTTTATTTATACGTTTTAAGAGAGAGTTACTGCATACATCTTAATCTTTTATTACAGGAGTTGGAAGCTAAATTTTAAAAAATAATTTTTAGCGTTTATTACAAGATATAAACATAAAATAGTTCTCTAAATTCCAGAAATGTAAATTTAATGTATTAATTATAATAAATTTAACACATGATTAATAAGTTATTAGATGTATCATGTACGAATATTAAAAGAAATGTCTTAATTCTTTTTGAAAATAATGTTAACCGTATTTTATATGAGGACATAAATAACAAAACTAACCAATAAATTTACTTCTCATAGAGAAACTAATAAAAAATTCGTAGCCTACAGCCACAAGAAAAATAATTACAAATTAATTCATCCTCATTTTATTATTTAATATAAGATCCAAACATCACAAATGTTCTTTGGAAACTATAAGACATGTCATGAAAAACATAAAGTAAAAACAAATGTTATAAAAATATGCTAAACATAAAACATCTTTATCGTATGAAAAATACATAATTTAATTAAAACTTTTAAACCTATAAACACATAGCTACAAAAATAATTTTCTTCCTCGTCCTGATATATATACGTTATAATAATAGTCATTTAAAATTATTTGAATACAACACGTTTTAATATTATCTGTTTCTTTAGATTCAAATTTTCATCCTAATCTTCTTACTCGATAAAAGTACCGAAAAAAGAACAAATAAAGTCGATTCAAGTCTGTAAAAATAGGTAAAATATGGGCCTTTGTGGCCGTTAAAATTCCGTTTCAGAAACTTAGCTTTCCGAGAACCCCCATTAGCGAATATAAATAGTGGGAAGCCCCATTTTTGTCACTATTTCTGTCATATTAGTCATTAAAATATGGAGTGCGGCTAATATCTTGGAATTAAGTCGGCGTCTCCTCGTAACAAGAGGCCGATGTGAAATCTCATCTACATAATAAAGAGTCGGCCAAGGTTTGGGTATGTTTGGGAAATGACAAGCTTATGGCTGAGATATTCCTAAACTTAGAAAATAGTTGACTATTGAACCAGTGGTAATGCGAATTATTCTCCGAACTTGTGTGATCTTGATTATCTTATTTTGTTTTTATTCCTTTCTTCAAAGTTTTGTTTGAATAGTTTTTCTCAAAATGGGTTGAATTAGCAATGAGATAGAGGACTAAGGTGTATTTTGAAAATCTTGCTTAAAAAGGGAATAAAGTATTTCAGACTTTTGTTGATAAAGAAAGACATTTCTTTGTAACAAATTTAAAAACTGTTTATTTATATTTATTTTTGTGTTTAAAAAAGATGTTTTTTTTTTAATTTAAAGTTAAGCTTCATCAGAAAGTACAAGACATTTATAAGAATAAATTATTAACAAAAGATTTAGGGCTGTTTTAACCAAATGTCTAAGAGCCTATACGAAATTTCCGAACGCATCTCCAGGTAGAAAATTGTTCAGGTTTTCCATAAAACTTTAAAACGAGATAACACATCCATCTGTTTATAATACAATATTCTTAAAACTTAAGGATATTTCAAATATACACCATTTTTCACGTGAATACGTAAAGTTGAAAGGGCATTTAGCATTACAATATAGGAAAAGATACGTGGAATGTATTTTCCTTCAGAAAAAAGGGATTGATTCAAATAGAAATAAGGAATAAAATAAAATATGCTATTCTCCAAAGGATAGCAAAGTCTTTTTATAAAATAATTATTCGAACGTTATTTTTATCGTAAAAAGATTTCATTTCATGTCCTATATCTTAATATTATGCGAAAACCATCTTAAGCTGGAACAATGGGTAAAAGGAGATAGATGCACGATAATTAGTATCTAATGAAACTTTAATAAGATTTTTTGAATTAATTATGTGTTTTGTCAATACTGTTATAAAGATGCAGCCTTATAATTTCGTTTTAAACATGACGCTGAAAGAATAGATTTCTGTATTCTATTCAAAGTCCTATCAAAACTCAAAAATTTGTGTTATAAGTAATAACAAATGGGTTTTTAAGACACACTTTATGTAGCAGGGAATATCAAATTCATATTGGTGTAACATACATTATTTAGGAATAAGTATACGATCGTAATTTAATGAATTTTCTAAAGTTTTAAAATAATAAAATTTATTGAAATTAATTACATTAAAATTAAATTACTTTTAAAAAAGTTTATTACCATTACCTGCAATAAATAAAATCAATATCAATTCTATATTTCATTATCGTTAAATTTGTTCCTGTATGGTAAGCGATTTTGTCGGGAAATTATTGTAAACTAGAACAGAGAAAGATAAGAATGGAAACATGTTTTAATTAATGGGATTTTAAGCTTCATTCATAATTAGTTTACAAGTGTTGTTTATATTATTATATTGTGTTTGCTTTTGAACACCTACTACTGTAATAAGTATAAATAAATTACTATAAATTACTATCTTGATAAATTTAATTTCTTTATAATTTGAATATTTCTTTATTTTAAATCTTAATTTATTTGAAATGCTACATGTAATAATATTTTAATGTTTGAATTTCTTAAATTTAAGAATTTTTGATGTCACGCTACAAAACTGTTTTATTGAACACAAGTCATTTATAAATATTTAAAACATAATACCACATGTAGTAAAAACAAGGATTTTTAAAAAAAAATTTAAGAACACGCAACATTATTCTTCCTGTTTGGGAACATTATTGTTTTGTAAAAATAATGATTTAAATTTTGGTATCAAGCACATACTACTGAAATTACGCTTTGGTTGAAACGTTTGCTCCCTTTTTCTTAAACCCTTTTTCTGTGGAAAGTACTGATGTTTATTCCTTATTTTAATGAAATTTAAATTAATATTTATAGAAAAAATTTTAGACTTAAATCAATTTCACGAGTTATAAATGACATACATTTTAAATAGTAAAAAAAAGGTATTTTTCAATTTAACAATTTGAATTGTTTCGTAAGGTTGAACAACTGAACATACGCCTTCAGGGACTCAGTATTGCGGGGAGGAAAAATTAAGTTACAGCCACATTACCATTTCTGTTTCTTTATTTTTAACTTAAGTTCTTCTTTTTGACATCCTTTCTAGTTCTAAAACCCAGTCATATCTTACTAACCAACTGTAATTTTCTCTCTAGGTATAAAAACTTCTTTTCACAAAATAACGCTGTACTGTTGAGATTCCGAGTCTCTTTTAATTGTTATTTTTACAGAATTTTGGGTTATATATATATATTTATATATATATATATATATATATGTTATGAATAGGAAACAGAAATTGGGTATGTCTTATTGTTCATTGATCGCTTATATTTCTAATACTTGTGAGAAGTCAATAAGTTTTACGCCTTACAAATCCGAAAGATATCGCCCCTATAAATTTCTGATCGATAAGACCTTTTTGACTTTTTGGAGCAGATATAATGAAAGCCTCCCATTGTCTTCATTATAGTTTGGTTTCTGATGTATAATGATAAATTCAGGTCTCATAGACGGAGGTAACTTAATTAATCAACAATCAAACTACCTTGAATCCGTATCACATTTGTTTTTTCACCGTTTCACAGAATGCAGCACATAATGGTACCATCAGTTTTCCCTAGTAACACCATCTTTTGCTAATACAGGTACTTTTTGAGTCATCCTTGTATGTAAAGTTTAATATATCCTAAATATAAGATCTTGGACTCAACTTAAACATCATCAACTTGATCATTTGAAAATAGTAATACTTTGAATTCTAAACAATTAATTTCAATCGTTTATTTAAAATTTTCTAATTTTCAAAAAATATTAAGAAGTGAATTTTTTTTTAATTTTTTTTAATATAAATGTTGACATTAAAAGAAGGATAATGCTTGAGTTGTGCCACGATTTTGGTTGTAAGGGTTTACTTATTAAAATATTATTAAAACATCAATTAATTATTTTCTTAATATATGTGTTAATATTTGAGATATGAAGCTAATATTTTGGACTTAAAAAAGTGCCATTGTTATAATTAATCACGGAGCTATAGCTGAGGATTAAAACAGAGAAAAGTTCACTTATTAAGAACATTTTCAATATTGTCTGATTACAATATAATTGCAATACATTTATAATTTAATATCGGAAAGAAAGAAATAATTAATACAAGAAAATTCTCAAATTACGAGAAATTAATTTTCAGTGTTAAATAATATATGCTGAAAATAAATATTTAAATAATATGCATGAATAAATTAATGTAAAATGTTCCTTTAAAATCACATTCACGTCCCATTGAGTAAAATAAGGAATCCTAAAAGTTACATATCATGATTATGAAAAAGAAAAGGCAAGCAGAACACAATTTATTTTATACAAAACGGTTCCACTGTTGCATCGTTTATTTTATGGTATAATATCATTGTTATGATTTTTTTTAAATGGTCATTCATGTGTATTCGAGAATCTTTGTCTACCTTTCTTAATAGTTTTCACAAAATTCCATCCAATGCTCATAATACAATATCCAAGTTTTACAATTTGGTCTCAGCTGTGAATATTGTATTCAAATTTTCTAATTTCGACGTAACATAAAGAACACCAGTGTCTGTAATCCACATACAAAAGCTTCTTCTTTCTGAATGTGTATTTAGAGTAATAACCGAATAGGCTCTTTCAAAATGGCTTTTATGTAGAGTCCAACTTTTGAAAAAGTTTCTTAGGGCAAGTGTTTTATTATGCAAAACTGTATTGCGTTTTATTACCCTGAGACTCCTGATATTATTTTGAAAGAAAATGTGAATAAAGTCTATATATCTTTTTTTTTTAAAAAAAAAATAGTAAAACATCTTGAAAAGTGTTAGAAAAATAAAAGTGTTTCCATTGTTCTGAAGGCTTAAAGTTATTGATTTGGGTTGTGTTCCAATTTTGTTTTAATGTTCTTATCTTTCAAAAACCATTTTCAGACATTAAATCCCTTGGAATCAAAGGAATAATGTATTGCAATCTAACAACTATATCATGTGGTGTCTATCGCATTTTCCAATTCAACTAACTCTTGGGGGACTTTAAAATATCTCTGTTGAATAGAAAATATTTTCATATAAATGAAACGTGCGTAATGAAATATATGAAACGATGTGTTACGTAACCAATTGAAGGATGTAATAACGGAATTTTACACAACCAAGTGCAGGGTATATTAACCAAAGAAAGAATGCAACAATAGGATATTACACAGATAAGTGAAAGATGTAATAATAGGATATTACACAGCCAATTGTAGAATGTAATAACCGCTGTGCGTTAAACATTCAAATGCAGAATATAATAAAGGGTTGTTACATAACCAGGTGAAGGATATAATAACTTGTTGTTACGCAACGAAGTGAAGATTGTAATAACGGGGAGAGGGGGTTGCACAATCAAGTGAAGGATGTAATAACAAGGTGTTACACAACCAAGTGAAGGAT
>BMAW01036903.1:19250-85786 GCA_019974015.1 Nephila pilipes
ATAATTATATATTAATAGTATTATAATTATATATTAATAGTATTATATTAATAGTATTATTATATTAATTATATTAATAGTTTTAATAATAATTAGAATTATAGTTAGCCACCCCAGGAACTATTCTTTCCGTCAAACATAAATTGGTCACTCGAGAATTTATCAAAATAAAATATTATCCGAATATCTTTTCTGGTCCAAATGAATAAATTAATTAATAAATGAGACAATGAAGGAGTGAAGAAGTGTATGAATAAATGTATTAATTCGTTAATTAGTGAATTAATGATAGATGAAATCTACCAAAAATTTCTGTGTGATTTTGATACGGCACAACTGAAATGTTATCAATTTCATTAAGATAAATCTGTAAGATGGATATATGTGAGATATACTCAAAATGGTAATACGATTTTTATTTGTATTTGTATTCGGTAGCAAAAAACAGGGAAACAATACAATATCAAAGTTGTAAGAAAACTACACAAACTAGGTACTGTTGTAAAGAAAGAAGAAAATATTTCATTTCATGGGGCGGGGGTTGTGTGATTTCCGAACAGGTTCTTCAGAATAGAATTTCCAAAGAGAAAATTTCCCTATTAAATTGTAACAATGAATAAAAGATTGATGAGAAATATTCTAAATAAAAAAATGAATCGATATAAGTCACATAATATTAATCATTCACTTTACCAAAAATAACTACTGTACGTATAAAATATAAAAGTTTCTTATGACACACATAAGTATGTGAAGTTGGACTATTCGCGAATTTCTCTTCACTAACCTCGGAAACCTTTTCGTAATTTGAATTACATACAATTGCAACTTCAAGGTAAATCAGATGAAAATAAGAAGTGTACTGAACTGAATTAAAAATAGTGATACATAGGCGACATAGAATTGAAAGGAGAAAGAAGGGAGATAGAGGCTAAAGACAAGCTGATAAATATTTGATAATTTGATTGAATCATCGTAATTAATGGTTTGGAGAGAAGCGACTCCTAGTTAGAGTAATAAGAGTCGAACCCTTTATTCAATAGAATTATGTGAATCGAATGAGTGATTTTGTAAATTAAAACTTTATTAATAGAATATAAACTAGGATTAACCAAGTTAAAAAGGATTCGAAAGGGAGCTATGATAGATAATAAATTATATTGTTCACTTCTGACGCATTTTCAATTAGAGTGTTGAATTTATTGACTATTTAATCAGATTTTAAGATGACTGTAGAGTTAAACAATAAGCAAATACGTCACAAGTATGTTTAAAAAAGATTTTTAATAACTTTTATATGTACTTTTAGCTTGTGATTATCAATATAAAAAATATCTAACCATTTATGTCCTGCTTAGTACTTTAGTTTATAACTGTATACAATTTTCTTTCAAATTACAAAATATGGAAGTTATCCTTTAATGCATCCGAATACATTTGGAACCATGATTTTGAAGAAACGTATAAATGATTTTTTTTTTGATATTTAGTATCATCTGAATTAAAATGTACATAAAAAAAGCAAATTAAAAGTTATATTACAATGAAAACATTTTAAAATGCAATTTTTTAGCATAAAATAAGAAAAAAAAATAGCACTTTTCAAAATACTCTCTTTTCATGAAAAATCTTTCTATAAGATTGCTATTCAACATATGTATTGATATATGACACTTGTACAAAGCCTATACTGTGATTTTTTAATAATTCACATTATTTACAGAGTTATTAAAGGTTGAAGTAACAGCACGCATTCCTCCACTGTTATACATTAAAATGTGAATAAATCCACTTATATACCATACATTACAAAAGTCCTAGTTCAGGATCTTAAAAATAATATGAGAAAAATTTCTACCAAATTCCACCAATATATAGAGAAAAACATTTGAGTTATTATCTTTCAAAAATTGTAAACATACTGAAAATTATATTCTTCAGAAAATGGATTTAAAGTTAAAACTTGTTCAGAAAACAAAGGAAATGTCTGATATTAAAATACTTTTAACTTGATTTATATGTACCGTGGCTACAAATGGAAAGTATCTTTAGAAAAAGAAGTTTTCAAATATTTTAATGGATAAATAAATAAAAATTCAGTATTTTCTCTGAAATTAGAGTTTTTAACGTAGTCGGATACCATAAAAAATAAAACAATATGAAAGGTAGAAAAATAACAAACCGATTTAGGCATGAGAAAGATATTTAGAATAATCTTAGTGATAAGCTGAGATTATAGATGAGAAATTACTTAATTCATTACACTTTGAAACTTAAAATATGTAGCTAAATTGCCTTAGAACTTGAAGATTAATTATGCAAATACTAAATGTTTTCTTTCTAAAATGAAATATTTTACCATATTAAAGCAGAAAATTTTTAACACAAAGCTTATAAGTATATATTCTGTTTAATATATACAGAAAATCAGAAGGGAATTTTTTAAATTGATTTAAGCAGTTTAATACTGCTTGAATAATCTTTCTTTCAATATACTTAAATTTGAATATCGGTCAATAAAATTTAAACATTTGCAACACATATGTTAAAAATTTATTTTCGATTCTCAATTTTTATTATTAATTTCACATTCTGAAAATCCATCGTGAAGTATATATATATATATATATATATATATATATTCAAAATTTGACTCATTGATCTTTCATCTTCATTTAGTAAGAAAATATGCACCACCAAATCGAGTGGAACGCTTAAAATGGAAATATTCATGAAAATTCAAAAACAAGTTTCATTCGAGAGTTTAAATATTCAGGAATCTCTGTGAGAAAAATGAGACTCGGATCTCTTTCTCAGACGAAAGAAAAGCATTTTATTTAAAACAAATCCTTTGTTTTCTATGGCTGCATAGATCTTGAATGGGTGTTTTTAGGAAAACATAAGCTTCATAAATTGACGTTTTACATGCATGTATAAATGAAAACAAAGAGAAAGTGATATTTTGAAAATATTTCACTCATTATTCTGTGAAAGTGTTTTTTTTTTTTTTTTGCTTTGTTCAGAATTTCTGAATAGAAATGTGTTAAAGTTCACGTAATGGTTTTAGTATTCTTTTTTAATGTATTTTTTTATTTACTTTTCTCCGTCTGTGAAATCGTGCTTCATAGCTTTTCTGGAACTTTCGTATATTTCATTGTGTGAAAATATTTGAAACGCTATAAAACTCTGTAAACGAAATTTTCCCCTAATATCCTCCATTCTATTTCATAACAAATCATTTCAGTAATTTTTTTTCGTGTATGATTTTTATTCAACAAAAATATTGCTTGATTCTTTTTGTAAGATATTTTTATCTAAACATATATTTGCTTCTGGTTATAAATGATTTGAACCGTAAAGATACAATTTTCTACATTTTCCATGTTTAATGATACAAATATTGTATATTTTCTTCAAACGCTAAAATCGCTGTACTTATTAATTTAAAAGCATTTATTAATCAATTTAATAAATTTAAAAGACATATATATTTGTTATAGTGTAATTTGTATTTGAAGTTCATAAAATATTGAAGTGTAAAGTGAAATTTAAACATTTTTTATCCTCATATTTTGAATTTTTGTTTCTTTCTGTGAAGTGATTATATGCGTTATAATTCAAATCAAACAACGTAAAAATTTTTATTGGAATCAATGGATTAATAGAGTTCTACAAAATATTAAATATTGTATAATTCATTAAAAAATGAAATATGACGAAACACTTGATTCGATTGTTTTGGATAAATCGAAGACAGTTTATATTTATATGATATTCCAAATCCATAAAATGAACTAAATATATTCCATTACTTTTCATGGCATCATAAAGTAGAAATTCTCTCAAAAGTCAATTATATTTAAAATAAATGTTTTTTCCAGTGACATAACACAGAACGTCCAAAACACGATTACGATTAACAAACTGATACCGTTTTTACCTAAAAAAATAACAATATTACGAGTTCAAAAATATGTTCCCTTTTCACTCTTAACAAATTTATATGTCTGCAGATTTAAAACTATTAAAATATTCTTGTAAATATATCATGAAGTTTCTTCTTTTAAAAATGATGACTATTTGTCAGATTTTATCGAAATTATAATGCAGTAACTATTTCATATATTTGCTAACAGAAAGTTCGAGAAAACTGCATTCAGTTCAAAATTTATAATGCAGAGGTTTCACTCATTTTTATTTTTATTGCTTCTTTTTTAAAATAGTTAAAGCTATATTTAAAGTTTTTCATGGAAATATTTTAAACGCATTTATTTTAAAATTCTTCGTGCTATGACTAGACGAGATATGTTTTAGTTGAAGATCTGAAAGCTATAACTTTCTTCATAGATTTGTGAGCTTCGGCTTCAGTATTATTTATTTGATCTATTGAAAAGTCATTTAACTATCAGTCAATTGAATAACCATAGAGTTAAACCTTTAAACAAATTTTATTTCCCCCTAAGAATATTTAAAAATAAATATATGTGGGATTGAAACTTTCTCGCTTGTGTGTGAATGATTATTAGAAAAATTTTATTGCCTATATAATTGCAAAAAGGGGTCAAAGTTAGGAACAAATATTCGGGATTCTATTCTAAGCTCTGCTATCCAGTGATCTATTAATTTCCTGGATTCAAAATTGCGTGCACAAAATGTTTTTCTCTATTTTCATACTCCTCGCCTCCTACAAACTCCTACAAACTCCTCCTCGCCTCCTAATCTGATATCAGAGCAATTAGATCACTTCCTTATTCTCTACATTTGAATATACAGCAATTATAATTTACACAAGTCACAGTTTATTCACAAGTCAAAGTTCTAAAATCAAATAACTCCATAGAAAAGTCCCTAGCTGATGGAAAATAAGCGTGAGAACTTGATACAGATTATTTCAGCAGAAATGTTAAGTACAACTATTTAGTAAAACTATTCCTTACATAGTTTAGGAAAATAATTAATTTGGATCAATAATAATGATCAATTTTTCTAATAAAAAAACGTTTTATGAAAAATATGTTTCAAGTACATGTTTACAAATGTTATTTTAAAACATGTAGTTAATTTAACATCTAAATTGTTGTAAGTTCGAGTGTTGTGTTACAAATGTTGAAGCCTGATTTCACCAGTAACATGCGTTTACTTTCCTTTTTCTTAAAATGTGACAGCAGTGAAAATTTTCATAAATTTCTAAATGGATTCAGCCCAAACTCAAATAAAAGTAAAGTATCTTTGTTTATAGATTGATGTATTATTATCTTTATTTATATTCAATAAAGTGAAATAAAATAAGATCAGATCTTATTTAATCTCTTTTTAAAATCTGTTCTTATTTTACGAAATGGTGTAAAATGAGATCAGATTTTACATATATCTTAAACTAGTTTTCTTAAACAAGTAAACTAATTCGATTGTGATATAACCGTGATTGTACCATCATTCTGTATTTATTTTACTCATTAACTTCGTTATATTGGGATCTATAGAATACTGGGATCGGGATATTGGGATCTATTTATTGGTATCTATTTCCCTTGAACTAACTCTTTGGGTTTCTTACCAATTGTCTATGATTTCAAAATTCCTCCCAAAAAAAATGAAATGTTACTTACGAAATGGGATTTAGTGAAGTGTAACGAGTAGATTTAAGGAGAGGGATATATGAGTAGCAAAGAACTTAATATAGTGGTTTAAGTGCGTGAGAAAAGAATGTGAGTTGAATTTAACAAGTGAATCATCGGTATCAGATATGCAACGAATAAAGAAAAGTAGAATCCAGATAGGAACGAAGACGAGTTAGTGACTCAAACCTTTAACACCAATTATTCTACTCACTCGAACCCGAATGGGTTGGTAAGTACAAGATAAATTTAGTATTTAAACGAAACTTCAGACTCGTGTAAAAAATTTTACCACAAATAATATACGGAAGGTATCAGATAAGAATAATCGTGGATATGAATCAAATTGAATAATTCACTTTTGAAATTGACTTTCCCTTCATTTCACTATGTTAAATGTGCGACCCTTAGTTCAGAATCCGATTGTTTTTATTAACTCCTCACGTGCTTGACAACGCGAGGACTATTGGTGACGAATCTCATAATTTAGAACTTTGGTCAAGTGACGAAATACCTGAGCTGACATCTCCCTCTCCAAACTTTCTTACACTCCAGCGGTGGAACTTCTGACCTAGACCACATATAACGCGCATAAGCCCTGCTACACCCCTGGGTTTTAGTGGTATTCCAGGATCGAACGCACGATTCGACGAAAACAAATCCGGCCACGAATCCACAAGCACTAGGCTACTCCGGGGATTCTTAGTCTATTGATAGTCGCAAAAAAAGTAAATAGAGAGGTTTTACAACTGTTTCTGTTCATACCATTCAAAATTCTTTGAAGAACATGGAATTTGATGAAGTGCTGAACACATAACCAGCATTACATTTTAATATTTGATAGTAAGTTTAACTTGATAGCGTGATGTTGGGAAATTTTTGCAAATTATTCTTTAAATTTACAATTAAAGTATATTTAAGATAATTAATATTTTTGTTGATAATTTAATTTAACGCTAAATATATAATACTTAGAATAATATAGCATAGTTTTATTAAAACGCATTCAAATCCCGCATAATGTTTATCTCAGGTTAACAATCTGTGGGGTAGTTTTCTATTTCTGTGACAGGTAGTTTTCTGCTTGAGATAAACTTTAATTCTTTTAGATTAAAAGACTAAGAAAAATATATGTTCTTTAATTCTTTTGAATCAAATATTTATTTATATA
Source organism: Nephila pilipes (assembly GCA_019974015.1). NCBI lineage: Eukaryota > Metazoa > Arthropoda > Arachnida > Araneae > Nephilidae > Nephila > Nephila pilipes. The sequence goes on from BMAW01036903.1 coordinate 26,040, forward strand.
TAAAAAAGAATATTTTGTATCACCGTGTTTAATTGCAGTGTTATTTCGCCCCTTTTTTCTTTTCTCTTTAAAACGTTTTTCTGAATTTCACTTGGTGTGTGTGTGTGTCATCAAATTTTCGATCGTTAATTTAACCAACTTCCCATCAAGCTAGAACTCTGAAACCTTGGGAATCGTTCTCACTCGCCTAACAATGCGATATTTTGACATTTGCGACAAGTTTTAGCTAGTCTTTTCTTCAATAATGCAGTTTATCCCAACCACTTGGCGCGATTTCAAAAATTGGCGCCATACTTGGCGGTTTTTTTGTTTGGCTGAACGTTAAGTCCGTAAAACGGACCAGGGTAGCCACATTTGGCAAAATACTGCCAAATAATTCTTGTCGCCAAATTTATATAAAAACGTTGTTTTTAAAAACGGTGGTTTTTATCTGGAATTATTTCTGTATATCTTACATAATGAGATTGCTTTATTGGGCAAAGCGTTTTGAATCATAAATATACATATTAGATATATACCAAATTCTTCTTCCAATTAAACTAAATTTGAAAAAAAACCCTGTAATTTGAATAGATAGAATAACTGAGCTGATTCTTTATGCAACTAAAATATATAGAAAGCCAAAAATATGTCTCACCACATTCTCAAAGGCGGTGGAGAAAATAAAAATCTATTTTACCAGTAGAAAACGCGTTCCAAAATTCAGCGTAATATCAGTTGTAACTAAAAAGTATTTAAAAAATTACACAAAGACCAAAAAAAATGTGACGAGTCGAGTTTTTATAATAGGTGATAAAAAGAAAGACTAGTTTAGTCACAAACTTCTTGAGAATGCAGGGCATAAGAAGTATCAACAATCAATACATCACATTTCATTGAACAGATGTCTATTCCAGGAATCGTTCATTGTGTAAACTTTAAAAGCATTTTTCTTCCGTTTCTCAAACCACATTCATCTAATGGATATCTACAACTACGAATTAATATAGTGTCACCCATTTAAGAAAATTTCTTCTAAATATTCATTTGATTCCACAATAAGATCTCACAGTCTGACATAATTAATCCCTTCCCTGATCTACATGTGTAATTTACAAAACATATTTAAAGGAAACGTTTATTTTAGTTTCATTTGCATTCCTCATCTTTTCCGATTCTGTAAGACAGTTAACCGGCGTTATATTCATGAACAAGAAGAATAATGGTATTTTAGGCCTAATAATTTTTATTAAAAGGCTTTATTAGGCTGAACAACTTAGTATAAGTTAAAAAATTCTTTCAATATGAAAATATGGCCCTAAACATATGTGTGGGTAAGTATGATTGGTTTTATTAACGTCGCACTGGAAGCAACACGAGGGCTGTTGGCAACAGACCTAATTTTGAAATTCGGTCAAGTGATGACGATTACACCTGAGCTAGCACCTACTTCTTATATCTTCTCCACCGTGCCAACGGGAGGGCTTAGGACCTCCACAGATGTAACGTACATCAGCTCCGACTACACGACGGGTCTTCAGTGGCACCAAGACTGGAACCCACGACTCACAAAAACCGTCTGCCACGAAACGACGAACATGATTACAAGGCTACCGCTGTCACATAAGTAATTTTTTTTGCAAAATTTTTATCGTTATACAGTTGTTGATAATTTGAAAGCTAAAGATAAGTGAGTGTTAATGACACAGTCGTATTTTAACAGGGTGTAGAACTGGTATAAGGAAATTTGGAATCATACCCATGTAAATAATTTTAACTGAATACAATTATTAAATTTATGACAGCTAATGTTACATTTATTTCATTTATTCATTACAAATGTTTGTTGTTCAGTTTTATTGTGTTATTTCAAAACAAAAGAGAAATTGTAGGAAAACTTTTAAATTTCAAAAGAATTCAAATTCAAATGTTTCCATAAAAACGTCTTGGATTCACAGCACGTCTCAGATGCACTAAGTTTTCAGAAGGAATTGCTTCTTAGCATATTGAAAAGATCACTATATGTAGAAAAATACTTTTACTGACTCCCATAACCTCTTAGACTCAATAAAATGTATGAATTTTTTCCAGTAAAGGATTCCACATTTCGTTATCGTATTGGAAGTGTTTTTCCGTTGTTTCATTTTTGCACCTTTTCGTTGGAAACCTTTTCCACAAAGATTGTTCGAAGCTTGGTACAGAGATAGAATATTTATTCATTTTCGCGCACGCTCACAATGAAATACATGGACATGTTCAATATCGGAAATCTCTTTTTAAATCACAATAATTGTACCTTAAAGTAGACGCAATCATTTTTCATGACTGCGGTAGCCTAGTGGTTATGGTCGCGGACTCGCTGTCGGTCGTTTTTGCCGAGTCGTTGGTTCGAACCCTGATGCGTCCAAAAATCCGCTGTGTAGCCGGAACTCATTCACGTTAAACCTATACTGACTCAAAATCTACCCATTGGCGTGGTGTTGAAGTTAGGAAAGGTAAGTGCCACATTGCGAGTTGCGTTGCCATTAGTTATTAACAGGAATTCGGGATGCTAATAGAATGCAGATTGCTGTGCATTCCAAAAAAAGAAAAATGAAAAGGGAAAAATTGGAAGTATCAGAACTATGGTGTCAAAAATGAACGCCGTTAGATCTAGTACGTCCCTGTAAGCAAATTGTTTCCTTTTATTTTCTTTTGATTTTTAAAATTATGTTTTATCTTTTTTGTTCTTTCCTTCAATATGCGCTGTTATTTATTACCCTACTGTTACAAAAATTTGTAATTTTTTATTCTTTTTACCACTAAATGCTGAGTGCGGTAGCGGTTGTCTCAATGGTGTCTGGTTTGTAGCTCTAAGCCCTTTGTGTATGCTCGGTCCCCTTGGACATTCTGTCAATAGCCCTCGTGTTGCTTCTAGTGCGACGTTAATAAAAACAGTTCAATTTAATAAATCGTTTTTCTTTCATCGTTAAGAAAAAGTATTTTCGAATATTTTAATTCAAGTAATTATGAGGAGGGAATAATAATTACGTAAAAAGAGCTATTAGGATTTTTGTGAGTGTAAAAATAGAAATTTGAAAATAGATTATATTTATTCATCATTATTAGCAAACTTTAATCAGAATGAGTCATTACAAAATATAAATCACGAAGCTAATTGCATCATTATATATCAATTTCTTTGTTCTCGTATGGTTTAGTGATTTGGGTTTACAGAATAGTAGAGATTTAACAATCCAATTTTTTTCATAAAATAATAAAAAAAAAAGGTTTGTTAGTTAAACTTACCGAAAAAGCAATATTTATTTGTAGCCTGAAGGAACTTAAAACATTTTAAATCGTTATATGAATCATATGTATTCTAATAGAAACCAATAAGAACATTTTTATCAGTTTATAATAAAAAAATTGAGCAAAATAATTGTTATTTATTTATAAATAATCGAGCAAATCTGAATTCTCACTTAGGTATTATTTTTGTAGTATTGTAAAAATTTATTATAAAAGGCAAGTATAGTTCTTGTAACGCAAACGTTTAACAAAAAAAATTATTTTTAAAGTTTTAAGAATATAATTAAAAGAAATATTTGACAGTTGTCTGCTACTTAAGTTTTTTTTTCATAAGTTTTACTTTAAGGTGTTTTGTATTTCTTCTGCTTCAAATTACAACCTAAATATAACATTTTTAAACTAAATTCACTTTGGAAATACCGTTCCTTATCTCAGATCTATTATGCTGCTTTTAACGCAAATTCTTAAAAAAATTTAAGTCTTTCTAAGTTACTCCTTCCTTATTCAAATTTTGTTAGCAGTAATATTTTTTCAAAATATACCACATTCTTTTGTTTATAATGGGCACACTTAATCCTCTGCATCACACAAAAGTTACTATTTTAAAATCTTGTTTTCAAATCAGGAGAAATTTTTCTTCAGCTTTAAGAAATGGCGTCCTCTAAATGTAGCCACTTTTCGGTTTTTCGCAAACAATCGTATTCCGCTTCATTAGATGCTAACGAAAATTGAGTTAGGGCTTACAATTTAATCTATTAAGCCCCGAGTATTTCATATTTGACCGTACATATTTTACACAAAGAATTTTTCTTAATTTTTTTATCATCCCTCATGATTTCGAATAAAAGATTTCTAGATTCTTTAATCTTGAAGAGGGTATAATTCTCCTATCGAAGAGTATTTTCTCCTCCTATAATCTTTTAGAAAAGGATATTTGATTATTTAAAAGACTAAATCAACCATTGAAATTCATTGTTTTCAAGTTTTTGAAGCACTTGTGTTTATCGCAACTCGTTTTAGCAACGTTTTTAAAAGTTCCTGTTCTGATACGATGCTGTTTTCTAAAGGTTTTGTTATTGACGAGAAGGAAAAAAACCTACAATTAAATCCTTCTTATGTTTAGAAAATTAATATATATGAACAGAAAACTGTATCAACTATCAAACAGGCATTACTTTACGTTGTAAAAAGTTTGGCCACAAGAATAATTTTTTTTTCAATGCAATATAATTGTATATAACGATATATAGTTCAACACATTTGGGCAACAATTTGGTAGATTAATTTCTATTATTTAAAACAGGAATTAATTCACGAATATGTCTCAAAGAATTATACCACACTGCCTTTTATTTCTGGGCAGTACAATTCAACATAAATATATAATTCAAAAGATTTAGGTAGACTTTGTTCTCTCTCTCTCTCTAATAATTTTGATTACTTTCGATATCAGATTTTTACAACATTATTTTTCCTGTTACTTGCGTCTTATTTCATTACATACGAGGGTACAAGAAAAATACTAAGTACAAGAAAAAAATTTTATTATATACATCACAAAGAGCGACTAAAATTCTACTTTTCATTTTAGTCACCAAACAAATTGAGGCGCTTAACAGGTCAATTGAAAAGTCCCCGGCCTACCATAGTAAAACACATTTTTTTTTTGGCAAAATTAGTTTTTTTTTTACTCAACATAATTCCCTTCAAAGGTGATACACTGATTATAGCGACCCTCCAACTTTTTGATACCATTTTTGTAGTACGATTTGTCCTTTGCTTCAAAATAGGCCTCAGTTTCGGCGATCACCTCTTCATTCGGCGAAAATTTCTTCCCAGCGAGTATTGTTTTGAGATCTGAGAACAGGAAATAGTCGCTGGAGGCCCAATCTGGAGAATACGGTGGATGAGGAAGCAATTCGAAGCACAATTCATGGATTTTTGCCATAGTTTTCACTGACTTGTGACATGGTGCATTGTCTTGGTGAAGCAGCTCTTTCTTTTTCTTCAAATGCGGCCATTTTTCGGCGATTTCGTCCATCAAACGGTCCAATAACGCTATGTAATAGTCGATGTTGATGGTCCTTCCTCTTTCGAGGTAGTCAATGAAAATTATTCCGGGTTCATCGTGTGCAGTCCACTCGGATGACTGCCGATTGGACTTCGGAGTGAAATGATATAGCCATGTTTCATCCATTGTCACATATCGACGCAAAAACTCAGGTTTATTACGCTCGATCGTCTTCAAACACTGCTCCGAATCATCAACTCGTCGTTGTTTTCGGTCAAAAGTGAGCATGCGCGGCACCCACTTTGCACAGAGCTTTCTCCTACCCAAATATTCGTGAATGATATGATGTACAGGTTCAGTTGATATCTTTAGAGTGTCTGCTATTTCATTTAATTTAAATTGACGGTCATTCAAAATGATTTTGTGGATTTTTTTAATGTTTTCGTCGGTAACAACCTCTTTTGGGCGTCCACTGAGGCACCGTCTTCGGTGCTCATTTCACCATGTCTAAACTTAGCATACCAATCCTTGATGGTTGATTTTCCCGGGACATTGTCCGGAAACTCGTCATCAAGCCAAGTTTTTGCTTCAATTGTATTTTTTCTCTTCAAAAAGTAATATTTTATCAACACGCGAAATTCCTTTTTATCCATTTTTTTCACAATAACAAAAGTTGCTTCACTCAAAATACTATAATTCACAAACTAATGATCCGACAGCTGTCAAATTTATACACTCATCTTTTGAGGGTTAGGGCAAAGTAAAACACATATGGATTTAATTCTAGTAGCGCCATCTATGTGTCAGGCCGGGGACTTTTCAATTGACCTGTTATCATAGCGATGGACAAGCTTTGAAATTCCTTCGTCATAGAATTCTGCAGCCTCCATAGAATTCTTGTGTGACAATTTCAAACCACCAAGTCAGTGAACTTGTGGAAAACTAAGCGAAAGCTCCGTTATTGTGAAATGGCGGATTTCACGAATCTTTTCATCAACTTTATCGACCAGTTCTTCAGTCACAACTCTAGGGCGTCCACTCTTCTCTTCATCGTGAACGTTAGTTCGGCCATTTTTGAACTGAATGCACCATTTCCGGATTGAGTTTTCATTCATTACGTTGTTTCCGTACACTTCACACACTTGCCGATAAATTTCCATAGGTTTTAGGTTTTTTGCCAACAAAACCCGTATCACAGACCGTACCTTACTACTGGCGGGATTTTCAATTGCAGCGCACATTTCAAATTTGAATAACGAAAAAACGGGCAGCATGAAAATGTTTCCGTTGTGATGGCTGGATGCCGACTGAGATGCTGAGCACGCAGACACCAAAGTATACGTGATCGGCGCGAGCCTAGCGACGTCAGACGGAAACGTTCCTTACTTTCTGAATAGCCCCCGTGCGTGCGTGCGTGCGTGTGCTTCTCTTGCGCACGCGCGCAGGTAGTGAATTTGAAGCCGATTCAAATTTTCACGTTAAAAACAATTATAACTTTCCCATCTTCAGTCGTAGGAAGAGACTAATCCTCCCAAACCTCATTAGAGAAATCAAGAACATTCTGCTGTTAATTACATTTTATTGAATTAAATATATTGACACGAAACACAATTTTAAAAAAAATTGTCCTGCAGTTACAACATAACGTTGACGCTATATTATTAGAGATCAAAACCCCGAGCAGTCAGTCTGTCTGGAACAATACGCTTCTGCATCAAATATCTTAAGATTGCAGCAGATAGACTGTGTGCTGCAATTTCGCATTCAAATCCCGGCCGATCCCACATTGTTTTACTCTGTAGAACCCTGACTGGCTCGTTTTTAAGATGTCTAGGATTTTCTGGATTCAATAACAAAACGGATTCTTACAAGATGAGATTTATTTAAACCATATATTATTGTACAACATTTACTAAGTTAAAACAGAACTATTGATTATACAATTAAAGAACTATCAGATCGCATGTCTTTCTCTGTTGGTCGCACTCTTCCATTTAGCTTGCGCTAGCCGTGCTTGCGCCTTCCGTGCTTGCACCTTGAAAGACTGGTGTTGGAAGGCGTCTCAAAATGTATGAATCCTACAGCTCTTCCGCTTGTCGCATTTCCTCCCTACATCTAATAATGCACACCCGCGCTCTTCAGTAAGTTTGCTGGTTAATTATAAATTACGTATCTCCCAATCGCACCTGATGGACCGTTCGCTTTTTAAAACGAGCTTTGTAATTGTTAATATTAAATTTGAAAATAAATATTTAAAGTGAAAGCTAATTTATTTTAAAATCTCAAAGAGTAATGAGAGAGAGATTGTTTAAATAACCACACATTTCATTTCTTTTCTGCATCATTACATCACCGTACAATTTCAGTTTGCAATAAGAGAAGTCATATTATTCTCACATAAACCTTTCTATTAAAACATAATTACAGACAAAATCTGTGTACATGTTATAGGCAAAGTTTGTAATCCGACATTCAACAGAATACCTAAGTATCTTATAGAATGCCAAAAACTAACCACTAACGTATGAAATGATTAATATTGAATACATTTCCAATGCATTGTAGAGAACGCCAAATGACAATGTATGAAATACATTTCTGAATCGTTTCAAATATCACACTGTCAGCGGCATGACTTTTAATCCTCCACTCTGGTTCAGAATTTGCCATTTCATTTCCCGCTTTGTTTGGGGATTGTCAAAATACGCAATTTTATTTCTAACTGTTAAACAAAAAATTAAGTAGTTACTGTTTTATATTAAAAATTGATAATTGGAATTATATTTATTAACGTCGCACTGAGAAGTAACTCAATGCTATTGGCGAAGGATCTTGTAATTTTGAACCTGAGTCAAATGACGAGGATAACAAGTGAGTTGACAGCTCCCGCTCCACCTCTCGAGAGGACATGGGACCTCGACCAAATTTAACGTGCATCATCCCCGCTGTACAATGGGTCCTTAGAGGCATCAGGCCTCGAATCCACGGGCTTTGTAATTGTTAATATGAACGAACGAAAACAAAGCTGGCAGAGAGTCCTCGGCCACATATGAAAGTAGAAGAACAAGATGTAGAGTTGGAGAAGGAATTATACTCTAAAACATGCAATGACGATTCAAAACTACATTTGTATTTTAAGAGAATGACCAGTATTTAAATAATAGCCTTATCATGATCTTTTTTTTTCATTCTCCACCTAAATAGCTTTTATCATTCTATAGAATACTTAGGTATAATATACAATACCTAGGGAAAATGTATAATAATTCTCGTATTTCGTACTTTACCTAAAAATGCCTTATATAAATTTATAAAATGCATGGTATATAAAATGCATAGTATAATATGTATATAAATTTATAATATTTTATAAAATGCCTACATATTCTAAAGAATGAAGGCGTTTCATACATTGCCAGAGACATATGTATGCTTAATAAAATAACGATATAAAAGTTGAGCTTTAAGATAGTATTTGAGTGTATTAATTTTTCCACATTAATACTCTTTTAGTGATTGTGTAGCTTTTCTGGTGTCTCAGTTAAATGTATTATAATCTTTTCTTATGAAATTTTATATATTTTAAGCTCTTTTCATTAAAAATGGATAAAGCTTGATATTAGATTACTAGATCAAAATGTTTGAAGCATAGTTCAAATGCTACTTGCAAGTACTTCAGACATAGCCTTTGGGAGTTTTGAAGCAAAAAGTTGTCTTGAAAAGATGTAAATAGGAATAAAAGAAGTTTCTCAGATTCACAGCAAGTTCATAATAAACTACTTCGCAATAAAAAAAAGATATTAATATTTTTAAGAAATATATGCAGAATCATTTTGAAAATTGTTATTGTTTGGTTGTCTTACCTTGAGCGCCTTTTTTGAACATTTTTTTTTTCAAATATACTTAAAAACGAAACCATCGAAGATGCAAAATAAGCAATCCTTATTAATATTGACTAATTGGAAATGATATGTTTTTCTCCAAAATAATTCATAATTCAAGAATTTTAGATTAAATCATTATCGCTCTGGTCTCATCCTATTAATTTTTACATCAATAAATTAAATTATCCTTCGTATTTTGTAATTATTAAAACTTTTCTTAAACAATTTCAGAGTAAAGATTATCAGACTTTTCTTTTTTCTTTCTTTTGATGTTTATAGAATATTTAATTGATATACTGAATTCTGAGTTTTACGTCTATAATGATTAATCAATTTTTGATGTCAATCATATAATAAAAAACACTAATTTTGCTATCCATCAGGTAAATAGAATATTCAAAAGCAAAACATTTGCTGTATCTTATATAAAAAGAATAATTTATTATTATTTATTTATATTATTGTTAAACTTACGGAGGTGCATTAAAATTGAATTTTTTAGTTTCTTTATCCGTCTAAAAGGAAAGGACAAAGTTATAATTGTGTTACATACGGTGTGGAAATATAATAATGAAAAATTTAAAAATAATAATGAAATAAGAAATTATAATAATGAAACTTTAAATTGATAAATAGCTCCAAATGTCTTTTCAAAAATAAATGCTTTATATAACAAAATATATGACGCACACAGAGTTACAAAGTAACCAGCTCAATAAGGTGCTGATGCACCTCTAGCCTGGATGCAAGCTGCCACATGCCGTGACATAGAATGATAAGACTCTTTGATGGTCTCCTGCGTTATTTCTTGCACAATTTTTTCCAATTGTCGGGTGAGGTCATCAACATTCCATTGTAAATGCAGTCGCCTTCCCATCATATCCCACACATGCTCGATTGGAGAGAGATCTGGCTGGCCAAGGAAGTGTTTGAAAATCTGTAGGACAGTTCATAACAACACGTGCCGGATGTGGTCTGACATTATCTTGCTGAAAAATAAGGCCAGGGTACTGCAAAAGGAACGGTAGCAAAACAGGTCTCTGAATGTACCGCTGAATGTCTGTCATACCGCTGTGCTGTAAGTCTGCCTCTAATGACAACCAAAAGGGTCCGGCTATCAAGGTAAATTGCACCCTAGAAAGCAACTCCTGGTTGAGGGCCTGTGTGGCGTGCAATAGTAAAAGCAGGATCTGCACGCAGCCCCGGGTTTCTCCAGATACGTCTTTGATGATCGTCCGGACACAGTTGGAAGTGAAATTTGTTCGCTAAACACTCTTTGTTTCCAGTCAGCATCATTCCAACCTGATAGAGCCGGGCACCAATGTAATCCGGCTCGCCAGTGTGCAGGCGTGAGTGGCAGCTGGCGCAGCTGGTGGGAATAGCGTAGATTTCGCTCTATCAGCCGTTTGTGAATGGTCATGGGGGACAATGTTGCGGGTCGCACGCCTGATGCTTAATGACGATGAATCAGGCACTGAGACAGCTGGTCTTACAATCACTCTGTCCTCCGAATCTGCTGTGGCCTTAGGTTGACCGCTTCCATCACGACTCTGAAATTTGCCATTGTCCACCCATTCTTACTAGCATCTTTGAAATCGTCGCATTGCTTCGACCTATATGCCGAGCGATACTTCGATTTCCCAAACCTGCCTTTTTCAATCCAATGATTCAACCTCTTTCAAACTCAGACAGTTGCTTGTAATGAGCTCAAATCCTGGGACGAGGTATTTTTTCAGTCGTTAAAACGTATCCTAAATCACTCTGCAACAGAAAATTTGACCATCCGATTGAAAATCGCTTCTTATATACACCTGCTGAGTGCTCAGTTCCGATTCACTGCAACTTCCGGTATTCATTCATTGGACACCAAATTTTAATCATTTGCATGTTCGGTCCAAACGTCTTCGCGTACGAAATGTCCTCACAATCAGGAAAATCCTTCTTGATGCATCGTTTTTTTAATAGAGTGTAGAATAATAATGTTCTGATAAACAGAAGGTTGATTTGAAGCTAGCTTCCCCCCCAAAAAAAAAATTGCTTAATAAATCAATCTTTTTAAGGACGGTCTAAGCAAAGTGGTCAATACGATGGCAGAATGGCGATTAAGGCAAACCCACAGTTGTATCAGATTGTTTTGAACTTTCTTTGATATACTACGTTTTATATGCCTTCAGTTGTTCCAGTTGACTTGGAACCATATTTAGAATGCAATAGAGTTTTCTTTTAAAAGTGACAAATGTGTTTAGTAAAAATATTAAGAATCGAAGAACGCTTATAATGATGATTTTCCTTATCGAACGAATGTGTTTCTTTTGGGCTCGGAAATTTCGAGATAGAAGTTAAGTTGACAGGACTATGTAAATGAAACGAAATTGATTGGTCCTAAAATTGAAATAGAATAATCCTCATCCCATGTGAAATCTGAAGAGAAACACACACTAACAACCTTCTCGAAAAGCACGTGGCAGTTAATTTAAAGACTCGCAAAGATGTTTGTTTACAATAGACTCTTCTCTGCTTAATCGCTTAGAATCGGCTACGGTCGTCCAAAGTCAAAGAAAAATTTTGAAATAATGTTTTTAGACCAATTTAGTGGACGTAGTGCGCTCTCTATTGGATTTACAATATTTAAATTTTATTCCACGTCATCGTATCAAATTTGATATAGTGCTTTTCTTATGATAGAAAACTTCACCCGTATTACAAATGCGATACCCGTATTTCAAGAGCGAATGTCTCGAGAATTGCGTCAAACAATATATAACTTTGCAATGACTATATGTAAAATAAATGTTGATAGAAAGTTTTTACAGTGTTTCCTATTTCTTTTATTAGCTCAGTTTTACAACATTTTAGCCATACTGTATATTTTATTTGTTTGAAAAGTAATCGGAACAAAATATGTAAATGTACCTTAGGTACGAATTTGGACTTAACTGGCGTCCATTTAAATTCTTATTCATTTATCATTGCCATTAAATACAACTACAACGGCATATTCTTGTTTTGTTTTACAACAAAAACTCAGGCATCTAAGCATTAAAAAGTACTTTAAAAAATATCAAATTCTTACATCGCTAACTTTATTTGATTTAGTTGACAATAAAGGTAGTTAAAAGTGAGAAAAAAATTAAATATCCGGAGAAATTTCTCTCAGTGAAGTCTCAGAATAGTTGAAATAGGAAACAGTTTCCAAGTAAATTCCATTAAAAATATTCATGTCTTTAAGAGCTCTCATTACAAAACTCTCAAGGCACTTAAAAAAAATGTTACGCAGGTGTAAAATAAAAATTCTTATGCTTCTTAGCTGTAGAGAAAATAATACATTATTTGTTTTTATAAATTAAATAAAATAATATTTTGAACATATTTCTTCGAAATTAAATCAGAACTTACAAAACCAAGTAATCTGAAGGATTGATAAGAAATATATAACCTAAGAAAAATAGAAATAAATTATGACTAAACATTGATTCGAAAATAACTGTTACATTACTTATATACATTACTGTTTATGTTACGTACGAAATTTAATGGACGAGCAAACTAGAGCAACAGAAGTTATCGCTGTAAAGAGAACACTATTCCTGAATAAAGTATGTTTATTCCTTTTGATTAGAGAGAGGCAATAAATAATATAGAAAGATTTACATTGTGAAAAATGGAGAATGCTAGACACGTGTCTTCTCCGTCTTAGGTACAGTGGAAGAGAGAAAATTTTTCCTTGTTTCGAATTTATATACAGGGATTTCTTTAGATCATATGATTTTCATAAAGTATTTAGATGAAGGCTTCTTGAGGGATTTTAATAGTGTCATGAGCCAAGCAGAGATTATCCCTGCAAGTCTGCGAGGCTGGAAAAATTTGTTTTAGCAGATTTTACGAGCGTGTGATCACATAAATTAAAGGATTAATTGTAATCGTATCAGAAAATAAAAATGAACTTTTTACTTTGAGTTAAGAAATGGGAAAAATTAGAAAACTAAATTATTTTCTAGTGAAATTATTACACATATACATAATGCATTCTGAATTTAATAAATTTATTTCTTAATTCCAAATTAATTGGAGACTTAGTAATTAAAATAGAGACAGATACATAAAATTTAATGAAATAGAAATAAATCACCAAATCATAGCAAAAAAAGTACTTAAGTATTATTATCTTGTTCCTTTTACTATTACGTTGAATAAATTTTTAAGGCATTTCTAGATAGTTAATTTTTTTAAAATTAAAATTGCATTAATGATCTCTTCGATGTCATAACACAATTGATTATATTCCAAAAAGCTATTGTGAGGATAATTATTGTTTCAAAATTTAGTTTAAAATTTTTATTCAGCTACTTAATGTTTAAACTAACGATTCATACATTTTACTATATTCAAATAAAAAATTCAGCATTTCTTTTTACTGTAATGTAGTATAAAGCAATTTCTTAACCTTCAGTAATGTGAATTTAGTAAATTGTTTACTCAAAATATAATACACAACAATCAAATGATTGAAGATCGCAGCGATATAACATAGAAAAATAGAGTAAAAACGTGAATTCAATTCGTTGAGCAATGCTGATGGACACATAAATAATTCGAGATAAAAACCAACGTTTTTATATGGTTGCAAAGTTTATTAAAGGAAATTATTGAAATATTAGTTAAAACTAGTCGCAAATATCTAATTACTGCATGTAAAAACGGTTCCCAAGAAACGGCACCGAAAACGGCAAGTAAGAACGGTTCCCAAAATTTCAGAGCTCTAGACTGATGGGAAGTTGGTTAAATTAACAATAGAAAATTTGATGACACACTGATACACACACAGACAGACACACACCAAGTGAAATACATAAAAACGTTCAAACTAACTAAAATTAATTAATTCATCCGGTAAATTAAATGGTTAGAATGCAGTTTAACCCAACTACCCTTGGCTACAAGAATTATTTGGCAGTATTTTGCCAAATGTGGCTACCCTGTTCCGTTTTACGGACTTAACGTTGAGCCATAAAAAAAACCGCTATGTTTGGTGCCAATTTTTGAAATCGTGCCAAGTGATTGGGCTAAATTGCATTATTAAAGAAAATATTAGTCAAAACTAGTCCAAAATGTCTAAATATTGCATTGTTAAGCGAATAAGAACGATTCCCAAGGTTTCAGGGCTCTAGCTTGATGGGAAGTTGGTTAAATTAACGATCGAAAATTTGATGATACACACACACACACACACACCAAGTGAAATACTTAAAAACATTTTAAAAAAAAGAAAGAAAAAAAGGCTTAAAATAAATTTATAATAGAGTATCATTTGGTCTGCCTTGCTCCAACAGCAGAAATAATACCTCAAATTACTCGCTCATCATGTTCATTTTATCGGTAGGAAAATACACAAAATCATACATACTAATATTTTTAAGCAGTTAATGAAAGAAAACTATAACACAAAAATTTAACTAATTTTAAGAAAGCAAAATCCGTTACCATGGAACTAAAAAAAAATTATATAGACCGGTTTTAAAGAAATCATTCCTTAATAAAATCAAATATAACTTAACTTTGGAATATCTTCACATATGTAGAGAAACAATTTATAAAAATAAAACTATTTACGAATACTAAATGTAAAAGATTGCTTACTTTATATTTAGCGAATTAAACATGTTGTGATCACAAGTTGTGGCCATAACATGTTTAATCCTCAGTCACACAATCCACTGTCACACAAGTTGTGGCCATAACATGTTTAATCCTCAGTCACACAATCCTCTGTAACACAAGTTGTGGCCATAACATGTTTAATCCTCAGTCACACAATCCTCTGTCACACAAGTTGTGACCATAACATGTTTAATCCTCAGTCACACAATCCTCTGTCACACAAGTTGTGGCCATAACATGTTTAATCCTCAGTCACACAATCCTCTGTTACACAAGTTGTGGCCATAACATGTTTAATCCTCAGTCACACAATCCGGTGTCACACAAGTTTTGGCCATAACATGTTTAATCCTCAGTCACACAAGTTGTGGCCATAACATGTTTAATCCTCAGTCACACAAGTTGGGGCCACTGTAGCGTAGTGATCCTTCTCGCGGATGGTGTTGTTTTCTTCGAGTGGTGTGTTCAAGTACAGATGCTGCTAAAACCCCTCATGCAGTGGGATTAGTACTCGTTAAATTTGGTCGAAGCCCTAAGTCCTCTCGTGTGGAAGTTTGGAGAAATGACAGCTCAGGCGGCATCTTCGTAGATTGACCGAGGTTCAAAGTAACGAGGTTCATCGCCAATACCTCTCTTATTACTTTTTGTGCTCCGTCAATAAGCAATTACATCTCACAGTCACACATAGTTGTCCGAAAAAAAAATTATAACATTATTAGTCACTTAAAAACACATTTAGTTAAAAAAAATGTACATAAACATGAGCTAACACTTCTACATGAGCTTTCTAATTTCTGATTCAAATTTTCTTACTTGATAAAACTTCTAAAATACGAATAAAGACGATGTGAGTCTGTTAAAGAGAATAAAATATGAATCTTAGAAGTCGTTAAAATTCCGTTTCAGGAACTTAGCGTTCCGGATATCCCTATTAACGATTATAAATAGTGAGAGGCTCCATTTTTGTCGCTATTTCTGTCCTATTAGTCATTAAAATTTGGAGTGGAGCTAATATCTTTGAATTAAGCCGATGTCTTCTTGCAACAAGAGGGCAATGTAAAATCTCATTTACATAATAAAGAGCCAACCAAGAAGAGAATATGTTTGGAAAAATGACAAACTTATGGCTGAGATGTTCGATTCGTAGAACAATTTTCTCTTGGTCGTGTGGTAATACATATTGTTCTTTCGGTATATTCTTCCATTTTAGTTTGATTATGGATTTTGTTTTTTTGAAAAGTTTCGTAAAAATGCTTAGATTTATTAAAATATATTGAATTAGTAATGGGGGGGAATAAATATATTTTTTTGATAATCTTCTTTAAAACAGGAGTAAAAATTTTAGGTTTGTATTACCTCTGTTTGGATATAAAGGCGTTTTTCATTCATTAAAGACATATAAGAAGTTTTTAATCAATAAAGTAAGATGTTTGTTCACTCATATTTGATTTTTTTCTGGAAATGAAATCCTTCTTTTATTAAAAATAAATAAATAGCATAAGATACGAGGCCCTTTCATTATTGCTTGATGCAAGAATAATAAATAGATTTCAATAAATTCAGGAGTTTTGCTAAACATTTACGTCATATAATTATTTCCAATGATTCCATTGTTTGGGGTTGCAATTAAGAATGTAATATAGGGCTATTCGCGATTTTCTTTTAAATAGGGAACGTTTTATAAAATGAATTGCATAAAACAAAACCTAGACCAAATCAAATGAATCGTAATCTACTGAAATTAGACAAACAAAAGAAATGTGAAGAATTGAATGACAGAAATATTGTGATATTGGGCTATTCACAATCTTCCCTTCACTAACCTCGGGGACATTATAATAATTTGAATTGCATAAAATTACAATTTCTTTCCAACCAAAATGAAAAGTTATAAAGTAAATTAGATGATGGATGTGAAGTGAATTAGAGTTAATGATATATAAATGAAATAGATTGCTAGGAGAGAACCAGGAGATAAAAGATAATGACTTGTTGATTGATTTATTATTTAAATCGAAGCATCTTAATTAGTATTGTGGATTGAAGCGAGTTCTTGTTAAAGTATTTTCATAAGAATAGGCTGTTCATGGGAAGTGATTGAATCAGAAGGAGTGAATTAATAAGCTAAGAGTTTATTAGTTGAACATAATTTAGAATTGACGCATTAAGTGGGATTCGAGAAAGAACGGCCTTATCTATCTTTCAGTATTAATAGTAATATTAGTAAAGTATTATAGCTTGTTTTTACGGGTCTTCAATTATATTTCGATGGTTACTGAGCAGTATATAAGACTAAGATTTGAGTAATGAAAGGCACAGTCATCCCAACATATATATATAAGCGAAACCAAATTGAATGTAAGATAGGTGGAAAGTTAGATCTAAAATATTGAAAAATCAGATACTGAAAGAAAAAAATTAGAGTAGGGATTGAAATCGTTTTGGTTCGAGGCCCACTATGTGGAAGTGGAGGTTGGCGGAGTGTCGCACCTTTTGAAATGATTGCATTCAATTATTTAGCTATGCATTTTAGAATAGGTATAAATTGCAACATAAAAATCAATAAATATAAATTAAGTAAAATAAATACAGTTTTATTCAATTTATTTCTTATTCCAATTAATTATATCTGTATATCTTCCAATATCTGTAGCTGCATGCACTTTAAATTTTTGAATGTTTAATGAGATAAATGTACCCTATCACACTTTTCCATAATTTTTTTAAATCAGAAAGGAGAATATTTGTGGAGACTTTTTCATCATAGCCTGCAAGTAAATGTCTGTCAAAGATCATTTCTACTTACTCTTGTTGATCTTCAAGCAAGAAAACTTTGCTCCCAAATATATGTAGACTTAAATATAGAGAACGGTTTCTCAGCCAATTTCTCCACGCATAGAAATTTTTTAGCAGGCAAAAATTTGTGAAAATCAAATAATGTCATAGTTTTAAACATTTATTTAATGGTGTGATCTGACTTTGTGTCAATAAGTTTAAGCTGAAACCCTTAATGTTGCGGTCAATATCAGAAGTGATGAGGTAAGAGAGAAAATTGTGATTTTAGGCTCAGTTTTCGTAAGCTCCTGAAATCTTCTTTTGACCTCTTCTCTTCCAAACCTTGTAGATAATCCACAACCTTAGCAGAAACACTTTCAGATGCAATTTGTTTTCCTAGCGAAGGGTAAATGATAAAAATTGCCTTCACCTGTTTGTTTTGCGAATAGAACTAGCTTTGGTTTGAATTATTTCCTCCTACGCTTGATGCCTTTGGGCCACTATTCGTCCACCTCTGGGTTGGAGGATAGTAATTAATAGCGAATAGTCATATTTCACGTGTGGTGATAGCTGAAATATGTGTCAATAGCTGAAAGCACTATGTAAAAGAACTCTTCGCGTAAGTCTAAGTTAGTAACTAGATCCAATCAAACCATCAATGTGTGTGCTTAAACTAGCTTGACCTAAACAAATGGATAAGAATTCAGACTGATTACTATTCCAAACTGGATTTCAAGCGCATTGAGGGTTTTTAGGCTGATAAAGAGAGAGCAAATATTGCAAGTTCATAATTTGATAAAAATAAAAGTTTTGGTCTTAAATTTGACAGTTTCTTTTATTGAGTATGCATTTATATTACTTTGTATTTCACAGAAGAATTATTGAACTTTAAATAATTTCCGTCGAGATAAATGTGTGGTGGTGTGGTTCAAGATTAAAAAACCAATATTGGATCGATACATTAAGTGCCATGACAAAACGATAGTTTTCCAAAGTAAAAATAATTTTAATTACAATATACTTTAAATGACAGAAGTTTTTGTTTAAAGTAAGTTATAATAAAATAAACTTGTTTGCTTTCAAATTTAAAAAATTATAATGTGTGAATTTTGAGAAGAAATTTAAATAAAAAAATTTAATTCATATTTTTTTTATAGTTTCAAATCAAAGATGCATACAAAATGAAATACATTACAAAAGTTATAAAAATTAAAACCAATTACCATCAAAAGAAATTACATTAAAAATAATTTCTGTCTATTGATAGTTTTTAATGAAAAATAAAAGTCATGTTAATTGTGTCTCTAAAATGGTTGTATTGTTGTTCATTACTTCTTAGTCTATTTGAGAAACATTGTACAATTATTATACTCAAAAACATAAATTCAAATGTATTCGGAATAAACTTGATCATTGAGAATTAAAATATTGTCATTGAATTCCATAGCTGATCTGCTTCAAAAACATAATTTCAAAATAATAGATCTGGTGCACATATTTTTCGTATAACTTTAAATATGTGCTATTGCTATACAAATGTGTGTTCACAAACAAATGTGGTCATTATGATTTCAATAATACTGTTATTTTATGATTGAAATGTTATTCGTTTGTTCTTCAATATAACTCATTTCTTAGTAAAAGTGTTATTTTTTCATTCATTTCCATTTTGTATGCGATTTCTTCAGAAAAAATGCTTCAACTAATTCTAAATAAAAACTAGTAATAATACTGAACTACAATATAGGCATTGGACGTTTGCAATTTTTATGTAATTCCTCGTGATAAAAAATTATCATAGGATCTGAAATAAAAACTAACAATGTTATTGAAGTACACGCTCGAGACCACGATCATGCTAAAATTGCAATTTTGCTGAATTTTCGAGTATTGACATAGTTTCAACAAGGATATCAAGGATAAATCGCTGAAAGATAAAATTTCTAATTAATTAATACTCGTATTCAACTTTTATATATTTGAGCATATTCTGATCCTGTGTAGATGATATAATTATCCAAAAAAGTATGTTCCGTAATTCTGCTACTCATAAGATTACATATTCACAAATGAAACATTAATTCATTTTTGAATTAATAAAAACACAGTAAACAAAAACTAATGCAGTACGGTGATAGTTAAAACAAGATGTGACGAGGCTCTCTAGTCACACGCTAACACTTATTAGAATTTGAAGTGTACTCTTTCGAACTTCAAGAAGATTTTTCTGTACAATTCACTACACGTACACAGTTTTAATATTATAAAAACATGATATTTAACGAGCTAGTAAACAAGGTAAGCTGTATAGATTGAAAAATTACAGTTACCATAAACACTGTGAGAAAATACAAGCAACGCTTGACCTGGAAGTGAAAGTCTACGAATTACCAGCAACCATACGAAAAATTCCGAAATCGAGAGGTTTCATTGGTGTTGGATTTCGAATGTGCCGAATCTTCGAATGCCGTATTAAAATCATGTTACTATAAAATGCACAGTTCTCTATTTTGAGTTCTATATGCACATGTAACATTAAAAAACTGCATACACATAAAAGGTATACAACTGGACCATAAAGAAGAAAGCAAGTATAACATCACATTTGATACAAAATAATGCTAAATTTATTTCGTTCACATTATCATAAGAAATTTTTTATGATTCTATAGAAACACTGATAAATTGACTGGAGTAGCATTTACTAGATTGAGCATATACCTTTCTCTATATCCCCTTAATAGCTTTTTTTAAAAAAAATTCCAGCCATATCCAAACTCTTCTCAGGTTTTATATCCGGTTTCAGCCGGAAATATTGAATTCAAATTTTCTTATTTCGATCTGACATAAAGAGCACAAACTTCTGTAACCCATATACAAATGTGTGTACCGTTTCGGAAAGAGAATTTTGAGTAATAACTAAATAGGTTCATTCAAAGTAACTTTAAACTGTGTCTCGCTTTCAAAGAAGTTATCATCGCAAGTGTTTTATTATGTAAAAGTGAACGGTTTTTATTTCCCGGTGGGTTTCATAACACGGTTTTGGAAGATAATTTGCATTCCGATCTCTCTTTTATATATGTGGTGTAATGGTCTAGTTTTCTCTAAAAATTTAAAATAATACTAAAATTTTTATTTTCCGAGGGTTTTATAATTATTTATTTTATACATTTCAAAATAGCTTCATTATTTTCATATACTAGAATATTGTATTTATTTGTGTTATTCTAATGTATTGATGTTATTATTTTGTTATTGAGTTGTTAAAAATTGTTATTCTACTTAATAACTTATCTAAAATGAATTAATATTTATAATACAATTTTTAATATGGTATGTGTACATTCCTTCATGGATTTTGACATAGGGAACTGGTATTAAGTCTTAACTGTTAAGGGAACTTGGCACCTTTTGACCAATTTTTTTTATTTAAATGTTTCAACTTATGTTTTTTGTATATTATTAACAGTTGCTATTAAACAAAGTAATTTTATCATGAAAAAAGGGCTTAATTTGATAAAAATTTTAAAAATTAAATTTTTTAAAAAATTTCAATGATTTTAAATTTTTTTCTTCTTTCACAATTATCATTATTTTGACACCCAATTTTTTTCAGGCTCATAAGAATATATGTAACAAATTTAGAAATTGATTTTGCAATAAACAAATTAGTTTTTGAGAAAAAAAATTAAAAAGCATATGCCTATGGAAAATAGGTAAAAAAAAAACATGATTTCCGCTACATTTTCTATTATAATATTTTTTCTATTCAAAATATTGAAATGGATCCCTAATTTTACTAAGCACATTATAACAAACAAACACACCAAAATTCAAATTTTTTAATAAATATCTGTTAAAGTTTTGTAGTTTTAAAGACCATGGTTTCATGAAAAATCCCAAATTGAGAAAACGCTATTTAAAGAATAATAATCAATAAAAAAATATCAAAACAATGTCTAATTTTTGTAATAATTTGTTAATATAATGTATAATTAGATATATACCTTTAAAATAAAGCATAATATAGTTCAATTTGAAAGCATTTAACAAAAACTTAAGCTTTTATAAAAAGTTTGTCTGAGCCGGAAATTGCGAAAAATTTGAAAATCTTCATCTGACTGCTCTTTGAAAGAATTATATATTAAATGTATTTAAAAATAAATGAAATATATAAGATGAAAAAAGTAAAAGTATATGAAATGTACAATGGAAAATTTAAAATATTTTGTAAAATTTATTTTGCTACTTCATTTCAATATCTAATGTAAAATAAAGTAAAATATGTTTAATCTAAATTGTACTATTTTTTCAATCAGATCGTTTCAAAACTTCGCCCAGTTATACCAGAAGTATCAAGGTACATTTTGAGCTAAAAATTGAAAAATCGATATTTTCATCAATTTTCGGCATTTGAAAGGTGCCAAGTCCCCTTAACCTTAATTACGCACTAAATTTAAATATATTTAAGTTTCTAAAATGGAACAAAAATCCACAATAAATTTAAGAAAAACGAATTATATTATAAAATGGCAATATTTTGCAAAAATGATCTAACTCACAAGGGTAAAAAGAGAGTGTTGATGATTCCCCTATGAAATTTATCGTAAATGTACGAATTTAAACGTAGAATATTGTCTGATTAATCATTTAAGAAAATCTATATTATCAATCAACCAAAGAAATGACTATTTAAAAAAAATAATGTACCGAAAGATAGAAAGAGTGTAGTGTGTTTTCTATTACTACTGCGTATTTTTATGAACAGGAAT
Source organism: Nephila pilipes (assembly GCA_019974015.1). Lineage (NCBI taxonomy): Eukaryota > Metazoa > Arthropoda > Arachnida > Araneae > Nephilidae > Nephila > Nephila pilipes. The sequence goes on from BMAW01036903.1 coordinate 48,410, forward strand.
GCACGTCCAACGAGTTTTGGAGTTTAAAAGTCAAAAAGAGAAAAAAAAATTACAATAAAAATTACAATAATTTAATTAAAATTACAATAATTTAATGTGAAATTATGCGTTTGTTGCAGCAATAAATTAGCGATTCTCAACCTGAGGGGTGTGCTCGCCTTGAGGACGTGATAACACTACAAGTGGGGTGTAAGCATATTGAAAAGTAAATATGATTAAGAATGATTAATTTAATGAAAAGAAAGCAGAAGCACAAAATACATTCTGACATAATAAATTAAATATATTTATAAATAGGATAGTATCAGTACCGTACGGTGTATTTAATATATGTAATTAACTTATTGATACTAAATTAAAAGTCAGTTTGATAATTATTAGCGATCCCCTTTGGCATGTCTTTCAGACTAAAATATTTCGAAGGAAGTTTAGTGTAAGAAATAGACATTATAAGTTTTTTTTATCTATATTCATGTTTTGCAAGTTACTGAGTAAAGTCTAATTTCGCAAAAGAAAAATGTTGAAAATCGTAATGAAATACGAAATGCTCCTGTTTTCAGAGCAAACGCTCATCATCCACCCTTGCCCAAAATTCAAAGTGTGATTTATTACTAAACTGTCTTTTGATTTCGCCTGTAGCGGAGAAATCTATAAAAAGTTTTTCTTCGGCAGTCGAGAGACCTTCGAGAGTATTTTGAAATGTTTACTACTAAGGTTTGTAATTAAAGTCGTAGTCTAGCTTTGGCGTCAAAATACATCATGATTATGTATATTATTAATGTGTGAGAGAGGAAAGGGAGGCACTATGAAAAAATTATTATTGAAAATTAAGTTGCAATAACTGAAAGAATAAAAAAAAAATAAACTGCAGTAAATAATTGATTTTTTTAATTACCAACAATTTTGTCTGCAATAATATGTTGTACTTCTATATATACATAGATTTCACTAAGTTACAAGATAGTCTTCTTTATAAAATTTTAGTTAAACTAGTTTATAATAAGTTTTATAGGAGGTGTATGCATTTCGGTTCTTATATAACATATGTGTATTGTGTGTCATATTACAAAATACATACTGGGGGGATTGAAAAGTAACTCGTTCTTATACATAGCGTTTTTTTTTTTTTTTTATTTGCAGACAGATTTTCAAAACTGTTATATTACCTAATAGCTATATGTACCTTCTATTTAAAGCATCTACATTTTCTTCTTGGGTTTTCTTGTTGTGCTGAGAAATGAAGAGGATGATAACCTCCATGGAGATTAGTTTGAACGAACGGAGAGTCGTCATCACACCTAACCTTGCATCTTGAAACTTTCACCTCTTCTCAAAGATGAAAAACCAAGCAACTTAGGGAGTGTCGCTTTCTTTCTGACTGCAAGGTTAAAGCTACCATTAATGTCTGGTATAAACTGCAACACAAACATTGGAATTCTTCGATGGGATGGCCCAACTTCATGCGTTGATGAAAGGATGTGGAAAGGAATGTAAACTGTGTCGAATGAACAAATTATTTCACACAGAATACATGCAAATTCATGTACAATAACAATTTTGTTTATCGAATGGCAAATGAAATAATAATGGCCATGAGATGCAAATCGTTCAATAAAATCTGGAAACTCATGTGTTAATTCTTTAATAAGGATAAATACAAAAGAGAATCTATTTATATACAGTTGCAAAAGAACACAAAAGTAATGTTGTGGCGAATGGGTATTCCTATTCAATTCGTGTGCCATAACTCAATCAAATATAACTTAACACTAACCTACAAGGAATTGTACTAAACAAATCTCACAGAAGTATTTATTCAATAGACTTACACTATAATGTTTGCATTCCTCCTCTCCAATATAACACCCTAGATAGATTTACCCGTTCGACTAATACCAAGTTAAGAGTGTCTTACCCAAGTATTCCCAGTTGATATTAACTAGATTTCTTGACTTCACAGCGATCACTATCACGCGTAGCATCTCTGGAACTCGTCTACCACCTATAAGGCATATACTCAACGCTAGTGCCACTCGACCTCTATCGTCTCAATTTCACTTTGCTTATATACTTTCCTATCTAAACCATTTCACTTTATTTCTTCCTGCCTCTAATTTGCCAAATCACGTTTCATTTGGGTTGTGAAGAAATTGCTTAATTCATGCAATCAGTATCAATTAAAGTCCCCAAAGTTAGGGAAGAGAAAATCGCGATTAGCCCAACGTCACAATGTTAGTATTTTAAAATTCAATGAAAAAAATGAATATAATTATGTGAGAAATTACATTACACAAAGTGCTTTCAGTAAAATGCGGTTATCAAGTCTAATAGTGGTTAGCAAGTCTGACTGCAAGCATTGTCGATCCATGTTCGATTTCCGATGATTTCTGCTTGGGTTTCTGATCACGGTCAACTCAGCCCTACATCCCATTAAGATATATAAGTGAGTACGCTTGGGAAGTTGACTGAGAGTCCATCGTCAGGCTAGCCACGCGATCTGGGCACTTGCTAGTAATTGGCACCACTGGCTCAAAAGCTACTGAAAAGACGATGGACACCGTTTGATGAGACTTCTTAGATCCCAGCAGTCTTTAATTTAATTTTGAGAAAAACTTCCCACTTTTAAGATCTATTGTTACCAAACAAAACAAAAATAGATATTACAATCTCTTTTTGAATAAATTATATTGACAATAACACTTAACCCTTTTGAGACAAACGTACCATACATGCATCAATCGCGAATGTCGTTCACGGCCGAACTTCACAAATACGCATCACTCAAGGGCCGAAAGATGAATATTCGCATTCTACGGCGGAACGTTTCCTGAATATCTCTACATATCACCCTATATCCATTACTTTTGAAGTAAATAGTAGTTTTAAGGTCTTGACTTTCAGTTTGATCACAGTCTGGCTTAATTCAGCATTTTGCTCACCTGTTGTTGTGGGGGAGGAAAAAAAAGCGTAATGTAAACAAACTGAGCTCGGCTCTTTGAATTCGCATATGATGTACATTCGTGTTTCTGGTTTTCCACCGAATGTTTTTTATTGATTGCTGCTATGTATTTTTTATTTCTTTTTAGAGCTGTACCGTCAGTACTGTTTGATTCTGCGTTGCTTTTGGATGTATTTCTTTTACTTCCCTTTTTATTTCGGTAAGTCTTGACTCCTGTTTTTAATTGAGAAAAAGCGTTGTTTATCAGAAGAATATAATCACATGGCAACTACTCAATTAATGACGAGTGTGTGATTAATTTTCTAAAAAGTTTGAAAGGAATATCTCTAGTGATTCTGATGAGGGCATTTTGTCAGAGACGGACAAAACAGAACTTTGAATTTCTCCGCGCTTCGAGAATTACCACACTCGGTCTTCATATTAAGTTTTATTACTTCTTGTAAATAGTCTTTATAATACATTTCTTATTAATTTTAAAGTTTATTGATTTTTTAGTCAGTAAGACTTAGAAATAATTTCAATAGCGTTTCTGAAAACTATTTCTCTAAATAAGCACTTTTTTTATATATGTTTTTCTGTAAATTAAAGGAAACAGATTATTAAAAAATGCTGATTTTAAAATATATCACAGCTCATTCAATAGTCTAAAATTTTACCAAATGATTATAACATTAGGACGAAAAGTTTTTTTTTATGATTTTTTCCCCCTAAAATTAGGCTTAGAGACGCAAAACTCCCGGCTCGTGTGACAGTTCCCTTCGATTCTCCTCCGTCCCCAGGGAACGGCCTAAACAAAGCGTGCCTTTCCGAAAGGCTTAAGAGCTTAAAAATTTGCAAACGCTCATTTCGACCATCTTCAAAAACGTGAACGATACCCAATCGGTAATAGAACTAGCTGCACTTCTTAACCGCGACAGGTATTCTGCATAACCAAGTTAGAAGGCAGAATAGACAATAAATTGTGTTTTGTGATTTGGCACGAAACACATTAATCTAAACACTTAAAATCTAATTCAACATTTACTGAACACCATATATGAGTAAGTGACCGTTGACCTTACAGTTAATATGAAATGTTACTTCATCGCTGATGACAAGCTTGGATTCGAATTAGTCGGCTCATTAAGAGCAAACTTACAAAAGTAATTATTTCTTTATCATTTTACAGGAGAGTGTGCGCAAGCTGTAACTTGTATGGTTCGAAAATCAATCGGTTTCATTACAATTTCTATACCAGCGAGTCTGTTCGAAGGTACTTGAAGTAGAAATTGTCAATTCTGTGGATTGTGTGGTCACAGAGAAATTGATAGTCTCTTAATCCAATTTCAGGGAGTGGTAGGGGTTTTAACCCCCCCCCCCTCTAATTTCCGTAAGGATTTTTGTAAAGTGAAATATTTAAACTGAAACAATTTTATACTACTAAATGTTCTTTATTTTTTCAGAAAATAGTAATACTCGAAATAATGTACTCCTCATAAACGTTCTTTTCTTCTTGAAAATAAACAATGAAATGCGAAATTAACTTTGAGATATGAGTTGAAGGAGGAGACATCCCCCTTCATGAAAAGTTTCTCGCTACACCTGTCAAGAAAAAAAATAAGTTTTTCGTTTTAATTCAGGTTTGGTAAGTAATTATTCATTTAGAATATCAAAATTTCACATACCTTTTATGTCGTTCGGAGCAGCTGGTGCAGTAAAGTTTCCTTTTTACCTCAACAAAACTGTTCGAGTTAAATGATTATACACTCAAATATAGCGCTGAACTCCCTTGTATATAAAAATATATATTGATTTTAATTTAAATACAACAACAGTTACACATCACTGCAAGACACAACGCAGGTTACATAGGACAGCAAAAGAGTTCTCTAATTCTAATGAAAGTTCGTTCTGTTATGTGCTGTTCACTCCAATCAAAAGAGTCTTCTGGAGTGAGTCACGTGGTTTTTGCAGGCAAAGTATACAGTTATGAACAACACCCTTGTTTTAATCATTAGCTCTCTAGAAGCCCTGATTTAACATCTTGTGATTTTTCTCTCTGGGCTATTTTAAAGATGAAATGTTTCTCCATCACAACATCGACGAACTAAAAACGTGAATAACTGCTGTCAGTCAAATTATAACCCAGTGTATAAAAATTGCTATGCGTTCTTTTATCGACTGGATATCGTTTGTGTTTCTGATGGAGGTCACATTAAATATTTATGATTTTTTAAATTTTAAATAATAAGTAATTGTTATTTTTTCGATAATATTTAATTATTATTATTCTCAATTAATAAGTGTTATTTTATTTATAATTTGTCCAAAAAGGTTGAAACTTCTTTAGTTTTGTAACATTAGATCTTCGAAGTTGGGATATTCTTTTGTGAACACCCTACAAAGTGAATGTAATGAATAATATTATATTGATGCTATTACGTATTGCATATAATGAATAACATAATATATTTATGTTATTATATGTTGAATATAATGAATAATAATATATTAATGCTATTATGTATTGAATATAATGAATATCATTAAATTCTCTTTAATATAATATAACGCTTCGAACAAAATTTATTATGAACAAAATACGAAAAGATATTTAAGAAAGGCTCAGAGATTCAGAAAATATAAAGAAAGGTAAAAATTGCGAATTTAAAAATATAGACTGGATAACTTCTTTCCCTTTCAGTACATGAAAAGTGTTAGAAAAAATGGGTATATTTCAGTGTTTATTATAATTTTTATTTAAATATTTGTGTTCTTGTGCAACAAATTCGAATTTAACTGCACTGAATATGGACACAAACAATAGACTATTTTAAAAACACGTTATTTTCCTTTCACATATACCGCTTGATCTGGTTCAACATACTTTCTGTGTAAGTGAGAATCACACACGAAATAATATCATCAGAAGTATTTTATCGGGATGTTAATTGTTAATAAAGTTTTTAAATTGTAAATAAAATATGATTAATAAAAAGGTAAATTCGCTCTTGAAAACCCAATGGGCATTTAAGCGCCATACTGTTTTACATAATAAAACACTTGACATGAGAAAAGTTTTCGAAAGATAGGAGCAATTTAAAACCTATTCTGCTATTACGCGAAATGTACTTTAGAAAGACTATATGTACATGGGTTGTATAATTTGATGTTCTTTATGTCAGGTTGAAATAAGGAAATTTGAATACAATATTTCCAACTGAGACTGAATTGAGAAACTTGGAATGCATTATATACTTCGGATAAAAGTTTTGCAAAAACTACTAAGAGAGATAAAGAGCAAGGTAGAAACATTTCGATGTATAAATGATGAACTTAATAAAATTCTAGGCATTTATATTATACCTCAAGAAACCTGTTATCATAATGTAAATGATATGAAGTAAGTTGTATCTTTTGCACTTTCTTTTTTAAATTCTGAGAAATTCTTTTTAAACTGCTACAAAGTAGAAATGGGTTCATTTTCTCATTATTGTCCCTTTATATACTTGAGATATTAAATTTAATTCGCTATAATTATTTTTGAGATTTAATTAAATCTGAAATAATTTTAAGATTTATTTTAATATTTTTATCCTTTCCACAGAATTTAGACCCACTACATAACATAATAGACGTACCATTTTAGAAATATACTTAAATATCCAAATAAATTGAATCGGTCATTTTGAAAGGGGGAATTTTTTACAAATTTCATTGGAAAAGCAAAATTCTGTTTCCAAAATATTTTCTGAAAGCCTGAATAATTTTCCGTAATTAAAGGATATCACACATGATGTAAAAATGGCTATAAAATTATTTATGGTCCTACATGATGCCTAAGAAAATATTTTTTCATATGAGGAGGTGACCGGAATTTTCAAAATGCATCTGGACTTATAAAAGATCAAGTAACCTCGAATTTCAATTGTAAGTATTTTTGTGAAATCGTGATAAAAAAAAAACAAATATCACTTCAAACCTTAATAAATAATATACAGCAAAAGTATAGAAAAAGTTGCAGTCAGGTTCTTCATTTGTTGTAATTGTGGAAAGAGAGAGAGAATTCATTTATAATTTCATTGTAGAAGTCTTTGTGATTGGCTGTGGTATATACTGGTTGAGCTTCCTAATTGTCTTGCATTTTCTTTATTATAGGAAATTTTTCTTGGTAGGTAGAGTTGTTTTCTAGATTTAGGATGAACAGCGTGGAGCCAACATGGTGGGATAGTTAGAAATTAGCTTAGTATGTGAAACAGTCAGGTCGGGAGAGATAATCAGGGCATGTGCGGTGTGGAGGAGATAGGGACCCCCATTCTAGGAGATGATCAATTTTCAAAAAGAACAGCTGAATTAAGATCCATCTAAAAGTGCTTTAATGGATGAATTTTCTCCACTTTTTACGTGGAATACATGAGGTGGAATTGAGTGCTCATTAAAATTGCTCTTAGAAGGCACGCAAGAACTACTGGCGAGGGACTGCATAATTTTGAGCCTCAGTCAAGTGAAGAGGAAGGCATCAGAGCTGGCACTCCCTTTCCAAACTTCCATACCACAACAAATGGAGAACTTTAAGCCTCCGCATATTTAACGTGCATCAGACCCGCTACACGGTGAGTGTTTGGCGGCATCAGACCCATTACACAGTGAATGTTTGGTGGCATCAGAATTCGAGAGAATGACTCGATTTACACAACGCCGCCTTCTGGTGGTGACCATCAATACTTCTGTACCACAGACATTGAGTGGTTGCTAGAATAAAGCGAAACCAACAAAAAGTGAATGTGCAATACATTTTAAATTTCCATTTCAATTCAACAGCACCTTAATTTTGCATAATCAATATTTTTGCATTTTGCGATAGTCTTGAACGTTGGTGAGTATCCATTTGAATTGCATTCCCTTTTGTATTGTGAATATTATATTGTTCTACATAGTAACTGATGCATCCAATCAATATGTCGATTACATATGTGGATAGTTTACTCTTGTAGGTGTGCACATTGACAAAACAATGTAATGTTCTATTTTGAAATCTACTTTACAAGGTAATACTCTTTCGAAAAATAATATACTCTTAGTTTTCTGAATAAAACATTTTTAATAAAATATTTTATATTATTGTTAATCAGAAAATAATATACCTATAGAAATGTATAGATATCTGTTCATTTGAAAACAAAACAAATTCATTCAATTTCCACAATCTTCATGTAAATGAACATTCAGCCGCAAGTGGTTTGCCGACCCCGAGGAGGGGGAGATAATTGTTGACCTTGATGTGGCAGCGTTGTTTCGAATCCTGGACCAAGGGGTCCGAAGTTGACGGTCCTACCAATTGGCCGAAAAGGTATCTCATCTGGCTAGTTGAGTATGGCCTTTTAACTTCTAACGTTGTTGTAGAAGAGAGTCGCTGCATACTCCCCTTCCAGTATCATTCGAAGAGATTGTACAGGAGGTTGCTTTTTGATTCGCTTTTGATTGTTTGGTTTGTTCATAAGGTTGTTTTTCAATTTTGTCAGGCATTACTGCAATTGATTCAAATCCCCTCCTTGTTGAATTGAGTTTTGCTTGGGATAGTTTCCCTTTGAGTCATCGGCTGTCTCGTGTTCAGTGGCGGGTCTCGTCGACATGAGAGCCAGAGCCCGAATATCACTAGTCGTGATTTTGAGAGCGATTGTTCGAGTTAGACGTACAGAGGCAAGTATTTTTGCTTCGAGGCATATGCAATCAGTAGGTATAGGCTGTGCTGCCCTCTAGTGTTCAAGTCCTGTCACCACTTCGGCGGCCGGTGGTTTTCCGACCCCGAGGAGGGGAGAGAGATATTTGTGTGTTTGGTGACCTTGAGTGCCACAGTGAGTGGACCAAAGGGTCTGAAGTTGACGGTCCTACCAATCAGGCCGAAAAGCTATCTCATCTGGCTGGTTGAGTAAGGCCTTTTAACTCTTACGATTCCCGCAAGCAAACATATGTACACAATATGAGTGAAACATATGAAATACTTTCAAAAGGGAGAGATAAATAAAGATGAATTTTTAAAATGATTTTCAATTTATTTGAATATGATAGCACTGATGTTATTTATATTATAGAGATATGAATGGAAATGTACACATGGCAATATTAGTGATCTTAATAGTATTATAATTTTATGAAATATTTTAGTTTCTGATTATATCTATTTTTCTTCACAAATACTTAATTTAATACAGTACATGAAAAATTTTATACAGTTTATTTTTTCTTTCTATTACTTTGTATTGATACTTCGGTGACAGATGTTTTTCAACCTCGCAAAGGGGGGAAAGTTGACCTACAAATAACATCAATGTTTAGGACCCTTGACCACTGCGTCCGAAAAAAAGTTCACCAGTTAAAGCGGTCTGCGTCCTTATCAGTTACACTAATATAACTATTCAGTTGAGCTAGTTATTAAAGCGTTTTAACTCCTGGCTTTGTTGTTGAAGAGACGGCTGATAATGAACCCACCCCATGGACAGGGAAAACTGTTCTCCTTTTGATACCGGCAGCGACTTTCGAGCCTTTGACTACAAGGTCAGAAAAAAAAGTTGACCATTTCATTTCGCTCCGCCCTAATCAACTAAACTAAATGATACGCCCTAGTTGGACTAGTTATTAAAAGGTTTTAACTTCTGGCGGTGTTGTTGAAGAAGCCTTCCTCACATTTTTTTTTTTTATCTTTTAATGTAACTAATCTTACGTAAAAGCAACGTAATATAAGGCTCGGAATTTATTGAAAATTTACGAATTAATATTCAAAAAAAAAATATATCTGAGTTGGTTCCCTTTAAAAAGATGATAAAGTGATTCATTACAATTTAGCTAATTTTGAAATTTCTTATGAAAGTTCTTACGTAACAAAATTTTGTAATTGTAAAGCTTCAGTATTAGCGTTATTTCATTTACGATTTGATGAAACGCATACAAAATGATTGAGAATTTTCGCACAAATTTATAAATTTAGACAAATATTTCCGAATATTCTGACAGATCCAAGTTTTTCTTTTTTCATTGATGTAGCACATAAAATCACTAGTTCTTAAATGCAACATTTTCTTTTGATGTATCGCTTATCATTTTGTTTGCCGAATCAAATCAATGAATTATGGCATTGTTGGTAATTGACAATTGATATTATTACAGATATTTTTGTAAAACAGAAAAGCAAAATCCTTTTTACTTTATTTTTAAGCATCTGGCCCTATTAAAATATACAAGCAGGTGGATAATTTTTCGTTTCCTTTATCGCAAAAAGAACGAAACAGGTTTTCTTTTCTTTCTTCAACATGATTTTGTATTTGTTTGGACTTTAATTGCAGAAACAATTACTCTGGAACCCTAACTCAATCAAACCTTTTCTCAAAAGTATTAACTATTGAGGCGAGAAACTAATGGAAAGAAATTTGTGCTCTACACTTTACATTTTCTTATTCTTAAATAAAATATAAAGAAAGAAATTTTTTATTTAAAAAAATGAAAAAACGGCTGAAAAACTAATTGTTATTTACTAGAAAAGAAACGAAACAAAAAGATTTATTCAGATTTTGGAATAACAAAGAGCGGGAAATAATCAAGTTAAAAATACTATGTTCAGCTAATAAAAATCTCTATTGTTCTTCGTAATAAAAATCGAAAGAGTATTTTCTTTCCAATGCACGTATTTAAATATAATTTCTAAAGAATCTAGCATTATAAGAAAAACAAAATAACAGAGAGAGGAAATCCTATTAGTTTGTTTTCTTTTTTTCAGATAAAAGAAATGAAAAGAAAATCCATTGTTAATCAGATATTAATAATTTAACAATATTTCATTATTATTTTTTGCGCATTTTCATTACAGATACATAACGAAAAATTGTAAAAAGGAGAGGAAAAGGAGTTATTATTAAAAAAAATATTCAATAGAAACGTATCGTTTCAAACTTTTTTATAACTGTTTTATTGTGTAATCTTTGAGACTTTACAAAAATGAACTATTTTTAAGAAAATACATATTTTTAGATTTATAAATAAAAATTTTAGTCCCGTAATCTTATAACTTAATTTTAATCAAGAAATATTACTTGTAAATTTTAAATAGAAAATAATTAGTGTGCTTAGCTTTTTAAAAAGAAAAATAAAAGCAGTTTAGAACCTAGTCTAAAATAACAGACATAACATGACTGAATTAAGAACAAAATATCACAATAAGATTACAAAGTACATTATGTTGACTTGATCCTTCCTATAGTGAATAAATCAATAATTACATTTCATCTGCTTGATTCATTTCATGGAGTTAGATAATTTTCTTATAAAAAATTCATACTTTTAACTTGTAAAAATTTTATTTTTCTCACTCATATACAGTAATTTTTCTTTAAAGAAAACATCTCTTAGTAGAGTGTTTAATATCAATACCCAATTTGTTTGACAAATATTCAGTGAGAATAGAAAAAATAAAACAATATAAGGGAATTCTGAATCAGTTTGAAAATTAAACTCAGCCGAAGAGAAAATCCGAAACATTTTAATAATATTTTTAAATTAAAAATATTGTTGATCTTACGTTTACTGATTTTATGTTAAAAATTAGCTTGAAGACAAAAAATATTAAAGCATTCTCAAAAACTTTGCAATTAAATGAAAAGAAAAGAAACAGTTATGAAATGTTTCTTAAAGATTTATATATACTTTTCTTTTTACTTATATTTTTCTTTTAACTAAAATTAATTCTTTTAATTAAAAATTCATTTTCATACCTCTCTGAAAATGCATTTAAATTATTAATTATTCATAGAGATATACATTTAAAGAGTATTAAACTGAGAAACAAAAAAAAATTGTTTCTACTAAACAAAATGCTTAATTTTTAAAGAAAACGTATCTTTTGGTTTGAATTTATTTTCGGTCAGTTTGTAAAGTCTATTTTTTTAATTTCTCCAGAAAAAATCTTTCACAGTTAAAAAACATCTCAAAATACTAAAATAGGAAGGAAAGATCATACATGTTTATATATGCAATTTATCAACAGAAATATTTGCAGCATATTGAATATGAGAAGAAAAGAACAATTCTATAAATATTTGAATTTTATAACTCCACAGAATTATTTGAAAGCAAGAAAATTTCATAATTTCCTAAAGCAAAAATTTGATAATATTTCACTTTGTGTCATTGTTCTTTCAGTAAACTTTCATAGAAAGCATAAGTAAATAGAAATTTCTAGAGGAGTTAGATTTTTTTGTATTCAGTAGTTTTATATTCAAACTTTTTGAATTGAAATTTCGCCGCTTTGAAACACATCTATTTTACGTAAAATTAATACAATTTTTTGTAGTAGATTGCTATGATTCTCAAAACCCTAAAAACATTTCCTAAGAGAAAAAAATGAAATAAAACATATGTTTGCACCTTTTGGATAATATGATTTAGTTTATGTTTTTAGGAAATTTATCAAACCCATATATAGTCTCTTTTTCTAGGAAATAATTGTATAAAATAATAAAATAATCCAATCTATAACCACCATTTCAAATGAAAAAAAAATTCATTAGAATAGTTGGTTAATGTATTTTTTAACGTTAATTTAATTTTTAAATTAAATTGGCAATCTCTCCCCTAAAAAAATTAATTTTTCAAAAGCCCCTTTGAGTATTTGTAATCTTGCAAAATTTAATTATTTTCTTAATATTATGGCAATACATTTATATAAATTATTCAACATTCGTGTGATGACTAATCAAATGATGAAGGTATTCTTAAGTAGGTTTAAGGCCACGTATAAAGCGAACAATAGAATAATCTGAATATAATCTCCAATTTTATGTTAGGGAATTTGTCATTTTTATTTATTTTAACTTCTATTTTTTTTACTACCACTATCCTGAGGGTTTGCGGTCGCATCTTTGTTGGTCATCAGGTACAATTTGAAACGGGAATTATGGCTGAAAAAACGGTTAACTTCTAGACACCTAATTCTTCCATATACTTCTAGTCATTAAGATATCCAGATCAAACGAATCGGTGTCCTGGCATGCATAGTTGTCGACGTACAAAAACTGTAAGAATAATGAGCTAAAATCTAGTTTCCTGTATCACCTATGAAGGATCCTTTAGGCCAATGATGCCAGATTTTATGATGGATTGCTTATAATGACGAATCAGATTCTGGGAGAACCAATCTGACTCTCGTAATATTATCATCGTCTCTCCAAATAGACCGATTCCTTCTTAAATTTTGTTTTGTCATGGTTCAACTATTCCTTACAACATGACGGAATAATGGCACCCCTCCGGTTCAAAAAATCTTTGAACTTGATCACCCTTCCAATTTGAGCCAAATTCTTCCATCACCTTCTAAATAATAACGTATCCTCATACTTGCCTTAAATCCAAATACAGGTTATCAGAGTGGGTAAATGAAATACAAATCAGACTAAACTTATGCCTTATGAATGATTTTTTCTTATTTTACGTCTCATTCGAATGACCAGATGTAATGCTCTTAGCCTCAAACTATTGTTTGCATGTTGGAAAAAAAAAACGTATTTTCGTATAAGAGTTCCATTACAATTAGAACTCATTTTTGAAGTTTAAAGTAAGACTAAAAATTACATTCCAAACTTCATAAAATTGGGCTACTTAAATAAATGTAAAACACTGACAATAAATGTATTCTTGCTTATATGTAACATGTAGATAACGTTAGTTTTACTAAAATCCTTCTATTTTCATAAAAGATGGTTGCTTAAAGATTATCATCAATGTTAATAACAAGTGTTAATTATTGACATGTATTAACAAGATACAGGATTGTTTTCAGCAATTCTGGTGGTTGTTATTTCTTCTATTGTCATTCACATTACCCAAACAATCCTTATTTGGATAATATTAATTAATCTGAACTATATTTTGGAGCTCCTAAAATTATTTGAAAGAAATTTAGTGATTAATTTTATAATTTAACGCGTACTGATAAACATTAAATTTCGAAAAAACTATAATACAGAATTATTTTTATTTCCACAAATGAGATTTCTGCAAACTTTTGACTGTATGAATATATATTTTGTTCTCCACCAATTAAAGTACGAACAATTTTCAGTTTCATTTCGTTTTCTCTGATTAAATCGGAAAAAGAATTGCTTGCTTTAAAACACCAACCGAATTCAAAATTCCTAATTTCTAACAAAGGCTTTCATAGCACGTCTAGTACACATCAAGTTTTCTGTAAAATTTGCACTCTAGTAGTTTCAAAGAATGCGACTGTGTGAAAAAAAAAAAACCACATCTACAGATTCCCGTAAACTGTGAAAGTCAATAAAAAGTATGAATTTTCGGAGCAACAAATTCTTTTTTTCTCTATCACCGTATTGGTAAGTATTTTTTTCATCCACAGTTTCATTTTTTTTTATTGGATGCCTTCTGCTAACATATTGTATAAAATGTACACCGAGGTGAAATATATGTATTGATTTCAGCAGAGATTGGGTCAAATCGCATTATATTTAAAATTTCATCACAAAATATAATTAATTATTACATTTTAATACTTTTTTACGGCTGCGGATATATTAATTTTATTTAATTCAAGTCTACTTACTGAAGAAAAGTATTTTTTTTTTTGTAAAAGTACAATTTAAAAGTAATAATTAGTTTAACTTTTGTGGAAATTGTATGATGTATATACTAATTATAATAAATCAGTAATAATTATAATAAATTAATTATAATAAAGTACAATCAGTAATTAATTATAATAAAGTATAGTTTTAACTATAAACACACACACATATATATATATATATATATATATATATATATATATCAAATTAGTTTCGAATTTGATTCAATTTTTATTCATCTTTTAGTTTCAAATTTGATTCAATTTCATCTTTTTTACTTAGTTCTATAAATGTGATTTTTTTTTGTTGATTATGGATTTAATTGTTTTCTTATTTTAATGTTTTTTAATGATAAATCCATTGCTTTATCTCATATATATATATATATATATATATATATAGAGAGAGAGAGAGAGAGAGAGAGAGAGTGAAAAGGAAGGTAGCAGTTTTGTTATACAAAAACATAGAACTTAATGAAACTTAGTATTTTAGTTATATGATTTTACAACTCTGTTGTGGTGGTTTTTTACTACGCTATTGTGGATAGCATTATCCGAACCTCGAAATTTATTATTTGCATTTAAGCTTAAGGTTCTATTGTGTCGTCTTGAAAGTTCATGCCTATTTTCGGTAAGTAGCATAATTACAGGGTCTGAATACATCAGAATGACAGAAAGCAAATGATTTTCATACATATCCTAAAAGTCGTACATACTTGAAGAGGAAGAACACCTGAGTAGGCCCTCCGCACAGATGAGGAGCAGATTAAAACACTCATAGAGAATAACCACGCTTTACGACACTTAAATTAGCTGACGTGTTAAAAGTATTAAAATCCACCATTCACGAGCATTTTGTTAAGCTTAGCTATATACTCCGTTTTGAGTATGAGTTCTTCATGATTTAAAAGATAAATGGATTGATCTGATGGATAGGATTTTCATTTTCGACTCATCCAATAAATAAAGCAAGGAAAAATCATTTTTTTAAACAAGTTGTAATGAGGTATAGAAAGATCGTACGGAAAGCGGAATGAACCACCTTTAACCTCCCCAAAAGTTTGTCTTTATCCTGAAAAGGTCAAGTTCTGTGTCTGATAGGATTGGCAAGAAATCTTGTATTATGAGTTTTTACCAAACAAATAAATATTCAGTAAAGTATTTCTCCTAAACAGACCAATCAAAAACAGCATTTGAACAAAAATGTCCAATAAAGGTGATTTGGAAGGACGTCATGTTTCATCAGAGCAATGCATGGCTACACGTGAGTTTGTCAACTTTTTTAAAGTGGTCAAAGTTTGGTTAGGATGTTCTACCACATACGCCATATTCACCAGACCTCTCACCCTCAGAGTTCCACCTATTTGAAACATTATAAAAAATTTCCTCAAAGGAGAAAAAATTGAGGCGTCTCAGAGATGTTAGATTTATCTCGACTACTGAAACGTAAACAATTTTAGAATAGCTATAATTCATTGAAATCAAAATTAATTACTTTGATGTTTTTACGGATGCTTTATAAAGGAAGGAATTTTTGAAAAAATGTAAGATTTAAATTATATTCCTAATACTTCAAATTATTAACCCATGAATGTAATGAAATTTTCTTTTCGGAAATTTGAGTAGGTTTCACTGCTTGCAAGATATTTTGTACACAAATGGTTATAATGACTTGCAATAAGCTAATAACTTATTTAATGTGTATATCTTAAAAATAAATAAAACTTTTAAAAAAAATATTTTTTCTAAAGAAAATATTTCAAAATGTTGAAAATTAAAAAGGTAGGGAGTCGCTACAAAAATTGAAGACCAGAACCAATTGACTTATAGCAAAATGTGTCGAGATTAACAAATATATAGATTTCTATTTTAGCTGTTTGTTTTCCCAGGCTTCTTACTATTTCATCCTAATTTTAACAAAAATTTATTGTGGCTTTTCAAGCAAAATTAAATGAAACATACGTCGCTTTCGAAAATGCCTGGGTGTGGCATATCCATTTAAACACTGATTTTATGTAAACAAACTGTACAATTGTTTGAATAAATTTTGAAGTGTTTTGAGTATCGTCAAATGGTTGGAATCTAAATGTTCAATATAAAATGAAAAATAACATTTTTTTATTCAAAAAATCGTAAAATAGAAAGTTTAACATCCCTGAGTCTCCTTAAGCAGCTACTTGATCAAGATAAAAAAAAATCATTTAGAAAGTTTTTGTCCTGAAACACCTCAGAGATTCTGTAAGGACGGAAATTTTAAGTTGCCTGAAAGTTGGAGAAAGATTGTGGAATAGATTGATATGCATATAATTTAATGAATATTCATTAAAGTTAAAATGTACTGCGTTTAAATTTTTCTTCAAAATTGGCACGGACTTTCCGAATAATTCAATATATTATTAATAATGATAGTTATTGTTATTATTACTATTATTATTCATTATGTTGGCTATATATTCTAAGCATAAATTGGCTATATATTCTAAGCATAAACTTATGAGACTAATAAAATTTTGAAATTGAAGATTACAAAAAAAGCGTAATATTCAATTATTACTAATTTCAATGCATCTTAACACGAGGAATTTCATTAAGTTTTATTTTAACTTCTTATATTGCATCATAAATTTATTTTAAACATTTCAAATTGAATTCAATTCAAATATTTTAAAAATGAAACTTAGAAAAAAATATAAGTTATTTTTAAAATAGAATTTAAATATTATTATTGCCATACAAATATTTAAATAAATATATTTTACATAAATATCCAGTTCCTTGCATAGAAAAGTATTAGGGTAAATAATGAATGAAAATACAGTCTTATTGTATTGACAGCTGAATAGAAAATTTTCCTATTGAGTTAAAAGTTTTCTGAAGAATATTTAAAGATGAATTGTCCTTTGAGAATTATTTGTTAGATTTTCGATTTAAATTTTATAAGATCAAGTATTAATAAATCCCTTTTTTTCTATTTAAAACTATTTTTCAAAGTCTACTATTTTTAATTAAAAATTAGAAATGAACCTCTTAATCTCGTACTTACCTCAAACTAGTTTTTTTCGGGGGAAAAAACTGCGAAAAGCTTAAATCTCTTTTAAACCACTCTCTTTCCACATTCCAGTTTCGTGAGCAATATTTAAATAAAAAAAACCTACATTCTTTTATTTTAAAAATCATACTTAATCCTTCAGAAAGTATCAAAATTACTCTTCCAAAATCCTCTTCTCAAATCAACATAAATAAAATGGCGTGATCGAAGCAACAGCCACTTTTCATGTTCTGACGAACTAATCTGCTTCCACTTCATTAGGTGCTGACGAAAATTTAGTTAAGACTTTTATTTTTAATCTCTCCAACGTTAAGTGTTTTATATTTACCGAACATGTTTATCGCGAAGAATTGCTTGAAAAGTCTTAAAACTGCTTTTATAACCTCGAATAAAAATTTTGAAGATTCTTGAATTGCTCAGTTGGGGCATTTTTGCCTCCAGAAAATAAAAGATTTAAAAATTCTTGGATCATTAAGTCTGGAAATTTCTATTTCTTGTCATCTTTCGGGAATTCTCAGATAGTCATAAGATATTAAATAAATTATTGAAAAACACAATTCTCAATTTTGGAAGGTTTTTGTTTATAACAGCTCATTTTAACATTTCTGTAGAATTTTAGGCGGGTTATGTTTTCTATTCCGTCACCGGATAGGATATTGTTGACCTTGAGTTTCAAAGATAGTTTCACCTCTCGATCAGTGGGTCCGTTAGACCAAAAGTGATTCTACTTCAGGCTAATTATTAAAGTGTTTTAACATCAGTCAACGTTGCTGAAGAGAATGAGGTGAAGAAAATTTGAGATACTTCCCTTCCACTTCAGAGGGCGATGTTTTCTACCCGCAGCATCTGGACACGCTGGTACCTGTATAGAAACATGCGAGGTAAAGAACGCAGTAGCGTCAAAGCCGTTATTTTCGGTATATCCAATAAACAAACTATGCCTCTGTGACGGGAGAGCCTTCCTGTATGCCTCTTGTGCCATAGCTAAACTCAATGTTTAAACACTAAAAGTCAATAAGTCGATCAAAGAGACGTTAGAACAATAAACATAATATTCATTAGTTGCTTGCTAATGTAATGACAATTATAAATGCTCTCCCGGACAATGCCTTAACTTGATCGACCAGTAATAAACTAACTGACTCTTGCCACTAATGCTATCTTGACTTCTAGCATACATTAACCAGCCGATAACTTGTAACAATTCCCGGCTCCGACTTCAACTCCGACTCTGGAACAATTGCTGAACACTAGAATCACTCAACCTCAACCTCTCTATCGCGACTCTCAGTATAAGTTTATATATTCCTAACTCTCTTGCTTCACTTCATTTCTACCTGCTTTCGCTTTACATAATCACGTTTCATTTTTGGTTGGGCAAAGTTTGTTTAGCAAAAGCAATCAATCTTAATTAAAAGTCCCCAAGGTTAGTGAAAAGAAAACCGCGAATAGCTTAACGTCACACCTCTTGCGGTTTTCATATGTCCTGAAGTGTCTCTGTGATGCACTTCCGTAACAACGTTCTCTGAAACAGTTGGCCGTCCTGATTGCGGTTTATCACAGGTGCAGCCAGCATCTTTGAATTTCTTTACTAATCACGCAGACCACTCGAAAATTTCGAGTTTCTGTTACATAAACCGTAATCGTGAGCGCCACTGTGTTGCCATTCTCAGAATCTCGAGCGCGTACCTCCAAATAACTATATTTAAAATCTCATCTCGATCGGTTCAACGGAACGGATACTAGATGTTGGTAAAGATTTTTTTTGACCACCCTATATATATATATACAGATATACACATATTATAAGCAGACATATACATGCCATATTTATATGCTTATATTTATACAGGTGTTATATATTTGCATATATTTGCTTATATTTATAAGAGGATATATGCTTACATATATGTGTGTTTTGTAAATTTTGTGTGTGTACAGCCAGTCACGAAGGTAAACTTACAGCAGTTAAAATAACGGAATTTTTAAGAAATTATAAATATTCTTAAAAAATTAAATTTACAGCAACGTTACATATTGAAAGTTCAACAATATCAAATAAAAGTAAGCGATAAAAACCAAATCGGCTCTCTAGAATATACAAAGATCTGTAAAATTTACATCATAAAAAACTACATACAGGAAGTGCTTTTGTGAAAAGTTACACGATTTTACTCTTAAACAAGTAGGAACGAAACAACATTTCTCGCCATTATTGATGAGTGAATCTTTAGTGTGCTTTAAGGTATTTGCGCTGTTACTGTTTCAATAAAAATATAGCGAAGAAACCAAATTAGAATGAATGTTTGATAGTAAGTTTATGAAAAGCAGAAAATGTTACGCAGAGAAACGGTAAAAATTGTTGGGGAAAATCGGCCTTTTTACTATCCAAACTATTGTAAGAAACTATTCGAAGAAGATGACAAAGATGACATATATATTTTAAAAACATCGTGAGGACGGCTAAGGATTTTGAATGATAGAAATTCTAGATGAGTTATGAAGAATGTAAGTATAAATATGAAATTATCTACTCCTTGATTACTGGATTATGTTGCTGCGACAACTAGTAACAGTATTAATACTTAAGCAGGTAAGGGAATCTTCCGATCGAAAGGAATTCGAGGCAAAATTCTGCAAAGGAAACCATTTACATCCAAAGGAAATTGAAAGAAAATGATGAAATTTTTCCCTAATAAATATATCCATAAGGATTCTAATTTTTAGAGTACACGTAAGAGGAGGAGTCATGTTTGGTGGTCAATGTCGGATGTCGGATTAACTGTCATTGAAAATACGATGTATTGTTTCAAAAAATTGTAGATATTGCGAAATGACTTTCAAGCATCTGCTGACATTGTACTACATAGAAGTCAACGAATTTTATAGCATGATAAAGACCTAAAACACATATAGAAAAAATTAAGAAAAAGTGACTCTTTAAATAATATCAGCACAATTCAATATTCTACTTCGGTCGCCAGATTTAAATCTCATTGAACGCATACGGGATGGACTTTACAAAAGAGTTAGAAAATACAATGTGTGAGATAACGATTCTTTAAAAACTGTATTGTTGCGAGCATGATTTAACCATGATATTACACCAGAAATTATTGTCTGAATGTCTAACAGATTGCAGTCGGTCATCGATTTGCAATTCCAAGTTACACAATTTTAGACTATTTAAAGTTTGCTTAAACTATAATAGTTTTTGATTTTCCTTGATATTTGTGAACATTTTTTGTTTCGTGAAATCTTTAAATGAATGGTTTTTCGTTCTCCAATATAAAGTATTTCCTTTTTGTAAAAATAAATATAAGTAAATGCAATTCGTTTCTCAGTATAAAAAATACTACAGCATTACAATTCTTATAAATACAAATAAAATTAACATTTTTTAAAATAATAAGTTACACACAAACGCATATATATATATGCGTGTATGTATGAGTATGTGAGTGAGAGAGTAGATTTTTTTACAGCTAATTATCAATTTATTAGTTGCATTTTCAATTTTATTGTAAAGCTAGTTCCTCATTTGCTCGATAGATATCTCCATGAATTTGTGTCATGAGTTAGCTCATGCAGCGCCCTCTATTTTAGAACAAAACCGCGAAGCTTTCTTCGCCCGGCAGCATAGCTCTTATCTATTATCTTCACCCTCTCTTAAACATTTAGCACGCCAGTGCTCTCCCAACAGCAGCACTGGTTCGTGGTTTCAATCTCGAAATGAACAGTAAAAATGTACTACTCTGAACGTCAGTACTCTTTCTAACGTCCGTCATTTAACTTCTACGAATTTCAATTACTATCTATCGTCTTAATGAACTAGTTAGTTAAAGATTAACCTGTAAATAGTAGCTTTTGTATGTTCTTCATTCAACTCCTTCTAATAAATATACTGAGCGAAACGATTTCAAGCTTTTTCATTGAACTAGTAATAAGTAAAAGACTGCAGAAACAATGGAACTCGGTAATGAAAATAAACCCCTAAACTCCGAGGCACCTGTGGACTATCTTTAGGCCTCTACATGTATAACTTACACACACACACACACACACATATATATATATATATATATGTGTATGTGTGTGTGTATATATATATAAATATATATATATATATTGTTTTTATGTTCACAGAATTATTTTCCCATAATCTTAATTCATTCATTTTGCTTCCTTGAAACGGATATTTATTGTCTTTTGTCATTGCTCTCGACTTTAAAATTATAACAAAAATACTATTGTTCATGAAAATTTTGCAAGTTTTGATCCTATATTTTTTTTTATTTACATATAAAAATTAACTTTTAATAGAACTGTTTTTTTAAAAATACTACAAATGGAAAAGGGACTTAGTTTTTCTTCCACCTAATTTTTCTTTTTATTTTTTGCTCAAGCGCTCACGACCAGTTAAGTACTCGTTTTTAATAAATAATATGAATTCGGTAATAAAATACGCTTAAAAAGCAGTCATAGATGAATAATGTTTCATTTAAAGTTCACGAGAACGGTGAAATATCAATAATTCACAGAAAACCTTTCATACTATCAATCTAAATCAGTGGTAAATAAATTCTCAAAAGTTTAATATTTTTTTATTAAAACCTTTTTTTTTTATGTGTTTAATTTAAAACCCGTTTAACAGATTTATATAGGATAGGAAGTCCTTCTGCATTTTATACATGATCCCTTATCATAAGAAAATACAGAAATCGGAAATTACACTCAAAATATGCAAACATAGCCCTCTCTTTATAACAGTTACGCATACATATCTTTCTGTAATCTATACAGTATGTTGAAGAAAAATATTTATTTTTATTTTTAAAACACAATTAAAGGAATAAAAATTGCAGTATCAGCTATTACAATTTTTAATCTCCGTGTTTAAGACCGGTTGGTCAAAACATTTTGTTAAAGAAAATTTATATGCTATAATGTTCAAACCTGAAAATTGTTTCAATGTTTGATATAAAGAAAAAGTTGAAACATTTCAAAATATATCAAATAGTTTGAAAACAAAATATGTAAAAACTGAAGTCGGTTATTTTCAATGGATTGAAATGAGTTCCTCATCAAACATTCGAAATGAGAATAATATTTTAGCAAGTACTTATTATAGAATATTAATTTCAGTGGTTGAGAATAGTATTTTAGAAGGTATGAAGATAAAAATATACCATTAATACGCTTGTGGTGTATTAATAGTACAGTTACTAATACATATTTTTGTAAACTGCTCTTTGAAGATTTTCAATAATTTAAAATGAGTACAAAACTATGTTCCAGAAATAATATGAATTTGTGAATTAAAAATATTGAACCTTTATATACGGTAAATATTATGCATCTAAAATTAAAAGAAAATATGCGAAAGATAATTTATTCATTTATTATTGAAGCAGCTTTGAGAGACTTTGAGTTATCATTTTAGAGTCAATCAACTCTTAAAAGTTTTATATTCTTAGCCAAACTATTTCAAACGGAGCTTGATTTTTGTTATCAAACTATGTACATTATATTATTATAATTTAATAGAATATCAGAACAAGAGTGAGTCACTGTACAAGAAACTGCATGTATGAGATACGCATATTTACAACATACATAAGAATTTAATTAAAACTGCATGGATGATATGTAAGACATGATAGTTTTGAGAAAATTGCATAAATTGAAATTCATACACAAAAAAGGAAAATAAATTCATATACAATTAATTATTTAGTTTATTAACGCACGTATATGCATGTATGCATGCATTTATATTTATTTAATGAACAAAAATGTTGGAAAGTACTTTATAATAGAATAGAATAATCGATTAATTGCTGTTTTAACTGCAGAATTATTTAACTAACTTATTCGATTCCGTTGAATAAGTGAAATAAAATATAAATAGAAACTTATAATACCCAATAGATATCTTATAATACCCAATCATTTTTTCATATATTCTAGCAGCATTTGCTTAGAAAAAAATTTATACTTATAACCAAACTACTTTAAGAGGGAGAATTTCTTTTTTTTTTTTCTGTTTTCAACTTTTCTCTTCTATAAAATAAGTAAAAATAATAATTAGATGTTATCTGTATCATGAAAAAATTAATTAGAATTATATATTTAGCAAATTAAATGGATCAGTGAGAAATATTTAAGAAACCCTGCGTCACATATTCATAATTTTGAGCGATGCAAAGTCTGGTTAAAGGGTTAAAGTGATAAAATACTGCTCGATAGACGGCACCACAAATCGGCATTCTGATATACATGCACGATAGCTCACCTAGCGCCCTGTATTTTGGAACAAAACAGCAAAGCACGCCACTCTCTGCCTCTTTCCTCTCTCTTCCGCTTTTCGCTGGGTTTATCTCCTAGCCGGTCAGTGTTCTTCCCTCAGCAGCGCTAGACCACAGCTTCGCTCTTGATATTATTGGTTGAAATGTCCTTCTTCGAACGCCAGCGCGTGTTCCAATGTCCGTCGTCAAAATGCCAAGAATTCGAATCGTCACAGCCACTCTAACTATCATCAATCAAATGCCACGCTATCTATCGGCCTGATGAGCTAAATCGTTGAAGATCAAAATGTAAATAACAGCTTTTGTATATTCTTCATTTAACTCCTTCTAATAAATGTAGTGAATCAATTTCAAGCTTTATCATTGAACTAAGTAATCATTGACTGCAAAAGCCATGGAACTTGGTAATGAAATTACCCCCACTTGACAACCAGCCCATTTCAATAGGGCAAACTAGTAGAATCTTTATACTTCTACAGACACCATCACAGAAAATTTGAGTGCCTAGTCCAGAATTAAGAAAACGCAAGAAAAAAATGTGCGCCCGCCGACGATTAACACAGCTATCCCACTACAAAGAAAAATGTGAGCCTCGTTCGGAATTAACTACTATTACTACTACTACTACTACTACTACACACACACACACATATATATATATATATATACATATATATATATTACAAATTATTTTAATTATTATTTTGTAGTCCTATAAATCAAGTATGTCAGACTTATTTTCAGCCATGGGTCAGTTTTCTTCCGTTAAAATTACGCCTGGGGATCTATATTTAGTTACGATTATAGTTTTCCTTTTCTTAATTTGCTTCCAGTGGAGGGAAGGAGGAACAAGAGTGTGATTCTTTGCGATTTGCATCGTTGTGCTTATGTTGTTCACAATGGCATTTCTTGTTGCATAACTTTGGAACTCTTTTTCCATTATTACATACCAAACAGATTATTTCAATTTTACGTCACATCAAAAACATTCAACTCCTCTTTTACTTGGAAATACCTCCTGCAATTTTTCGTTTAGTTTTATTACCACTGGTATTGATAAAATTATATTGAATTCCATGGCCAAAAATGGCTGAGTAATCGTTAACACAAAATAATTACAATTCTTAATGAAAATGATAACTATTTTCTTGGAAACTTATCAGACACATAATAACAGCAAATAATAAGAAACGCATTAGAAATAAACATACTTGTCCATTAAAAACGGAATATTTAGAGTAACGCTCTAAACAGACAAAGCAGTTGAAGAGTTATAGCGTAGTAGATGTTATTTAATTATATATTCGATAAAATATTAGACTATTGGTGGGATAAATGATACATCGATTCAACATAACTAGTAATGTTTCGTTGTCGAATGTTATGACAATTTATCAATAATTTTTCATAATTAGAAATTCAAAAAATTAAGCTACTATCTTTTTTTAGGGAAATTTTTGTTACCTGCTGTTAACTGGGCCCCACAGATAATAGTTGCTTGGCAACGAATTTGACATACTTCTTTCATATAGTACCGTTCTTTTATAAATAATAAACAACTTCTTGAAATAATTGAGCTCTTTAGTGTTAAGGCTTCCGTCTATCAACTAGTTTGATTCCATGAAAGTAATGTGAATTCTATGGAATATCTTCTTTCATCCTGAAAACTAACTTTCTATTTATTTGAATACAAGACATTGCAACCGAAGGAGAAAAAAGCAATGAAATTTTTGCAGAATTACGTTTTCTCCTCGAGTTTTGAAAATAATGTAAAACATATTTAAATACTGGGGAAACTACAAGAGAATCATTGAAAAAGTTAAAAAATATTTTCAAAATAAGGCTACCGTCTACCGCCTATTTCAATTTCGTGATTGTAATATTAATCCTATGGAATTTCTACTTTTCTCCTCAAACGTAAACGATGTTATGTATTTGAATGTAAATAATTGCACTTGAAAAATTAAATATGATGAAGGTTTCTGCAGAAATACATTTTTCCTCCGTTTCTTAAAAATTTTCTTACATCTATTTTAATGATTCGTAGTGGGTTTTACGGTCTTTAAAAAATATTCTGAAAAAAATTAGGAAGAAAAAGTAGATCTACAGAAACATTTATTATTTTTTGCTTTTTCAAATGTGCTTTTTTGCTTTCATATAGATGAAATAGTAAATATTTGAAGACTGTAGTAGTAATTCCACACGACTTACATTACATTCACTTAATCTTAGTGGCTGATAGATGGAAACCGTAAGTCTTTTTACGTGACTATCATAGAAAATAATTGTAAATTATTATTAAAAACCTTTTTAAAAAATTTTCATAGTACAATTTTTCGATGTCTGTGCCATCGTCCCACTGGAAGCATTTAGCTTGGGAAAGAACTGTTTCCGACTGGAACTCCAAATTCTTAGCTTCACCTAAAGCTTTGTGGACTAAAAAGTTTTTTCTAACCATTTATCGACTGCTAAAATTGTTATTGATTTTAAGTTATCCCAGATTCTAACAGGGCATGGAAATTTTAAGAGCTATTTATCTAGGTTTAACTTAATTAGTAATGATATTTGTTCTTGTGGTCAGGGCGCTGAAACCGCGGAACATGTCTTGTTGTATTGTAATCTATATTTTTGTAAAAGAGAAAATTTTAAAAAGGAGTTAAAACGCTTAGGTATTTCCTGGCCACCTATTTTGTCTTTGTTGTTCAATTGTTCTGAAAGCCTTAATGTCTTGAGAAAATTTGTTTACTATATAGGTTTTTAAAATTTATAGTTACCTTCCTTTCTTTATATTTATATATTTCCACCCTTCCTTTTATTTATATTTATCTATTTTATGTTTTTTCCCCTTAATTATGTTTTTTTTAAATTTATTATTATTATTGTATAATGTTGTTACCACTTACGTCTGTAAGCCTCATGTTATTCAATGTGGAGCATGAGGAGTTTTGCAAATAAATTTATTTAAAAAAAACAACACATCAACAAAGCTTTTCAAAAAATTGCTTTTCAATTTGCAAACACCAACTAAAGTCAGAAATACAATTCCATTTCTTCGTAGAGAGTTAACTTCATCAGAGGAATTAATTCAATCATACATCATTGGAAACATTCATTGAGTTCCACGAAAAGAGCATCATTTTAATAGCCGTTAGCGAGATCTCTAGCAATCTCTGGAGTCATAGTTTCTCCCGATAATGAATGGCAAATACTCCTCTAGCGCCTGAGACAGATTTTAATACTTAACCCTCCTGGAACCTTTTCCAATGCGATATAGTAATTTGGAAGACATCATATTTCTTTCACGCTTTATGAGACATTTTGAAACATTATAAATCAAGCTAATATTGTTTGACATCGCATCAAGGAATGAGTAATGATGGAAATTATGCATCGATGTGGACGAGAGCGCATTGTTTAAAATTATATATTTAGTTGCCTATCACGAGCGCTATTCCGCTCCGTTGCTTCGTCTCCTTATTATAAAGGAATGGAAATATGCCCTTGCTATCTCTTATTAAGGTTTGCAGGAAGCGAATGAAATACCTCACACATTCACTTGGAATGTATACCATCAATTGTTGCTTACAGGAGGAGAATCGTTTTCTGGTACAGACTTTCATCCATATATTTTATTCTCAATGAGGATGCATTTTAATTACGACAATTTTAAAAGATATAATTGACAAGTGTTGTTTATATTTGTAAGAAATGAAAGAGCAAACTTCCAGAGAGAATCTATTCAAAAACAGAAATTTAAGACTTTAATGTAAAATATAATTTTATAAACTTGAAAATGATCTTGAATAGTATAGACTTTTACTTTAAATAAATGTTTCTGGAAAATCTGGAAAAAAATGTGTTAGGCTGTGGCTAGGTAAAATATGAATTTTATGTATTATCCTTTTTTTTCATAGAAATATTGGTATTTAAATTCATCTAATCTCATTTACATCTATATATATACCCAACTCGTTTTTTACTCAATAGATAGGTTCATCAGAAAACCGTCCAAAAAATCGTGTAAAAAATATATGCGACATATGGTAAATTTAGGAATATGTACCACAACCTTAAAAAGTCGTGTAAAATGAAAAAAGTCCAAATATTTTTCCAAAAAACCTTAGAAAAAAGTAGTAATGAAATTCATGTTACATATTTATAAAATAAAAGCAATTAATTTTTATTACAAAAAAAAAAGTAATAAAGTTAGAGATCAGTAAGAATTCAGTCGAAAGGTACATACAACATATGGAAATTCGAATTGAAATTAGGAATAATTCTACTAACAACCATTCATCGCTGCTTGATAACAAGCGTGCTGGATTATTATTTATTACGAACTAGATTAAAAATGTTATCATCAGTAGATGAGTCAGAATATAGTTCGTTGTAAACCTCTGTTGGTTTTTTCTTGTTACAAAGTCTGTTTTTAGCGACTGTTTTTAATTTTTTCCCTCTTTTTTTTGGTTTCTCGCGTTGCATATATAATTCTTAATATTCTACTACATAAAACCTAAGATTACGTTGAAATTTTAATGCACGCTTCATATCAGAATCATGAGAAAATGTTGTTCCGTACTTGTAGCAAATTTCAAGCCCTCACGAATTAAATCAACCTTTAATAGCGGAACTTCCCCTTCGTCATTATCGACTTGAATTATCGAAATGAAAAACTGCATAGAAAAATGAAAAATATATATGCATCATACATGAGAGAAATTGTGATTTTAAGGATATATTTCAGTAACCTCTTAAAACAATTAATTTTGTTTTGATTTGGCGAATAATTTTAGTCAAAATAGTGACGTAATGAGATTCGAGTTAGTCTGGAAACCGAAATGCTGAGTTCAAGGTGAAGTAGAACGAAATAAAGAAAAAACTAATTAGAAAATTCAGGTACTCCAGAACTCCAGACTACAAAGTAAGCAAGTCATGAAATAGATCAAGTCACTCTCATATATGGGGGCAAAAACCGATTGTCTTCTGATTACGCTGTCAAAATTCAAATTAAAAAATTAAAAAAAAAATTTCTTTCGTGCTAGAGCAAATAATTCTCGTAAAAAAGTATATTGATGAACCGTGTTATTTCAAAATCGTGTACAAAAAGATCGTGTAAAAAAGAGTTGGGTATATATATATATATATATACTTATACATATGAGTATGTGTGTGTTGTCTACTCATCTGAAGTGTTAATGGACTCAAGTGCTAATTCCTATTGTTATTAAATAATTAAATTGCAGGTTTGAAAAGACGATTTATAAATTTATATAGAATGAGTGATACGTGCATTAATTCATGAGCCGAAGAAAAGTTATTTTTTATACAAATAACTATGATTAATAAAATTAGCATTTCTTATGTCCATTGCTTTTGATGCATAAATATTTAGTCGGCATTGATTGCCTGTAAATATAAATATATTTTCCCCTTAACTGGAATGAATGTTTTCTGTTATTTACTCTAAAATCTTATAAAAGTGTGGATACAAAAAAATTTCTCATAAAATTAAAAAAATGCTTGCTCATCACTAAAAGATGTCAAACACTATAATAATTTGTTTGAGGCATTAATACATGAATGGCGATGTATTATCCTCTTATACAAATCCAAACTTTGAGAATCTGGAGAAAATTTCGGTAAATTCTATTTAAAGAATAAAATTGGATGACACGTAAACTTTTCAAGTTTTGCAATATGTACATCATTATTTTCTCCACAATTCTAATTTATTTAATTACATGTAATAAAACTTCTTATGAAGCGATTAACATGTGCACAGAGCCTCAGGTGTTTTTGGAATTCAAAATCAGAAACATAAATAAAAAGTTTGGGTTTTGTTTCAGTCAGCAGTACTTAAAATTTTGTCTTCACTTAAAATTAAATTTGAGGAAGTTTACAAAAAGTTATAATTTTTCTTACAATTTTTGATGCATTTCTTAAAGTAAAACCATGAGATCTTAATAAATCATTTGAAATAAAAAAATATTTACTTTTATGAAAGTTTTTTTAAATTTGTGTCTTCTCATAAAATATAATCATATAATTTCTAGATCATGATCATCTACAGTATACCACAATGCATAACCTCGTGATCATACACTGAATGTGAATATTTGTGGTTATCATAGCACTTAAATATACATAAGCACTCATCGACAAAAAAAATAAACTCCAGAAGGAAGCAAGGTATAAAACACAAATTAAGAAATTTTTAGCTGCTGTTTGATATGCAAATGCTTAAAATGTTACCAGCTGCGATGCCAATGATATCAGTGAACACGTGACTTACCGTGCAGCTAAGGATTTTTAAGAGGTTTTCCAAAAGTGCTTAATCTTGATTCTAACTAGTGTGTTTGAGTTCCATTAATCTCTTTGAAGTTTAGAATGCCTTGAGAAGAAGGTTGATTGGTATGAAGTGCGATTTCATACGATTTCCGATGACCATTGTCCTTTGCAATGGCCACCTTAACGGTCTAAAGATACATTTGCATAATCTTTAAACTAGAGATCATTCTTCTTTGGAGCTCCCATCTCTGTTCCCTATTTCAACATGACAACACTCGTGTTCGTACCGTTGCCATTTCAAGTTCGCAGCCAGAGACACTCTGCTGTGGTTAGAAGCATCGCCAGACCTGTCACCCGTAGAAACCGTATAGTTTGCTATAAGTCTTTCGCTGCGGACTCCATCCCTGCCACAAAATTTGCTAGGTGTGCATGCCGAACTTCAACCTGCATGGGATATGCTCAAGAAGAAAGACCGTTAGACACACCATTTAAAGCGTATGTGTGTGCCATGGCGTGTGGTAGAATACATTAGAAATAATGGTGGCTCAATACCCTATTGAGAGTTGTAACAATTTTATATTTTGATTAAATTTTGTCAATCCCACACTCATTTTTTACTCACGATGCAACTATTTTTGAAGATGAGTGTATAAACAACCAAAAACGAACAAAAAATAATTAACAGAATAATTTATCCAAATTATTAACGTATTTAAAACCATGAATTCGTAACAGGCAATTCCTTGTAAAAATAAATATTTTTTCTTACATTCTTAAATTTCACATCATACCTAGTAAAAAAATATGTAATATTTCACAATTTTCATACGCATAAATATTATCCTTAGAATTCTGCACAAAATAATTCAATTTTTTAAAATTTATTTTATTTCTTATGCATGGAAATAAGGACAACAAGCGAATGAAAGAAAAACTTAATTTCTAATAATATAAGTTATTTCTTCAAAAGCTCCGTTTTTGGTTTTGAATAAAGTATAAAGTGGTGATCATCCCAGAAGACTAGCTTGATAGCTCCAAATCCTTGTGTGTGTTTTGGGAGTTCAGTCTCCTAGAATGAATCAGTTAATAAAGTTCTTGAGATTAACATGAATACAGTTAAAATGATCACAGAAAATAAAAAAAAATAACTTTAAAACTTAATATAATAATAAATATAATATATAATATTAATTTAAATATTTAATTACTTTTGATCTTTGCGTGTTTTCAAATTGCTCATTTTAAATAAACATGCATTGAAAGCGTATGTTCTCTCTTTTTTTTTCAAATGGATAAGTGAATTTTTGTATTAAAAGCGTTTTTATTTCATCCATCATTATTTTCATTTCATTAAAACTGTTTTTATAATGTTAATATTAAAACAAGTAAGTTTTAAAATTAAAAGCAATATAAATGCTCACGTGTTTTCTCTCACTAGTATATAAGTACAGATACGAGGAGGATAACCAAAAGTTCCCGGAACAACTCTGCCCTGATCTAAGCAAGCATAGTATACATTTCTTCCGCTGAAGGCGCTTTGCACGATTCCTTGAGAGTTCGATGCTGTCAGTAACATCGCCTGGGAAAGTTTTGTCTGCAGTAGTGAAATTTTTCTCCGCGGCTGTTTTGCTCTCACCTTTTTTTTTTTTTTTTTTTCTTTTTTTTTTGAAAAATGACGTATTTAAATGTACAACTTGCAGCTGTAAAATTTTACTTCTCGAGAAAAACGTGGCAAAAACCGTCGGGATGTAGAGAACTTCATATAAAAAAGACGCTTTAAAAAAACTAAAGTGTACAACTAGTTTCCTTTTTTCAAAAATTGTGACATATCGATTGATAGCAAGCATCATTCTAGACATCCCTCAATTGCTTGAATAAACGAAAATGTTGAAAAATTCTTAAATTTGTGTTTGAAGACCTTGACCCTGATTATTGAACATATTGCTGAGTTAAGTTAATTGATTGTCTTGCAACTCAGTTAGGAAATTTTATCCAAAACTGATAAAAATAGGGAGTGTTGGGACCAAATTTACACTTCGGATTCTGATCGATTAGCAAAAAAAATCATCTGAGCTCATCTCTTTTTGGATTAAATATGCATGCCCCCTCTCTCCTTAATCACTTGACCTATCTCCGTGTGATTTCTTATTTTTGCAGATGAAAAGGGGCAGGAAAGGCAATGATAGAGAAAAAAGTGAGAGAGGAGCTGTCAGCCATAAACGCAGATGAAAATCAAAAATATTTCCAATAAAATCCCCGATTGGACTAATGAATTAAACAAAATTGAGGATACTTTCATAGTTATGACTGTTTTTTTAAAAAAATATAAATATTTAGTTTTTAAACAAAAATTCCGATTTCTTTTGGGTTCCACCTTTTAGAAAGAACTAGTCAAATATTATGAAAATGAATATTCCATTAAAATGCGTAGTTTGAAGAATATTTTACTACTGCAAAGTGTACTCAAAGTATTTTCCGCGGTCTTATTTCCATGCATCAAAGTGCTTTTCTAAATTCAATATATAAAGTTTATTTTATATTGTAATGCATCCAAATGGATTTTTCTGTTTTACATACGTGCATCTAAAGTTATCTTCAAAAGAAAGGAATTTTTCCATTTTTGAAAAGGGAAATCCTTAAATTTTGGAGATGAATAAAACCGACACAACCGAAAGTATAGCAAACAGAATATATAATAGTCACATGTATACATTTACATGCAAGAAATTTTGTAATGGAGCTCTCTGGGGGAGTTCTTTGTGTGCTAAGCATTTTGAATGTTTGACATTTAAATATGTTTTTAGTTGAAAGATTTATGAACCAAGAGAGGAACAAAATTTGTAAAAAAATATATTACTCACTTTATTACTATAATGCATTGTACGAGAATTCAATTGAAATAAATTTTATATTTTGTGCAGTTTTAAATTATTTTAGAAATTGCTAAGCTTATAAAAATAATACACAGTATGTAAGATAAATTTATTTTCGATACAAAATGCCAATAGCAAAGGAGAAAAAATATTATTTATTAAATAGTTTCAGTTACAAGTTTTATGATTTTAAAGGGTTTTTTTTCTTTTTATGATATAATGTCAACGCATTATTACCCTATTATTAACTAAAATTTAAAAATATTTAGAGTCGTCAAGCTTTACACATTTCTCCTTTATTAAAAAGTTTAAAACCAATATATTTTAACTTTAAACGTATAATATATAATACAATATTACATATTGCATTGCTTTATATACTTTTTATTGCATTGCTTTATGCACATTAAGTAATTCAATACGTAAATTAACATAAAGTGAATCGGATTTAATAATGATCTACAACTGAACACAATTGTAGTGCTCTCTTCTCATGAATTGAATGCTGCGCAAAATATATATGATTCATTTACATTGAAATAAAAAATTATGGATATATATATATATATACAGGTGTGATCAAAAAATAAATTTTCTGATTTATGAAACCATAACGGCCTATCCATTCTGTGAATCAATATGAAATTTCAGATATTGTTATTTGAAGGTATGTGCTCGAGATTGTGATTATTTAAGACAATCGAGCTATCTCTGTACACATACAGGGAAAATGTTCGAATGACAAACTCTCTTTTTTTCAGCGATTTGAAAAACCATATATGTCACTGGAAAGATACATGTTCGATGAAAATTGCAAGCAAAAAAGATTTAAAGGAAGAACACAGGATCAATAACAACCCAGGACTGCAAAGGGAGAAAAGAGAGAGGGGGGGGGGAAACTTTTATTAGAATTACGAGTTTTCAAAGTACCCCCTTCTCAGGCAATAACTCATTGCATATGGGAAATTGTAGACGACAATGACAAATCTAACACTGCAGGAGGAATCAAGAAGGTTAACTTCACATTTTATGACATCATCAAATTCTGACAATTCTCGTGCTTTTGATGTGTATACTTTAGATTTCAAATAACTCCAGAAGCAAAATTTTATCGTAGAGTGGTCGAGAGACCATGAGACTGCAATTATGGAAGAATACTTTATCACCAAAGGGTTGTTGAGCAATTGTCAAACACATATGATGACTAGATGAGGAATGCCCTTTTTCATTCATACATTGTTATTAACATAATTTCACACCTACAATTCTGGAATCAAAAATTCGTGTAGCATTGATGTATACCGAGTACGTTTACATAATTGTGAAAGTGACCTTTTCGAAATACGGACCAATAAAAAATGTTCTTGAGATATTGCACCACAAAATCACTTTAGCTTTGTGCACAAGCGCAAATGCCGTACCATATGGACCATATGGAATTTCTTCTGTCCAGTGAAAACAGTTCTTCGAGTTTATGTTCCTAGTTAATGAGTAATGTACCTCATCCATCCCAAATAATCTCAGAGGCCTGTTTAAGTAACTTAGATTGAACTTGAATTCAAAGATCATTGTTAAATTTAATGTAAATCCCCTCGAAGGAAAATGTTTGGATACAATTCAGCTAAACTTATCTCTAATAGGAAGAGACTCATCACTTTTCTCTACAGAACAAAACTTTATTGTACAAAGAAGTCCTACGATCTATTCTCACCTAGATTGACCCAATGTCCTAACGCCTTTAGAATCAATTAAAATTGACACTCAAAATATTCAAGAACTGCCAAGTTTTGCAGAAATTACATTTTTTTTTCTGGTTAGAATCAGCCTTTATATTTCTAGTAACAAGAAAACATAACATTTTGACATATGCTCATTTATTTTAAGATATCGAGAATACCTTTTTGCTTTCATTTTATGCCTGCAGGAATTTTGTTAACTGATGCGCATAATTAGGCTGAAAACAAAATACATTTCGCTTACAAAAACAAGACCAGTTCAACAAGCACAAACTAATCCCAAAAATTAAAGGCTTTCGGGCTACTTCTAATTAATGGTATGGCAAGAAATGCGATTTAATTCCCTTTAATTTGTGAAAAATACCTGAATTTATTGTTCAGGCGTGTGAGTGAAAAAAAATAGTTACCTAACGTTTCGCTAAAACTACGGTTTGTTGCATAGAAAGCGAGTTTTAATTATGTTAAGTAAGCATATACTTTTATGTACTTTCAAAAGAATCTAGAAAGGAAAGCCAAAGTTATTTTTATAAAATAAGTATACAAAGTCAAAGTTAATGCAATTCTTTGAATAAATATTTCTTTTTTTTCATTTCCACTTTTGTTTGTATTTTAATCAGTAATTTAATTTTAACTGTCAATATGAAAATGTTTATAATAGTTTACTAAATATAGTTATAGAATAATTCTTATTGAGAGGTAGATTAATGTGAGGTATGTATTATTAATGATGCAAGTTTGTAATATAGTGTTTATAAATTAAATGTTGTTTTTAATTTATTTGAAGTACTTTATTTTGAAAAATAAAGTGATATTTTGTACACTTTTGCAGTCAGTTACATTTAGTTATTTTCAACAGGCGAGGTTAATTTTTTATTTGAAATTCAAATTACATTAATCATAACTTGTGATGAAAAATTGCTTTCAAAGGCAAAACGTTTCTTAAAGCATTTATTACCACTTGAATTTTTCTTTTTAATTCCTAGAGAATTAATACATATATATATATATATATATATATATATATATATATATATATATATTAGTGAATTTTTAGAGCCTTTAAGTAAAGAGTATACACCGGGTATATGAATTTATTAAAATAACGATATTGTTGATTTTTGTTATATTCTAAAGAATATGTAATGGAGATCAATGAAATATAGAAAATGAAGAAAAGAAATTTAATTTAATTCGTACAGTAAATAAAATTTAACTTTACTGTTAATAACTTTTTAAATTTTAATTTCACAAATATGGACTTTAATAATATATTTAATTCGTATTAACTTTTATCATTTGTACGAAATTTACACTTGGGTTTCAAATTATGCATACACGTAAGTAGATACAATGTAAAAATCTGTATTCACTTAAGGTTGATTTTCTCTACAAGTATAAGATAGATTTGATTTTCCTGAAATCATGTATGTTCTTGATTTGACGCATTGCAAAAGACTATGTTCCCTTTCGGTTGAATATCTCCGAAAGTAGTGGATACATATGATTTTAATGAAATTAGATTTGCACTTGAATTGATACAATGCAAAGAATATAACCCCTATAGGTTGATCATCTCCAACAGTACCAGACATAATTGATGTAATGCAAAAATGTACTTATACAATATTTATAGTAGTATGAAATGTTCATGTGTACGATTCAACAGAGTAGGAGAAATTAAAAGAAAAACGAATGAAGGGGCAATAGAGAATATGAAACCTTCTTGCTGTTATACAGCTTTTACGTCTTCAATTCACGCTGGAAATGAAAAAATTTATGAGTGCTTGTATCACTGATCCTTCCTCCAATACCTAAGCTTCCTGCAATATGATATGTAATATTGAGCATCCGGGAGTTTTTCTCATTTATCCTCCAAGACATTTTATAGTTTAAATTGCACAAAATAAAACCTCGTCCAACCAAATGAAACATTATCTACGCAAATTAGATATGAACTGAAGAAATGTAAACACTCACATGTATGTATATATGTGTGTGTGTGTGTGTGTGTGTGTAGCAGTATCAGGCTCTTTATTTAAAAGCCACATCTCTAGTACTTTCTCCCTAAATAAAACCATTAAAACACAAATAAAGACTACTCAGATCTATTAAATAGAAACAAACATGGATTTTCATAGTACTTAAAATTCCGTTTTTATGACTAAACTTTCTAAATTTCTTAAACACCTAGAATAAATAGTAGATCGCCCCATTTTTTTTACTATTTCTGTCATATTAGTCATTAAAATGTAGAGGTCAGGTTAATATCATGGAATTAAGTCGGTGACTCCTCCGCATTAGATGCAGATGAGAAATTTTACCAAAATTATAAATTGCCTACCAAGATGGGAGTATATTTGAAAGCAAGCACATATTAGTAAGTTATTCTATTCTTATAGAATAATTTTCCTTCTTACCAATGGTAATATTATTCTATAAAGTTGCTGTCTTCTTGGTGATCTTCGATTGGTTTTCAAACTTTTTTCGCAAGAGAATGGCTAAGCTGTCTAATTTTTATTAAGTGAGTTGAATTAATAATAATTAATCAATGTTATTTTT
>BMAW01036903.1:85796-105203 GCA_019974015.1 Nephila pilipes
TTTTATTAAGTGAGTTGAATTAATAATAATTAATCAATGTTATTTTTGTAAAGGCACCTTAAAGGAATAATCAGTCTTAAATTTCGATAATCCTTTCATAATTTAAGAAGTTTTTTTTTAACTTTTTAATATAAATAACTTATTAATATAAGATATCATAAATTAATAAGTATATTAATAAATAAGTTATTATATATTAATATACTTATTAATATATAATAACTCTTCTCTGTATGAAAACAATATTCTCCTGCTCTTTTTTTTTTTTAATTTAAAAAGAGTAATATTTTTATAAAAGGAACTAAAGATCTAAATGAAATCATAAATATATTAGAATAGATCGATGTCAGACAATTATAACTGTTGACCTTTATGTCTTGTGATATCACTTTGGATTAGATCACAGGTAATTTGAGTTACTAATAATGTTTAAGAAAGCTAACATTAATGTTCCCTTTTAGTATGGTTTTGAAAAGTAAACTTTCAAATGTTTCGAAGCCGAAAAAAATTTATTTGATAACGAAATGATTGCTTTTTTTTTTTAAAAAAAAAAAGGAGTAGAAACTTAAAAATGCTTATTACAGATTAAAAACAATAATCACAATTTTAAAAAGTAGATATTTAAGTATAAGAAAAGTCACCAATTCCTTTTTTCCCGACACTTCAAAGTATAAAAGTATCTAAAAAGAATACCATTTAAGATAAGCATTGTCTATTAAGGTTTTTTCATAAGCAAAATAAATACAATTTTAGTCATAATTTTTGGCTACGGCTTACTGGTGTACATAAAGTACTCAAACTGAGTACATAACAACTTAGATATATGGTGAAGAACATTGACTTTTTTCTGAAAAGAATATAATTAAGAATTACTCAGAGCCTATTACAAAAAATAAATATAATAGCCTAATTTATTTCTTGACTTTTATTTGGTATCTGACATACATAAGAGATAATTGCGGCTATTTTTCAAAAGGAGAATGAAACTGAAATTAAGTTCTTGCAAAATATTAATCAATCGCCCTTTTTGTTTGATCATTTGCTTTAAAAGAATATATGAAATATTCTTTTATTTTCTTTATAAATTAATAAAATGCTTGC
The DNA here is from genome assembly GCA_019974015.1 of Nephila pilipes. Lineage (NCBI taxonomy): Eukaryota > Metazoa > Arthropoda > Arachnida > Araneae > Nephilidae > Nephila > Nephila pilipes. The sequence continues at coordinate 86,898 of BMAW01036903.1, forward strand.
TTTGATGACATAAAAACGAATATGCACATTTGGATGATCATTGGGATTTTGTATTCCCCCCATTGTATTTAAATTCCTTTTAGAATTGTAAAATTTTTATTTTACTATAACTTGCATTACGTATATTATTCTTTCGGAGAAAACGATTATGGAACAAAGCTTATTAGAAGAATAAACAACGATTCTATTTTCTAATAAGTGTAGGTGTTGTTCACGTCACTTGACCGAAGTTCAAAATTACGAAATCTGTCGCTAATAGTTATTAGCAACAGAAGACTATAGCCTTCGTGTTGCTTTTGCGACGTTAATAAAACAGTCAATCAATTATAATTAATGCAAGTTCTGACATAATGTTTGCTTATCAAAATTAATTAAGAATACTTGCTGTTTCTAATACCAACACACGATGAAAATAATTGTGAAATATTACTTTAATCCTATTTTGCACATTAGAAGATTTGTCCTTTTTTTGCATTAGCTATGAAGATTATATATTCTACAACCACCTTGGCACGAACATATTTCTTCCATATCTTGGGTTTAAAGAGTAATAAATAAATTATCTTCTATTTTAGGTATAGCTAGAAAATTAACCAAGCTTTGATGCATCTAAAGTCTAACATATAAGAGGAACAATTTCATAATTTAAATTTAGGTCAGCAGGATTAGACAAGAATATTGTATAAAAAGTATTGTATTTCGATTAAAATAAGATTTGAGTTTATTAGAAAACATAATTGCGTTCATTTTTTGTTGAGCAAATTGTGTAAAAGAAAAATATATCAATGTTTTTTTTTATGAAAATATTTCTGTTTGAAAAGAATATGGATATATTTATATGAAAATTTGAAATGAGCAAAGTGTTTCAATTAAATTTTAAATTATGGAGTGTTAAAACAGAAATAAAGTATTTTATGAAAAAGAGTATTAAATTCATAGTTCCTTAGATAAACATATTAAATATGATAAGATTACAGCCAATCTTTACAGTCGTAATTGATACGTATTCAAAACCGCAGATTTATACATTGACAACATAACTTTTATAGGTTTCATCGCCAGAAGACGGTTAGTTGATAAATAAATAAATAAATTCAGGTTTACAATTTGTGTTAATAAGAGAACAATACAAAATATGAAACAAATCACCATTATCGACTTAACCTATTTGCAATTTACCCGTATATAGATGTTCGTATTTTACAAATTTTTTAATACATGTGTATATGTTTTTAGTACCTTCCACATAAAAATGTGCTATCACAAACACCATAACATTCATAATCATTTGTTGAAAATACGGCATCACTCATGTGGTTCGACCTCATAGAGTATAATATTCCTCATATAATGTTCTATGTTCTAAATAATGGAACTAACTAACAGTTTCTCTAAATTCCATTAGGCATGATAGCGTGGGTAAAAATGTACCCACGCTATCATGCGACACACTGCCCGCAGATAAGGCGTAATGGTCAGGCGGACGTAGCTTATGATAGACGATCCACTTAATTGTAGAATGCTGCGTGCGTGTGTGTGCACGTGTGTTTTTGCAATGATTTGATCCTAAATATAATTTGATTTTCAAATTTTTCTAATGCCTTTAACGCTTGTAGTGGGGAGTTCTTCTTATTATCTGATACAAATCTTTTTCAGCTTCTAATTTATGTTGTCATGCTCTATAAGTTTACATAGATAATCTGTCTCTCAAACTTTGAGAGACAGATTATCTATGTAAATTTAGAGAGATTTTCCGATAGATTTTTAGTTAGTTGCTAAAATACCTAAAGATCCATAAACCTAACACCACATGATCTCAAGAAATTATTTCATATAAAGTCTAAGCAGGGAAATTTTCGCTCTCTTCAACTTTAGCCACGAAGATGACACGACACATCTGGCGTCCTCAAATTCTTTGTTGTAAAAAACATAATTGCCTCTCTCTCATATTATATTAATAAACTCTTAAAGTTCTGAAACATTTTAAGTATATTTATTGTGATAGTTAAGAAAGTTAGTTTTATTAATTCTGATATATATATACAAATTTTACTTCATCATTACATTATTTATCTTAAGAAGAATTAGAAATATTTAAAACCTTTATATAGAACAATAAAATTAAATCTTAAAGGAAATGAAAGTTATCCAAGATATCTCTCACACCCAAAGTAATACTCATAAATATTTTGGGTAAAAGCAAAATTGATTAATATATATGACTACAATATCTATAAAATGAGTACTTAATTCAACAGGTACAGAAATCAGTTATAAAAAAAATGTTACATCAGGTATAAAATAAATACTGATCACTAACTTAAAAACTTCAGAAATCATCTGAGAAACATGAAATTCAGAAATGAGAGACAGCCTTTTGTAACAAAAGCAAAGATGACAAAAGCATAGTTGAGCAAAAATGAATTTAACGCATATAGTATGGAATCAAACTAAAAAAGGCTTTATTGAACTCATAGCATAGTTACACATGCTTGTCTGTCTAAAAGGAAGAGCAACAAGCAGATGTTCCTTAGTATACGATATGCCCTCCCCTTACTGCAATGGTTGCTTCACACCATCTCTCCATATTCAGCATCAGATTGTCCAACAGTTCTTGAGGTAAGATTACACATTTTTCAATTAGCATCGGTTTCAGTTGTTGGGTGTTCCCTGGAGGATGTAATCGTGCCGCAAGGAGTCTCCCCAAAGCATCCCATATATGTTCTAAGGGATTTAAATCAGAAGAGAACACTGGCTAATCTATTCGAGTGATATCTTTACTTTCCAGTAACTGCTGAATAACATTAGTCCGGTGTGGCCGTGCATTGTCATCCTTAAAAACGAAGTCTGGTCCTATAGCACCTCGGAACAAACGAACATGGGGAAGAATCACCTACTTATAATAGCGATCTCCGCTTGCAGAACCTCTGTCGAAGACACGGACCTCAGACGACAACTCCAGAACCACCATGACGGTCTCTTCCTGTTACTGGGATGAAACCGTGTCCCGACCTCTCTCCAAATCAACTGCCGTTGAGAATTGTTTGTGTCACTGAAACGACTCTCATCCGTAACTAGGACTCGATTCCATTGATGAGATGTCCAGTTTTTGTGCTCCTTACACCATTCTAAACGTTGTCCCCGATGGCCAACTTTCAAAGGGATGCAGCGTTCAGGACGGCAGGGGAATAGGCCACCTTTGTGAAGGCGTCTGGCCACAGTAAACTTGTCGCTACTACTTGTAACTACTTGTCGCCCTGTTGCTGTACACAGTTGCTGAGCAATGGCACTTGCTGACTGGTAATGAGCTCTTTTCGCCTGCAGGATGATATATTGGTCATCCACTGCAGTTGTTTTCCTAGGGAGGCCACCACTAGCCTTTCTAACTGCTGTACCTATAGTTTGAACGGCTTTCCAAGCAAATTTTTTTTTTGAATCTGAATTCTTCAGCTACAATAGTCAAACTGCACACATCCGCCAGCTTTCCGATTATTCTTCCACATGTTAAGTCGTCCAGGTGATTTCTTCTAACCATGTTTCACGAAATAACTCACTTGCACTTGCAGCGAATTTCTTTAATTGCGCCTCCGTTCTTCCTTTTATTGTAGTCTTGAGCTGCGCACGCGTTTTGCACACCCTCACATCACCTATAACATTTTGTTTCAGACACTTGCATAGGCATGACCTTTTTACTGACTTAGTTGTTCATTGTACTGATCCCAATAACTCCTTTTTCTGAAATTTCCTGACCATCTACTTAAAATCTACATTGTGGCTTAAGTTTTGCACACCAGTGTAATAGAACAAATTAATTAAAGTAGAAGTTACACCAAATTCGACTTTGACACAATAAAAGGTTAAATATGTAAAATTTATCTTCGATCTATAACACCCTGGGATTATTTCTCTCACTTGATTGCTCCATTACTATTCACTGATTAAAAAAGCACTAATCAACACAGTCATTAATAAATTCAAACTAGGCATTAACTCAACTTGAGTATTTGAATCTCAAAAAAATCAAAGCACAAGATGTTTGCAATGATGTCCGTTGAATATTTCTACTCACTTCCGAATCTAAGTATTAATATTATAAATATTACTTAACTGTTACAGCAACTGTTCAAAAGAACTTGAAATAAGAGAGTAACTTAATCATCATATTCAGGTCTTTACTAACTTCACCCCTGTTTTATATTTATTCTTCGTAACATAGACATGATTCTAACTTCTTCGTTACTAACTTCCCCATCCCTCTTTCTACCACTATTTTTCCTATTAATCTCTTCGCTGTTTATAAATGCTATCAATTAGCCATTTCATTGTCCTTTATTAATTCTATTCAAATTTACATAAGCCACGTTTCATTCGTTAGAAGAGATTCTTAAGGGGACTTAGTACCTTTGCACCTTCAAAAATTCGATTTTTCAAATTTGATTTTAAGAAATAGTACTGTATATTAGGAGCATTTTAAAACAAACCGCGTCAAATTCCGACAATTATTACGCCCTGTGCAACAAAAAATGTAAATGTCTAAAGTGGCTTGTTCTATGTAATGCAATGTAAACAAACCTCTTTTTCTCAGTTTGCTATTTTCACACTTTCCCACAGGATTAAAAAAAATCTTTTGCATACAGAGCTTTAAAATTTTACATACATGAGTGTTGTACTTGTAAATCTTTATTCTGTGAACCTCAATTTTGTTAATAGGATGATTAGATTTTATTTTATAACATGATACATGAAAAAAAAGTACAAACTTGATAACTTTTTTAATTTTTCAATTTTTTTTAATGTAAGGTAAATTTAAAATTTGAGGATTACAGAATAAGGTCATTATTTAGCTTTAATTTGGTATAAGAATTATGGTTCTACTGTATAACTTTCAAAAGTTATCTTGTGGGTAACGTAAGGTAAACTAATTTATTTTTCAAATTTTTGTACGCATATTTCATGTTGTATAAGAAAATATATTAATTTAATAGCAAAACTTGACCCAATATTTTAAACTATGCACATTATTACACAAACTGGCAAAGTTTCATACTGAAATGAGCAAAATTTGTTGTTTTATGAAGAATCGAAAAAAGTTTGTCAAAATGTTCTACTTTTGATTTCGTAAGGTACTAAGTCCCCTTAATTCAAACAATATCATATTAAGTTCCTCAAGGGTTAGCTTAAGGAAATATACGGTAGAACCCCGTTATAAATCTAAGAGTACTATATTATAAACTGAAAATTTTATATTCATAAAACAATAATAATAGTGATGAACAAAGAAGTTACCCCAAAAAAGAACACAAAACGAACACTCCAATGTGTCATCCTATTTTATATAAAAGAATGCTACATTTCATTTTTGATTGCATTATATTAATAAGCCCATTTATAGAATAATATCAGCATCAATTAGTTTCCTAACCAGCATCTAGTTATGTGTCTCTGACTTTCTCATTAAACCTTTGAATAGTTTTTAAGAAACCCTTCCCATGTCCCTAAAGCATTCCGTGTATTATAATCCGGTCTCAGCTGGAAATATTGTATTCAAATTTTCTAATTTTGAGCTGACATAAAGCATGTATGCTGCGTCTCTAACTCTCGAACAAATCGTTTCCCGTTTCCAAATGTACGTCTGGAGTAATAACCAAGTATATAGGATCATTCAAAATAGCTTTAAACTGCGTCCAGCTTTCGGAAAAGTTTCTCACGGCAAGTGTTTTATTATGCAAAAGTCTATGTCGTTTTATTGCTCAGCGGGTTCTCATAACGAGTTTTTTGAAGGTTTTTTTTTCTTTCATATTTTTCAGTTCTGCATGATGGTGTGCTACCATATTAAACTTTAGAATATTTAAAGTATCTTTGTTTTGCCTAAGTCTTTGAAGATATTTATTTTTATCGTTCGGAATTTTGCTTTAATAATTATATAGATTATTAAAATTAATTATAGAGCTTTAAATATATTGACGCAAGACAATAGGCAAGCATACTGCTGTACAATATTTCAATTTATTATTTTATTCATATATTAGAATACATTAATTAGTATTCTTTGTATTGTAGAAATCCTTTTAAAGAGTCGTTATAATAAAATATGGTTATCGTAATATGTTAAAAAGCGAACCAAGTCTAATACAACTTACTTAACAACAAGGAACTTAATGTTCTAAGTGTTCACATGCGTATCACCACAGTTCAACAACCTACATGTAATAAAGAAAATAATAAAGTCCCATTAGTGTAGTCAGAATTTTTATCTCAGTGTATGTTTTGTAACCAAAGTAATCGCTTAAGTACTTTCATGCACCGGGTTCGATTCCATCATTGTAAATTAAAAAAGTTCAGTCACTAATTAAAAAGTCTAAATAGTCACAGTGTGACATTGGGCTATTCGCGGTTTCTCTTCACTAACCTTGGGGACTTTCAATTGAGATTGATTGCTTTCGCTAAACAACCTTTGCCCAACCAAAAATGAAACGTGATGAAGAATGTAATATGCAAAGCAGTTAGGAATGAAGTGAAGCGGTTAAATTAAGAAGTATATAAACTCCATCTGAAGGAGGATCAGAGAGGCGTTGTAATGAGAGGAGGTAGAATCTAAATGCTATAGTATTGAAAGGCAGATTTATAGATTAGTGTTGAGGTCCGAGTGTAAACCACTCTGATTGAGAATTGTTCTAGTGTTTTCAGCAGTTGTTCCAGATTCAGAGTTGCAGTTGGTAAGAAGCTGTTAGATTATTATTGGTGGGTTGAATTAATGTGTTAATAAACTTAACCTGGAGAGCACTATTATTAATGTCATAGCAGATATACTATATTAATAAATGTTGAAAGCTGTTTTGGTGGTTCTGTAATTATTGGTGTCGTATTGTTTAATATTAGATATTAGTGATGGCACAAGATAACGCCCGGGTCGACTGGGTGTTACAACAGAACCAACCTCTTAACTATTTTTTATTCTTCTTGATAGAATAATCAAGTTTTAAGATACTTGTCATACTTGCGAAGCAAACCCTCATGCGTCCACTGCCAAAGGTAATAAGCGATGAGTATTTTTCAAACCGGATTTTAAAGCCGGGTTACAATCCGGAATTAATATCACATCAATCTCAGCTTACACACTGGGTTATATAATCTCTTGATCAAATATTCTAATCTCTCTATCTCTCTCTTACTACTAGCTCTAATATGAAACTCTTCGAATGATATTTCATTGCTCTTGTTCACAAAATTTCAGTTCTTCTATTCTAATTTACTTGTCACGGCTCATTCACAATAACAGGCTCTCAAATTAGTTAAAATCATATGAAAGTTATTAGAAGTTAGTTGAAGAAAAAAAGTAATTAAGAACCCAGTAATAGTGCAAGCCACTAAGTAAAGTGTAAATATACGGTAGTATGTATTAATTGCAATATTAGTATATATATGCTCATGGTATGTCATAATTATATAATTATAAAACTAGACCATAAAATTTAATTACAAACAACCTTTCGTGATAAAGCTAGTTTTAAATGCAATGAAAAAAGCATACTTATATATAAAAGAATAATACTTGGTAAGAATAAGTATATTCTAATGAATAGAGACTAGGAGTTACTGAATATGTTACGAAAAGCAGTTTCACTTTAAGATTAGTATTAATTGAGTTTATTGAAGAAGAGAAAATATACTTTTGGATTAATTTCAGATTTGTTTTCACAAAAAGAGCAAAAATTTGTGTTCTGTGTTATTAGTACCTAATATTAAATAAAACTCATAGCCTTCGCAATTCAGTATACATACGGGAGTGGATCAAAACCCATTCGAGTTAGGAATGAAAAATAGAATATTAGAAATGAAGTAACTCACTATGATTTTATTCATTTATCATTTTTTAAGAAAATTTATGAGTATGACGCCCTTCTCAACTATGAAATATGATTGCCATAACTTTTCTGTAGATAGATTCGATTTCCCCTTCTTTAGAGCAGATTCCCCTGAAACAGTCCATTGTCTTGAATGCTTCTTGGCGTCCTGTATAATGATGAATGCAGGTCTCATCGCTAGTGAAAACTCGACGAAAAAACATGACGTCATCTCGATGCGGTAGCAATCAAATTTTGATAGAGTATCAAATGGCAGTCAAATCAAAATAAATTCATATAAATCAGTATCAAATTTCTTTCGGCATCATTCAACAGATGGCAGTACACAAAGGTTAAACTAACTTACCTTACCAATGCCATCTAGTTATCTTCCGATGTAAGTGCTTTTTCAGTCATTCTCTTACACATCAGTGAGAGGGGGGAAAACTACATCTACTTTTATAGGGGGGGATTAAAATTTTATTTCCTTTTAATCACTTGAAACAATTAAATATAAACAAAACTGCTTAATAATCTTACCTGTCTCTCTTTCTCTCATCCATTCTTTAATTATTAAAAAAAAATATTTAGGGAAAATATTCTCAAAATGTAAAGCATTTCATCGCAGCAGGGTTGTTTAACCAACCATTTCGTAAACCACTACAGAAAATAATAGAGATATAACAGGTGTAGCATATGCTGTGAAGATGGAAAGCCACAGTGGATGAATATGTGGAAGTGTACGCCAAGCGAAAACAAAGACACTTTACTTAAACGTGGCAAAGAGACTTAGCATATGATTCAGAGAAGCTTAATTTTCATTGAACACTGTCTTTCGATAGTATAAATTACATTGCCTTAAACACCTAATTAAATATTATCTAGCACCAGCAATCTTTAAGAGTATTTTCTTTAAGTTTTTTTGGATATTTTTTTTGATGGGGTATAAGAAAAAGAACATGAAATAACTCACTGGTCGAATTTTAACAAATTATTTTTATTGGTTATTTTAACTGATCCTTGCATTTTTCAATGAAATTAACACTGATCATTTTTTTTTTCCTGAAGTACTTCTATTTAATATTAATTCATGCATAATATTGTTCCTTTAGATGAAAGTTATATTGTATGGTATTAATCAAAATTTCGAAAAAAAAATTGCATGCTGGTATTAAAACTAAATAAAAATAAGATGATATAAACTGTCGACTTTTACTTCTCTTTCCAAATTCTCTCAGAAACCATCATAACTTTGCACTTCTGTATCTAAATTTTTAAATTGCAGATGTATGTAAACATCCTTTGTACTCCCAGAAATCCCAGTATTTTTGTAGTTTATAAATGTTTTGTCCGACCAGTATACGTTAACAAATTTTGTGAAGGACAAATATTTTACTCAAACATTTATTTCTGAAATTATGTTAGCATATAAATGAAGCGTGTAATATACAGTCTGTACCATCTGTAAGAAAGCATTGTGGGAAGTATTTTAACTAAATATGAAGATAATTAAGAATTTTCTATTTAAAACTTAAAATCGAGATATAAATGAGTCACGTTTAAAAAAATAATGGTACAAAAACTGAAAACACATTTAAAAATAAACTTATCGTTAAATAGAAAAGAAAACTATGATAAAAATTCATTTGAAAAGAAAATGTGAGTTTTTACTCTCAGTTTCAAAAGACAAAAATACCAGAGAAAAGTTTTTTTTTTTCAGTCATCATTACAGTTTTTATTTCATCATAATAAAATGTCTCTATTCAACAAATACCTAATAAATTATTCTAAATATACAATATGCTGAATACAAAATGAAGCATTTTCAAAACGCAAGTGAAGAATTTGTTTTCAATATCAGAGCCTTATTAATAGCTTGACATTCAAAGATGTTGTCTCAGATGACGATTTATTTATAAGAGCTCAACTTTTCCATTTTCCTTTTCATTTAGTAAGAAAATACGCTCTACCAAACCGAGACGTGCACTTAAAATGGAAATATTCATAAAAATCTAAAAACCAGTTTCTATGTGGAAAAAAAAAGCTGAGGAATTCTTTTTTGAGCAAAAGAAGAGCCAGATCTCTTTCTCAGACGAAAGAGAAGCATTATTCTAAGCAAATCTTTTGTTTTCCATTACTGCATACTCATTTCTTTGGAAAACATAAGCTTTATAAAATGTTTCGATGCATAAATAGATCGAGATACAGCGAAGTGATACTCAAGGAACCTTTCACTTATTATTCTTTGAAAGTGTTATTTCCTTTGCTTATAGTTGCAGAACATGATGGTTTTTAACTTTCAAATAAATTTTTTCACTCCTTCTGTAAAAGAACAATTTATTGACTAAGTAAAATATTCATTCTTGTGTTTCAGGCGTTGAATGTTCGAAATTCTATAAGACTATATTCCTGACTTAAAAGGAAAACAATCTCCATTTCTTTTCGAAATACATATTTTAACCTTTTCAAGTACATTTAATTTAAAAAAAAAAACAATTTTAAATGTCTTTTTGTAATATGTAAATTTAAATCATCTCCTGTATTTCATATGGTCAGTAAAATAAGCCTTAGATTTGAGTTTCTTGGATTGAAAACATTTAAGGTGTACGACAATTAAGTATTTTTAGTATGAAAATCAATTGGTATGAAAAAAAGATTAGTTAAAATCTATATTTAGATAACATAATGCTTACTTTCTCACTCTCTTAAATATTTTAAGATATACACCTTTGTAAAATCATAACATATTACTTACTACAGTTTAAATCTCATGTTTTTAATGTTTTTTCCTCGAAGTGTATTCATTCTAAAAGCCTAAAAAGTAATAAGACGGAAGTAAAAAGAAAGTTTTTTTCTTAATTATTTACGCCTTCTCTCTTTAAATACATGTTCAAAAGTACCTCCAAATAAGGGACACACCCTCTGAACCATATATTTTATCATTTTAATACAGATTTCCCTTCTTCAGAAGGTACACAACCTAAACAAATGTAATTTAATATAAAATTCATGTTGTATCAAACTGTTGCATAAATGATGCATAAATAAGTTAAGTATTCGCAGAAATTTACTTGAAGTTAATGAAAAAATTTCTTAATTAAAGAAGTTTAATTGTTGCGAAAATATTTGAAAGAAACAAGAGAGGTTTTTACTTAAAGAAATTTATTAAAAATAAACTGTTACAATTATTTGTTTGCAAGTCTGCGTATTGCAGGAATTTATTTCAACGATGATACTAAAGTCCCTTGTGATCTTAAGTCAATAACTGTCACCAACAATTTTCATAATTTTTTTTCAAATTGGGAGGTGTATTTTGAGGGACATGCAAAGTTATTTTATGTCATGTTTTGTCTAGCTCTTCTTCGTCTTTTTTACTGCTTTCCCAACTATTTTTGCTAAAACTCATCTCGTCAACTACAATTGAAGTAAGAAATTTTATGTCGTCATTGGTGTTTTCAATGTACAAATTTTCACCAATTTCTAGATATTCTTGTATTTGAGCTTGTGCCACTAATTTGGCAAGGTCATCCAATTCATTTCTATCAGTAATATTTTCAATGATGGTATCGTAACTGGAATTTCCAAGACTGTTTTCTTAAAACCCCTGCTGCTCACTGGTCCCTGCCTTAGATTGCTGTATTAACTAGATTTTGAATTCTATCAATTGGATATGTTATTTTGATTGTACCCAACTGGCTTTTTTTCCCTAATGTATTATTCCCCCCCCCCGTTTCCCTACTGAAAGCAGTTTTTAAAAGAGAGAAATTAACTTTTCATTTTAATGTTCCCTTGTCATAAAACTAACTTTCATTAAGCACAAACTTGTTTTTGAAACCTCAAGATAATACTAACAAAAAGCATTTCCATTTTTATTAACTTCTCTACCTCTATCTTAATTTGAAAATTTCTTAAATGCCGCTTAATAAGAGATAAACACATTAAGGTCTCTATATAAGGACCGGGTAAGAAGGGACGGGGACCCTTCGGGACCCAAGAGGATGGTCCTTAAAATACCTCCAAATAAGATATCCTTTACAGGAGGTACTTCTGTATTTGCATGACCAATATACTCTGAATGTTAATAGAGACTTAAAGGAAGTATTTTGTTGTTTATAAATATACTTATTTTTATACAGAAATAATAAATAAATTTTTACATTCTCGAAAATTATTGGAAATAAATTTTTAAAAATTATTTCAGTATTTCATTAACTCGTTCATTTATCTAACGATATTCTTCCTACCTTGTGCTGAACAATAAAAAGTAAGTTATTAGAAGACAACATGACAAATCTTCAGCCTTTAAGTTTAATTTTTTTTATTTACATTGAAAAAATGTTACTTTTTATCAAAAATAAACTAATTAGTAAATTGGTTGATGTCAAGTTTATATTCATGTATTTAGAGAAGACTATTAATTAAATTTTTAGGCTGAAATTTAAACATTACTTTGATATTTATAAGAAATTTATGTAGAATATATATAATTTTTTATATAAGATTTTTACAAAAAAAAGTAAGTGGTAATATAAAATTATGTAATAAAAAAATATAAAAATTAGTAAATAAAAAAATGGTTTTGTATCTATCTTTCTAGTTAAATTTATATCTTTATTATTCAAAATTTAAAATAGCTTTTGATTTTCACGTCTTGTTGGCTCTTGACATTTGATATTGTTTTAGAATTTATGTCCAATAAAATAAGAAAAGGCTATATCGTTAGCTCCAGTAATTCCTTCTACAACCAGATGATCACTTTAATATCAACAGACATGCTGAGAAAGGTTTGTTTTTTTAACATGAAAAGTCAGGGAACGAAACAACTGTGTTTGTTTCTTTTTTTCAACATGATTCTATACTTTGTTTCTACATTAATCAAAGAAATAAAAAACCTGGAACATCGTAATTCAATCAAAATTTCTCCCATAATGTTCCCTACTATACAGTGAAGCTTATGCCGAATAAATTTTTATGATCTTAACCTTTTATTTTTTCATCCTTTCAAAACAAAGTTTAAAAAAAAGAAGGAAAGAAATTTCGTTAAAAAATGAAAACCAAATTGAAAAGTTGTTGCTTTGAAGAACGAAAACAAGGGTTGACAAGAGGTTTGTCCAGATTTCAAAGAACATGTTTTTGAAACAATAAAGGGAGATAAATAAAATATTCTAAAGCTGTAATGATTTTAAGAGAATGATGCATGTCTAATCAAATACGCGATTTTTTTGTTCTAAAAAAGGTAATTGAAAACCACAATCAAAATGCAATATATATATATATATATATATATATATATATATATATATATATATACATACAGCGAGAGTTATTTAAAATGAAAATAATCTTAAGAATATAATAACGACAGTTTGTTCATTTAAGAAAACAGTTTATTTCAATAAAATAGGTAGGACTTAAGACTAATAAATGAAAATATTACAAAAATAAAAATGGTAAATTTAATGATGAATTCGTAATGTAATTTATTATTTATATCACTTTAATAAACTAATTATTTTCATTCATAAATTGTTAATGTATTTTAATAAGGATACATAATACACGTAGCATATCTAATCATCAAACATATCCTAATTACAACACAATTTTAAGTCATGATGAAGTTTACTCAAAATGTATAGTTATTACAAAATTAGTTTTTATTAACTTCGCTCTAGAAGCAACAAAGGGCTATTTGCGATGTACCTCTTAAATTTGAACCACGTTCAAATGAAGAGGAAGACACCTGAGCTGGAACCCCCTCTCCTAACTTCCACACCACGCCAACGGGAGGACTTTGGGCCCCGAACAGATTTAACGTGCATCAGCCCCGGCTACACGGTGGGATTTTTGTGGAAAAGGATCGAACTCGCGACTGAAAGAAAACCGCCAGCGAGTCCACGACCTTGACCACTGGCTACCGCGACCCATCAGCGCTCGAATCCATGTCTCAAGGAATAAAACGCCGGCCATTATGTGAATGAACATTATATCATGGTCTTCATTATATGAAGCGATCATGGCCCCTAGGCTATATCAGGACGAATTTTTAAAGTAAAATAATGATAAAACAATTTTGAAACACATAAAAAAAATAATACGATTTTTTTATACAGTTCTATTTTGAAAATAAATATTGCAATTAGAAAGCTTATTGGAGGATCATATCCTTATAAATTGTAGCATATTTGATGTCCTTAATATTTTCATTCTTGTGTGTGTGTATAATTTTATTCTATTCAACATTGACACAAAATTATACCTTACAATGTTTCAATTCCTTAATAAATACATTGTAGAGTTAATAATACTATATTTCTTAAATACAAGAGCTTAGGACACAGTTAATCAGAAAGGCATTTAGAATCACGATCTAACTTTTAACAGGCTGAAAGAAATATTAACAAACAAGTTTTCATAAGCGAAAATTTGAATTTCTTGAGATAACTTTTAATATATTCAAATAATTTGAACTATTCTGTAATGTAAAATTGATACATTTAAGATGTTATTGATCTATATTTAAAATTTTTACTTCACAAACAAAATTATCTTATTTTTTTTCTTTGGAATTAAAATAAAAAAGGAAACACGAAAATAACTATTATTTTATACAAATTTCTAATTTACGCTAATTAATACTTAAATTAGCTTACACTTTATAAAAGACTTTTTTCTAAATAAATACATTCATGCATTCAAACTGAAACAATCATAAAAAATTATATTATGAATTTCAACATTTACTAAAAAATACATTCGTCTTATTTATTTATACGTCACTCTCGTGTTCTTTTTTATTTATATTAAATAACGCAGAAATGTTTGTATAGTTAAATTATTTTAAAATTTTAGTTAAAGTTATGTTCTGTCAGTTATAAAACGCTATATTTGTTTTACTGCTTATGAAGAAACACTGTTTTATTTTAAACATTCAAAAGCTCTAACATTTTTAAAGTAGAAAATGTATTATCGGTATTTTAATATATATATATAAATTTGAATAACTGAGTGCATTACACTTCGCGAGTTACGGGCAAAGAATCGCCGCTTTATAGACACTTAAATTTTTACTACTTCTAAAAAATGCATAAACAAGAAAACTTAACATCATACCAAAGCAATAAAACTTTCCAATTTATAATATTGCATCATAGTTTCCTTTGAATTTTTGAGTAAAAGTGCTAAAAAACTAAGTTTTCACGGTTGTAAAGCTTCTCATTTTGGTACTTTGGATTCTAATCCATTACTTCAAAACACTTCCATTGTATGCTGAAAGCACAAATAGTAGTACTAGTCTCACAAAATTTCGAGAAATAATAATCGACTCATAGGGAAAAATTAAATATAAATAAAAGCTCATTTGTTTCTTTGAGACAATATAATTATTGAATTTTTACCTGAACAATTCATGACAGATTCTATATTGTTTATTTGTGTATGATGCAGACGATATTTGTTTTAAATTTATTTTCAAATGTTTGATTATTTTTGTTAGTTGCAGACGATATCTGTTTTGAATTTAGTTAAATGCACAATTATTTCTTTAAGATGCAGACGATATTTGAAACGTAACTTTTTTAAAAAAAATTCCTACTTAGAATGGAAGCAAAAGTAATGTTTGTTTTTAAAATATAATGATTATTTGAATTGTTTGTTCTAAAAGAGTTGAATAAACTTTTGGAATGCATGTGTCCGTTCGTATGGTGGTTGTCGTAACTGGAATCACAATAGTAATGGTAGCTTATGCTTATTGGAAGCAACAAAATAATGTTATGTAATGCAGCTTGGATTAAAATGAAAATCATATAGAAATTAATGCAAGAGAGTACCGTTACATTAATATTAATAATTAACAACATTATGTACTTAATGATCAATTAATATGCAGAATAAATTTGATATCCAGATATCTGTTATTTCTCAGTAATAATTAAAGCCTAATAATATCGAAATTGCAACACAATATTTGAAAAACGAATGGAATTAAAACATTTAATTACTGCTGCTATTTAACACTAATTTAATTTTATAAGAAAGAATTTATCTCGGAACATTTAATAATTTTCAAAATTGCAACTTTCATGTTATTATTATCAAAAATGTCGAAAACAGAAAACACGTTCGATAATTTTTGTCAAATGAGATGGAATATCTAATGCAGAATCAGTTTAGTAGAAGATACTGGAATTTGAATGCTGATGTATGAAAAAATATCATTCCATTCTATTTATTTTGCATCCACTTTTTGCTTGCCTCATTTTTTGGGTTTTAAATTAAACTTATTTCTTTCATTTCTTATTGAGATGTTTTGAATTCTTTTCATGGTTTTCTATGAATGTATTTTCTAAACGCATATAAATCAATGAATTAAATATGTACTTCTTCAAATTTGATTTCAAATAGAATTAACTGAGGTGTGTAAAAATAATACTTTTTAAGAATATTCAACCATTTCAAACAAAATAATTTTTGCTACCGATTGAAGTTTTTAAAGTTATTCTTTGATAAATAACTAATTTTATACTCATTCAAAACATTTGATTCCATTTTTTATTAAAAAGTATTTTGCTAAAATAAAAAGTTTTGACATTGAATATATTTATTTTTGTGTATCAAGAGAATATTACTGCATCATATGACTTAATGAATCTCATCTTTAATTAAATTTTTTCAACGTAATTCTGTAAATTTTTCATTGAAAATATTTAATTGATAAAAGAGTTCCAAGAATATATTTAGAAACATTTGTCACCCCGATGTAGTCAAATAAAATCAAATTCTTTTTCTTCAATTTTTCTAATAATATGTTAAAATTTATTTTTTTAGTTACCTCTGCAAGAAATATGCAAAGGATGCTAAAGTTATACTGTCAAATTGTAAAGATTTATAGAGGTAATCAAAACCTTTTTAACATAAATCATACTTTATCAAAAACAAATACAATATTTCGCTACTGGGGGCTATGAAATATTTCAAAAGTGGAATTAAGGATGGTTGAAAAAAATATAACAGATCCATTAAACGGTAGATTTAAAGACAGAGTTTTTACTATACATGCTCAAAAGCAGACTAATAATAGGATGAAGAGCGTAACAAATTAGGCACATAGATTTCTATATATTTTTCTAGTATAATATTTATTATTCGTCTGTTGTTTGTCCAGGAATCTTTTTCACTGTACAAAATTCAAACATCTAATACATTTACATAAATCAGACGGATATCTACTGTTTCTGAATTCGTGTAGTGATACATAGTGTTCAAACTTCAAATAGAAAATTTTGCTTCTCACCTTTACAGAATCCAGAAGGCTTATGCAATAACCTCAGCGAGCCGTTTCTGGACTTATAGATCCTTGGCTGAAAAGGTTATTTTTTTTTCTCAATGCTATCCTAAATCTACCCAGATACTTTCTGAGCACTCTGTATAGAAGTAAAATTAAATTTGAGGGATTAAGATTAATAATTTAAGAGTTTCGTTAGACAGTGGTTACTCACGATATAAATACAGTGGTTACTCATTAAATAAATAA
Source organism: Nephila pilipes (assembly GCA_019974015.1). Lineage (NCBI taxonomy): Eukaryota > Metazoa > Arthropoda > Arachnida > Araneae > Nephilidae > Nephila > Nephila pilipes. Next base: position 104,274 of record BMAW01036903.1, read on the forward strand.
GCTGACAAAAAAAAAGTCTCATCAGATCATTTGCTGGTATACTCTTGCTTTCTATTTTCAAGCAAATATTGATTATTATAACAATGGGGCACCATGTTTCACATTCTGTTAGGGTTAACAGAGATTCAATTAGTTCAAACTATCCAAATAAAGAATACCTTCCCAGAATTTGTTATCATTTATTTAGACATAACACAGTAGGATATAACAGATTAAGGGCACAAAAATTAAGGGTTAACACAATAATACAGATCCACATAAGTCTCGGAATGGAACACCATTTTAACTCGAAGCTTCTCCACTTTGACTGCTGGTTATTAGCGCTCCATTAGTCACCATTCTTCCCTTGGCAACTAGGTAACGTACTTGAACACAGGGTGGTTACATTATTTAAAAAAAATGCATTCTGAGGAAATTTTTAACACCAAAACGACCATTAGTAGTCCTTTTGACTGCAATAACAAATCGTGAGCAAATGTTTGATCTTTAGCGTAAATATCCTTAGAAAAAGTTAAAATAAATAATTTTAAGCAATTCAAAGAACATAAAACATTTTTACTGATAAAATCTTGCAAATAATGAAATAAAATACTTTTGCTTTTAAAAATAGAATATTGGAATAATTTTCAGCGCTTATTTCTCATTTTAATTGTCAACATATTGTTTGCCACAAAATTTTTTCATACACGAGTTGCTGTGACGTTTTTCGGAAATGTGTTCAACCCACTTGGATTTGGTTTCAACATCTTCATCACAGCGATATTCATCGTGTCGAGGAAAAACCGCTCGCTCACGAATACTCAGTCCTTATGAACGAGGTATTGAAAAAAATCGCCGTTGGACACGTGCGATTATCATAGCTTCAAACAGTGCTACTGACTCACATTCACCTACAATGGCTCTGAAAATAAGCGTGACGGTGAATGGAAT
>BMAW01036909.1:1409-65206 GCA_019974015.1 Nephila pilipes
ATATATATATATATATCAATATATATATATATATTTAAGTAATCTAAATATTTATAAATTCAATGTTTAGTTATTTGTCTTTGATTTGATTTTACTATATATTTATTTTAATCATGTATTTAATTCATACTTTACTATCTATAATATAAATTAATTTTTATTATTTTTGTTTTAGTTATAATCTGTAATTTTTTACAAATTAATAAACATGTTAATGTGTGTATATGTTTCGCATTAATAATTATATACTGAGAGTCTGGCAAAGTTTTTTATTCCCTCTTAACTTATGAACGTTTGCACATGTATACATAAAAGCTGTGTTTATTTATAGTGCAGCGAATATGAGCTACTACATGAGACCATTGGCTGCAACCCTGGTGGAAAAGTGCTCCTATCTCGAAAGCGGAACTAGATAGGGGGTAAATAGTGAATTACATACATAAAGAGCATCGTCGATTTAGTTCAAAAAGACACATCTTAGACATTAATGTTAAAAACGAATCGCTTAAAACACGCACTGGCTTAGTCCTGATTTCCTACACTGTGATCTGTGATGAGACGAAACAATTTTAGAAATAGAAAAAAAAAAAATTAATTATCACAAGATTCCTTTATTTTCAATGATCAAACTTCTCTTCATCAGCCTTAATGAATATTTTGAGCCTTGTGTGAATTCCTCGTTGCACACGTGTTAACATAGCGGGTGTCACTTTAGCAGAGGCGTCCATTATGCGTCGTCGAAAATCCTGTAATGGCCACATACACCTGCTGTTTGAAGTATCCTCACAGGAAAAATTCAATTAGTGTTTTGTCAAGTGAACATGGAGGCAACTCTTTGTAACCAGCATACTCTATTATTTGTTCCTCGAAAGTCTCCAACAGATACTGCTTCACTTTCGACGTCTTGTGCGCAATGTGCGATCATATTGGAACGATTTATTTCTGATTGAAACACCAGCAGGTTCTCAACAAGATTGGGTATTACGTCCAATAGAAGTTATAAATATCGTTATCCCATTAGCGAGCACTAGTAAAATGTTGGTCTGATCAGCCTGTAATTGTGATTTGCCCATCAAACATTATTGATAACGGTGATCAATGTCAAACTTTGGCAGAACGTATTGGATTTTCCAATTTCCAATAATGAATGTTCTAAATATTGTACATTTCTTTCTGAGAAAGGCATGCTTCATCCGCCCCTATGGTATCTGTCAAGAATGTTAGCTGGACCTCTATACGGTTCTTGATAAATATGAATCAAACATAATGTCTTACATTATCTCCGTCTAATAATATCAGATGAGATGATATTATTAGACGGAGATATGGATGAGCACTTAATTTATGGAAGATTTTCCGAATACAATCTTTGAAAAGCCACAGTTTTTATTTATCTCTATTGCGATGCTATATCAGTATAAGAGGGCCTAAAATAATACATCTTCAGGTTATACCTGGCGTTCTACATTACATAACTAGTCTACCTGATCGAGTTTGGCTAGTCACATAGCCTGTCTCTCTTAAATGTTTCATAACCATAAGGAAGGCTTTCTTGAAGGATTCGGGAGTTCAGGGAATGATTGCCGGTACAACCATTCTCCTAGCCTTGGCTCGCCCTCACATTCACGGTAGAGGAAACTCATTTCACAACATTCTTTCATGAAAAATTGCTCCATGACCATGTGCTTTAATATACATCTCCAAGGAGACATCTCTTTTATAGCTGTCTCATTGTAACATGTTGGAGGTATACGTATTTACATATTGCACAAATTCTGCCCTCAAGCGTAAGTTGGCTTGAGTTAATGCTTTTTGAAACACGATTTATTTACAGTCTACTCTTTTTGTGAAGACAATCATTACAATGATGCATCCATGGGGTTGAAATAAAAGTCTTCTCGAATGGGAATTACATACGATACTACAGTTCTAAGACACGAACTTGTTTTTGGTTCGAAAGATAATATTTTTCTACTTTCGTTCAAATTTCATGACTTTTGGTTCATTGTGTGTGTTAGGCATTCCATTTTTACCATTAATTTATCCAACGTATCATTTCATATTAAATTAATGATGCTCTACAACTTTGCAATTCACTGTTTTCATCCTCCTCGTATCGATTTCTAAATTGTACCACTAACTCCGCGATTTTCCATCAGGGGACTCTGTCAGTGGTTTCATGTAGTAGCGCATAGCCACTCGACTATAACTGGTCACCACTTTTATGATAATCTCTGCAGATGTTCCGAAGTAAAGAAGAGGGGGAGAACGGACTCTGTGCATATATATAAATGAAGCATTTCGCCGCATGCTTCACAGTCGAACGTTAAAATAAACTGAATTATGCCACTAAATGTTTGTTTTTGCCAAAAACTATAATTGTACGTCTTCCATTATACTAAGACACAAAAAAGCAGCATTTAACATCACAAAAGCGCAGAGCAGAGACGTAAGTGTATAAATAGTTGTTAGAACACGAGAAGCAAGAGAGCGAGAAAAACATTCCCTCAGCTTTTAAACCAAACTAAGGTTACTGTGACAGATACAGTTATAACATATGAAGTTGGTTGGCAGATGCATTTGAGTAGATTTCAGAAATAGAATTTTGTGATAAAGAAATATAAGTTAAAATACAGCATTTATGTACTCACATTGACATTAAAATTTGCGCTCCGAGATGTAAGTGGGATTGTTACGAAACATGGCATGAAAGTACATATTAGGAAGATATGTAGATTGTTAGAAAGGCAGATTGATTGCGGATTACGTACAGCCACCGGAGGTGTTGAACTTCATTCTCCATGGATTATAAAACAAATTAGCAGAGTTTGTTTGATTGTATTTGATTCGTTACAAAGATACACTTTTTAACTAGAGATGCCATTTCATCGCCATAGGAGACAATATGAGCAGCATTCAGAGTTCGACAAAGGAAGAATGATAGGGATGAAGAAATCCTGGTGATCAACTCGGTGAGTAGTTCGCCACCTAGGCCATACTGACTTCACTATGAGGAGGTGATGGGACCAGTGGACAAGAGAGAGAGATCTGTTACATGGCTATCAGGATCAGGACGCCCCCGACAGACTAATAATCGAGAAGATCGTCACATAATACGACACACACGCATAACGCCAACTGGCAAATTGTCCATCATCCATACACAGATAGTACCTTTACTACGGCCCTCTGTGTCAGTCCTTATCATCTCAAGGCACCTAAATGAAGGACAACTGCTAGCTCTGCGAGTATTACGTGTACTGCCTTTGACAACCATTCACCGTCGCCTTCTTTTGGAGGGATTGGACTGCAACCAAATGAAATCAGGTCATCTTTAGCGACGAATCCAGATTCAGTTTTAGCTGTGATGACAATCGGGAAAACATGTGGAGGCCCCGTGTTGAAACTCTCAATCCTGCCCTCGCTGTACAGCGGCACACTGCTACCCAAACTGGTGTGATAGCATGGGTGTCATCGCATACGACACACGATCACCCCTAATATTGATCCACAGCTCCACGACACCCCAGATGTACGCTCGTGACTTCTTCAGTTTTTAATGGAAATATATATATATATATTAAGGCTGGAAAGTAATGTCTTTTTCTTAAGTTAAATTCACACGACTACATTTTTAACAAGTTTTTATTTCTAATCAACAATATATTCACCTTCGTTATCAACAACCTTCTGCCATCTAGTATATAAATTTTAAATGCCGGAGTGGTAGTAATAAATCGGTTTTTCTGTAAAATATGTCGAGATAGCATTTTGGACATCATCAAAATTTTCAAATTTTTTACCACTAAGACAATGTTGCAGTGATCGGAATAAATGGTAATCCGAGTGTGCAATATTGGGCGAGTATGGTGGGTGAGGCAATACCTCCCACCCCAGTTCGATAATTTTGTCTAAGGTCCGTTTTGCACAGTGCGGTCTTGCATTGTCATGTTGCAGAATAACTTCTTTTCTGTTGACAATTGCAGGATACTTTTCAATCAAAGACTGGTTTACTCGTTCCAATTATTCACAATAGACATCTGCATTAACAGTTTGTTCAGGTTTTAACACTTCAAAGTGAACAACGCGTGTATTCCACCAAACACACAGAAGTGCCTTTATGGGGGTGTAAACTCGTTTTTGCAGTAGTTCGTGGTAATTCATTTCGGCTGAGCCACTGCCTTTTTCGTTTCGGATTGTCGTACAGGACCCATTTTTCGTCTCCAGTGATCAAGCGATCAAAAAACGGATCTGTACGGTGCCGTTGAAGCAATACTTTGCACGTGATGGACTGGTTGGCTTTATTCTGTTCGGACAGATTATGGGGGACCCAAACACCAGCTCTGCTTATTTTTCCAATCTGCGGCAAATGTTCTTGGATGGTTGACCTAGGTTGGTAAAGGCTGTTTGAGAGTTCCTCAATTGTTTGACATGGATTTGCTTCCACTTCTGCCCTTAGCACGTCGTTACCTAATGTTGTTGATCTTCCTGATCGATGGGCATCCGAGAGATCAAAATTGCCTGATCTGAACTTGGAGAACCATCTTTGGCATTTTCGAACGTCCAATGCGCTTGGATAAACATCGCAAATGTTTTTAGTCGCAGCAGTTACGGTATTACCCTTGCGAAACTCAAAAAGCATACAATGCCGGATATGCTCTTCTGGTATTTGGCTGGCCATTTCACCCTAAATTGCAAAAAAAAAAAAGTCTAATAATTAATTATTCAAAAGCAAATATGATACAATAAACTCTAAATGTCTTTGATATGCCTTCTAAGTACGTAATGAGCTACCGAATGACAATCAAATATCGACATGCGCAGAAACGACATTACTTTCCGGTCCCCCTAATATATACATCAAAAAGCCTTTTTTATAATATTGCAGATATATTACCATACTGGAATTAATAATTGTTTAAATAATTGTAGTTTATATCTAATGATGGAAGGGTTTTAACGAAATATTAATTGACTACAACATATTTGATAAAATACTCTTAAAATGTGATAATTATAAAAGGAGATAAATCTGGTAAGAGTGATAAGAATGTCAAAGGATGGTAAAAATAACACTTGTTTCAAACAGTTTATATAGGAAACTGCATTGGCCTCATCCTTCAGGTTCTTAGAATAAATTCCAATTATAGTTTACGTAATTGTTTGTGTTACTAATAATAAATAAAATGAAATGAAATGTTACTAATTATAAATTAAAAAATAAATAAAAATTAATTTATTATCATATATTTTATTAAGTGATCTTTTAATTCAGAATAAACACCTATTATAACTTATTTTGTGTAGTGTTGTTTGTAGTTTCATCTAAATATTTCTGTCATTACACATCTATTTCATAAGAACGAACATGGCTACAACTGAATGCTTAGTATTGCTTAGAAGTGGAGGTTACTAATATAAAAAGTATTAAAGAAAGATGTTTTACCCTAAACGCGAAAGAATTTAAAATTATAAATAGTCTTTAAGAAATAGAAAAAAACCCAGTTATGTATAATGCAAAATAATAATATAAAACAAATAAAAGATTCAAAAAAATAAAACACTCACATTCAAAATGTTGAAAAATAGCTTATATTCTTGTATAAATATTTTTGTTAAGAATTATACTTGAATTGTGTTAATAAGTTCCACAGTTATTCCAAAATCCCACAGAATTCCTTTCTAAGTGAGATACTCCTTTCTGACCATTTAAATAACATTAACAGGAGTTAAATGTAATTGAATAATGTTATAATATCTAATGTTTCCTTGTTCCTTGAATTATTACTGCAAGCGATATGGGACGATGAGTTATAATAAGCACTGATCGTATTCATGAATTAGTTCTTGGAATCTCAAGTACTCCATTTGACCTTAAGCAACCGGATACAGGAACATCAATACAGCGAGTTGCCGTTACTTATACATCGAAAGCACATATTGAGCAGTGACTCTGCAGGATAAATCTCGTTAATTTCAAGAGTAATTGCTGTAAACGAAGGGAATTTCCATTAGGGATTCACTTAGGTTGAGGAATAGTCAATATTGCAACCGGACTTCAAGATCAGTGTGGCAAAATTCAGGGAAGGTTACGTCGAAAAGCAGAATAAATTAAAAGCCTCTGTGAATTTTAATCTCAGGAGAAATTGAATGATATCTTTCGGGTTAGTAGAAATTCGAATCCCATACAGATAATTAAGTAGTGTATTTATTTTAGGATGATACTGGGTATAATACAGTTACAAGAGATAATTTTCCTTTAAATGTTTTGGAAAATAACTTCCAATTCTGGAAAAATTACAATATGTCATGGGGAATGGTCAATAAGTGGTTTCTAGGGAATAGTCAATGAACTGATATTAAGCTTCGTCATTAAAATTATATGTTCTATGTAAAAGTTTGCAAAGAACAGATTTAGTTACTCAAATTGCACTTTTTAAAATAATAGTTATTAAATTACTCAATTAAATATGAGAATTAAAGAAAAGAGGAAACATTGGGAAGTGGACAATAGTAAACCTTTAGATATTAAAATTAAAGGAAACGATAAATTATGAAATTGAATACATTTAAGTTAAATGTAATTAAAATTGAAGCAAATGATAAGCAGGTGAAAAATGATCTGGTATGCCAAAAGTGATCAGATACGCTAAAAGTGATCCATCTAAGACAATAGCCCCTTGGATGGCTAATAAAATGGCTAACTTATAACTTTCTTAAGATTCTGAATGATGTTATTTATTTTCAGTCATATCTTGATTCCTGTTTACATATGATTTAAGGAAATACATAAATCGATAAGTAAATAAATTTTTTTAGTTTATAATTGTTTCTCTTCAATTCAATAAGAAAAATCGGGGAAAATTTATTACGACATATTTTTGAAAATAGAATTCATTAGTGGTGAAAGCAGGTATCGGACATATATAACATATTTTTTTATTTCAATCCAAAAAAAAAAAAAAAAATTCGGGAGGAGTTTATTATGACGTATTTTTGAAAATGAAGTTTGTTACTGATGAAAGTAGACGTCAAAAATATACGCAAAAGCAAGATAAATTTTTGAATAGTGGTCAGGTACGACATTTTTAGGTTCACATAAATAATAGCCCCTTTGGTTTCTAGTATGGGTATAATAATATGTGAAAATCAAGCAATTCAGAAATTGCTTTACAAGTGTATATATAGCAAGTTTTTCTGGAAGTTCTTAAAATATTTTATAATGTAATTTACTTAAGGTTGATTATTTCATAGAATACTAGAATATACTTATTAATTTTAGCATGCATGTAATGTTTGAGAAGGTAGAATAGCAAGAAATTTAAATCAATGGATTTTAATGAAAAATAAATATACAAAATAAGTATCATTCTTTCTGATGTCAAGAGCCAACGTTTATATACAGCTCTTAGAAGTTAATTTAACAATAATCGCAAGAAATCCAGTTTGAGATTTAAGTTCCCCAAGGTAATTGATAAATTGCCTCATATACCAAGAAAATACTTAACTTAAAGAGTTTGAATTTCTGAAATTATTTTTTAAAATATATAGTATAAACTGAAATTGTACTAAGCACATAAAGAAGTTGTATAAAGCAAACATTTTATTTCACTTAGAGAGAAATATTTTGATTTTTTTTCTTTTTGAATGAATTAATTGAACGAAAATCCTTTTTCTGAAATTATTTAATGAAATTAATGAGTTAGCTCACATGTTACTACATAACTAAACTTTAAAGTATTTCTTGCAAACATTGTATAAAATTGAATTTAGACTAAATATGTATTAGGTGTTTGATTAAAAACAAGAAATGAATATCTTTAGTACCACACAAAATTATTATAGTTTGTTGCAACATTAATTTTAGGCTCATTCTATTTTAGGCTCATTCTATATATCGCAATATTTAAACAATGTTTCATGTAAAATAATGCAGGCAACGGTATTAAACTTTTCAACGAAAATATGTGATTGAGATTTTAAAATGTAATAATTACTTTCTTCCTAACGAAAATCATTATAAAATTTCTCATTATTTTTTCGCAATTGAAATTGGAAATAAAAATATTACTTAAGTACATTATTATAATAAAGTGGGCATATATATATATATATATATATATATCCATCTTTTAATCATGAACTCTTTTGCAATTTGGATTTCCTAATTCAGCCTACCAAGTCGCAAAGGAGGAAGGTTGGTACCATTAAACAAATTTAACCCCGCTTAATCGGTCCTCAGCCCGATATTGCTTTTTGACTCGCTGGGTTCCATATTTTCATTTATTTTTCTTTCATTGTTACATTTTTTTCTGGAGTTTGTCTTTTTAAATATTTTAAATTATTCTTTCATAAATTTTCAGTATATATATATATATATATATATATATATATATATATACAGTGAGGTAAAAAATATTTGGAGCTGTTGCCTACAATCAAGCAATTATTCACAGGAAGAAACAATTCTCTTTTTTGTGAAGCTGCTAATTGTTTTCTGATAATGCCGCGTTTTCATTCATTGGATTATGAAAAAAATGATGGAAAACGATAGATTTTTGTGGCATGACAAAGTTCTAGTGCATCTCTCCCTGGTTGTGAAAAAGTATCTTTCCAGGTACAATGTTTCCTCATAAGCACATCCTCCTTTTTTTCCTAATCTAAAACCATCAAATTTTTAAGAGCTACTTCAACCGATAATGAAATTGAGAGAACACGGCTATTCTGATTTGGATGATATGATGGAAAATGCTACTAAGTGACGTGACGTACTTCTCAAAAATGGGCTTCCGAAGTTTTTACAGTATTTATTTGTGTATTAGTATTTATTTATTATTAGTGTAAACGTAATTTGAAAGAAAATATAGTAAATATATGTTACATGCTTTCTATAAACTACTAAGACATTCTGGGAATAACAAACATTATGTATCTTTTGTTATTCGTAATAATTACTTATGATTCAACAAATAAATGTAGTCAAACTAATTTATGTTAGTAGATTCTAACATACCAAATATGCGAGAGTAAACTTTCTTTCATCTTATAAATTGTTGATAATAAGTTATTTTTATTCTTTTTTTTATTTATATTAATTTGAGCATCCATTTTGTTAATTAGTGTGATAAGTTATTATAATGATTTCGTTGATTGATATAATTTTTCGTTTAAGTTAAGAAATAAGTATTTTGTAATTAAAATATTTCTTAAAATACATGCTTTTCGAGGTTGTACACAGCATCTTTTTTAAGCTTAAGGGACCTCTTGATACACACATATTTAAAACTATAGGAGCACAAATCCGAGTACAACTACCAGGTAAAAAAACATTTTAAACTAATTCCTTTCTTTATTAATTTAAGATAACACATAACATAGGTCTGTAAATCTAATCACAAAAAATAATCACAATTTGGTTTTTCAATTTAAAAATAAAAAATATGAATAGCATCATGAAAAATTGATTTTCTTAAAAAATTTATATTATAAGAAAGAAAAGCAATAAAATTATGATAAATTAAAATTAGAAAGATTATACTCCAATGAAATGAAATTACAACAAAGTATTCAAAAGATGAAAATGAATCCAACATAAACCACTCTGAAATAGTAGAGCCGAGTTGCATTTAATAATTAAACTGGCAACAGATTGCGCAAAATAATAGAATGGAATGTGTAAGAAATACAAAAAATCTATAGAAGTACATTCTACTAATGATAAAAAGTACATTTAGCGTAACGTAGAAAAAAAAAACATTTTAATTCATTTAAACATTTCATTTGCGACAAATGTTTTGAATATCCCTTTCCTCCTTTCCTAAAAGCAAACCTGAATTCCTTTACGCATATTTTGAGAAGAAGGTATAACTCTTCTTGTGCCCTTTGTATAATGGCAATATTCAGATCACCAATTGTGTTGGGATTATTTTCATAAAATTTGTTCTTTAAGTATTTCTACTGAAAATAGTAAAAAAAAGGTTAAGATTAGGGGAAGGTGGCTAATGATATCTTGAGATGATTCAATTACTAAAAAAAGATCTCGAAACATGTATATAGTTTCTTGGTACGAATGGCACATTGCACCACCTTCTTTGATTTGGGGCTGACTCTTTTTTGAGGATATGTAATGAACAAATTTTATGAAAACAAGCACCAACCAACAGACAATCTGAATATCCTCATAACTCAAAGGATACAAAAAAATGAATCTCAACATTTTGTGACACGTTTCTCGAAATATCCAGAAACGAGTTCAGATTTGTCTCCAAAAAAGAAGAAAACATTTTGAACACATTTTTTGTAAATGTAAAATGTTCAACATTATGTTGGAAGTTATTTCACATTTAAGATAAAAATAATCCTTTTAAAGTTAATTGTTCTGTGCATGATAAATGTATAGAATAAACTTTATGACGACTGAAAAAAATCTATTATAGTCTGAGATAATACAATTTATTAAAAACAATTGAAAAAGAAAAACATTTCAAATTTTACGTTGATTAATTAAGGTCGCAAATTCCAAAAAAATACTAAAAAAACACCACTTTTTAGAGGTAATTGGTATTTTACTATACAAAAACTACTCTATTTTAAGCTTCTACGAAATGGTCAAAACAATAACAGATAAAGTGGTTAAAAATATAGGATTAGTGACTCTCATTTCAAACGGTAAACAGGAAAAAATTCATAAAGGACCATGTTCATTAACAGTCGAAAAAAAAATTAAAATATTTAACTTCAACTTCGTGTTTGACTTACTGTTAATCTTTTAATTGAAGCTAAACCCTTCCCCATGAGATCATCCCCGGAAAAATTTAATCCGGAGCTGCGGTAATATGATTTTTAGTAACTTGTATAAATTTAATAACATAAGAGAGACTTGATGCTGATTATAAATTAAACTTTTTTTGATTTTTTTGCAAAAGCCATGTACCATTGGCTTTCATTTGTAGCCAATAGAGAATATATTACATTTATTTATCCACTCTTTTAAGTCTAAATAATTGTAGATTGCAATTTTATGGTTCGATGATGTAGCGGGAGATTTTCGAGACAATCCAATTTATTTTAAAATTCTTTTACATAAAAAATTTACATATGTTGCGCGCATATTCGTATAACATCAGACAGCAATTTTTTATAGTAAAATTTAGCGTAACTCGCGCATTCACCACACGATCCTAAATGAATTGATTATGTGTAAGAAATAAATGAAGAAAAATTGAAAATAAGAATCAGATCGTCCCAATCCATAATCTTTTTTTCTATTCTTTTCACTTCACGTTCTTATATTGTCACTCATGTTCAAATATTGTCACTCATGTTCAAATATTGTCACTCATTAAATTACTGCAGTTAATAAGAAATATCAATAACCGTTCTCGTACTTGGTATTAAGCCAACTTCTCAAAATAATATGTTATTTAAGGTATCCGTACACTTTTAGAGAAAATGCTTTTGAAATATATTGATATTTGCTACCAAAATATTTTTTAATGCTAAAATATAACCTAAAACTAAGAAAAACACATTAATAATCTGCTTTTAATTCAAAAAAAGTTTTGAAGTGGAAAACATGTTGAAAATAGTGCATAAATTGATTATCAGAATAACGCTCATAACTCCAGTTTAAATCAAGTTTTGATTATTAATTTTTTTGAAATTAATAATTTAATTCATAATTTATTAAAAATTTCCTTGATAGTTTTTAAAGTGAGAAATTATTTATAGGATTTCTTTGAAAAACTAATTAAATTTTTACTTATTATTAATAATTAATTATCTGTTCTTAATAGTTTCACTATAAAAAAATTATTTTCATATATTTTATATAAATCGAAAATAATAATTTTTGCTAAAACATGTGAAACTCAAAGACCCTTAGTTTCCAGGATTTAAAATAATAATACAGTTTCCCAATTTGTATAAGAAACATTTGATAAAACACATATTTATGTGAAATCTTAAAAATGAGCAAGTACAAGTTTATTTAGGTTGAATCATCTTAAATAATCACTTTTGGTTGCTGAGATATCTTTGACCGATCAATCAGTTTGCGAACTACTTTCAGAAGTCATTAAAAGTTTTCCCTTAAAGTTCTACTGAGAAGTAGAAAAAAAAAGCAAAATGAAGCTGATTAACTCTCGTAATTTTTTATCGAGAAAATAAAAGCATTGAAAGTTTTAGAGAGAATAAAGAACTTAAGTTCGAGGATCAAATTGAAGTTAGGACGAATCTAACATTTTTCGAAGCAAGAGGACAAAAAAAAGTTAAAATGATTGGCAGAAAAAAGACTTTTATAACTGGATTTATTTCTAGAGTAATTTTTGATCTGCGCGTCTGAAATAGTATTTTATTAAATATTTTGAATAAATGGATTTACCTCTTGTTCTCTTTAAATGTCTCTCTTTAGAGATACGTATATGTAGTTATATGGAACTTGTGAGATAAAAAATTAATTTTTACGTTTTAAAAAAATATACAAGGACATTCTGTCAAAATCCAAAGCGTAATAATGTTATGTTTCATCACCTTAAGTAATAAAATAAAAACTTTTGTACAGGAAATATATATAGCTTTTTAATTTTAGAAAGCTTTTGAAATGACAAAGCTTCGAGAACTTTAACTTTTGATTTTTTTTAAAAATTTATCGATTACCTTTTTGTCTTTGTTGCTGTTATAGGCATCATTATTAGATTGTTTCTCAGGAAATAAACCATAATATAATTAAATTATTGAATGAATATCTCGAAATTTGTAAAAATAAAAAACATAATTTTTATGATATCATTACTAATTTCAGTAATTAGTCTGTTTAGAAATGTACGTTGTTCTTCGTGTTCTTATTCTCGAAATTCCAAAAGAGTTTTAAGAACAAAAATATGTTTATATTGTACTGAACATTTTCAAACCTTTTCTAGTGCTTATGGTATTCAGAAGTCTGAATAATAAAGAAGTTATTTCAAGCATACATGAACAAAATATTTTATATAATAATTATGAAATGAAATATAAATCATGGAACTAAATTAATTACCAGAGAAACTATTCAAAAAGAAAGTCAATTCAATAACTGACTTAAAAGTTATGGTCTATATTTAAAGTCCACATATGCAATCATGTTTTTAAAATAAGGTGAAACAATTGCCATTTTTGTAGAATAGTATTGTGAATGGTAGATTACTATTCGCATATATCCTGTGCAAAAATATTTATAATAAAATGTTAATTTTCAGATGTAGAGGGATGATATAAAATTTCACGTTTCCTAAAGACGTGCATTATGGAGGCGTATGTTAAGGTGGAAGTACGTGTAAATAGTGATCATCACATTCCACATATTTGAAAGTTTTAACTACGCAGCATTGGACTGATGGGCAATGAGGTTTTCTGGTAAAAACTATTTAAAAATGTCAAATTTGCACTCGAAGGAGTATCGTAAACTTTTAATATTTATTAGGAAATAACTGTAAAACCTGGATAATATTTACTCTTCATATTAATTGATGCATAGTATGTTGTAAAATACAACTAATTATGTTGATTTGACTGGTTTCAGGAACCCGTAGATTAAAACAACTTTCAATATAGTCAAGTTGTAGATCTCAGCAGATTTTGAACTCTATCTTCCCAAATCTTCGGATTACTTCAATTCACGGTTTCCTGAAATGAAAAATTTCAGCATAAAATAGCAGTAATGTACAACATTGTTTTCATGGGAATCAATTAATAAGCAGAACAAATTTTATCTGGATATCTTGGTCAGACCTAAGAAAATGTTTCAAAACACTCTCGTAAGTGCACAACGTGAAAACAGTTAACGTTTTCGTGTCCCGCTCTGTACTTCTGTATGAGACAACAACTTAAGAACTGCATTCCAAGCAACAAGAAAAATGAGAGCTTTATTAATTGTTGCAAGGAGACCCCGGAATATAGAAGCTGTACTTTACGAGAATTCATCGAATATCCAATAGGCTCCCCAATGTTATTCTCGATATTTAACTCAAAAAGTAATTAAACATGATGCACGGTGGCTTGTACCCACACCAGCATAAATGTAAACAATCATTGTTTTTGACCCCAGAGATTAATCTATCAATTTTATGTTTGTTAACACATGCTACAGTTATTTGAAATAGACCTAAGGTTCATTAATTGTCTTTGGTGGAACAATGGCACAGGCTCCACAATCTTTAGAGTTCTTACAGTTCTGGTACTAAAACCGTTCTTGGTTTTTAACACCCAATCATTTGTTAGTCAAATCAGAAATGTCCTCCCTACTTGGAAAGGAGTACATGGTGGAAGATATAAATATAGTCGCAAATCTCTCTGTGCACAAATGTAACTCCGAAATTTTTAAGGATTCTAATTAATTTCCTTTCCACTAATTTTGGGGTTATCAATGACATTTGATGTGATAATCTTTTTTTCGAATGAATCATGACTCATATGAATTAGTTTTAAGGTATTGAAATGAAGTAAATAAAAGTAACCAGATAGAGAAATAAAAAAAAAAAGTTCATAAGCAACGAAGAGTTTGAAGTTGGAAGGAAGAGCACTTTGGCTCACGACACTTAGCGTCAAGAGATTGTAAAGTAGCCTATTTGCCAAAAATGAATTTGAATTAATTTGCGACTTGAATCTACCTTTAAAACTACTGGTAGTAAAAGCTTTCCGATACTCTTTACCAGTGGATGCGTGTATGCTTCTCCGCATTCGTATTAGTAATTAATTTCTGTATCATTCGAAATATATAATAAATATCAACTGGAGTTTTTTTACTGGCTCTTGCTTGCATGAATATTTATTGAGTTGCGGTGCCTCAAATGCATGAAAGTAACAAAAACGAAGGGTGAGTTTATATATTTCTCGAATACACTTTAAAAGCGAAACTTCATGATTTATCATTCCAACACTGTTTGAATTCTATGCATCCAAATATGTAATAGGAATTGCTTACTTTCTACACCATACATAACTATATAACTATATGTTAATGTTTCTCGCTCTAAAAATTACAGAATTTAATCTAATGATCATATACTCTTTTTTTTTTTTATAGAATATCAAACAGAAACATTTTAATCTGACCTTGCTTGAATATGAATAAAAATTAAGATCCTCTTAAGCCGATATTTTTCATATTTTTTTTTCTTGAAATATTCTAGGGTATATTCACAATACTATTGATGATCTAGCCAAATAAAACAAACTTCTAATAAATGGGAAGTGAGTAATATAAGAAAAAATTTGTATTAGATGCATCAAGTTGCAAACGTTATGGATCATTCCTACGATTACGACCCATGTACATTGTAACCTTATGGAGGTCACTAATTTTCTGTCAATGCGCAGTATTAGACTCCAAAGTCAACTCCCCGTCTCAATTTGAATGACCACTTAATATATCTCGTATGTTGCCAATGGTTGTGATGATTCCAATTTTCTGGTGACTTTTCTTCCATCCATTGCGGGAATGTTCCTCCCTGTCAAAATGTTTCCGTGCCATAATAAAATACTTATTTATCCCTTAATAATCCAATCTATCATTTCTCTTTACTTTACCTTGGTTTTCAAGAAATAATAACTCTCACTCTCGACGAAACTTTCATGCTATGCTCTAAAGATGAATTTAAAACTGAGATTTTCCGGGGTCGACCGTTATACTCGCTCTTCTCTCGGAGTAAGATATTCAACATTTTAGTTGTTAATATCTAAGTCTTTAAATAAAATAAATGTTGATCTAAAATATGCGTTTTCATATAGAATTTAAATTCATGTTACAGGGATTTCTCTCTCAAATATTTTCACTAAATACTACATAGGAAATATCAAGTTCTATCACACACAAAGTTTGAAGTGAAGAGCTAAATTTCATTGATTCATTAGAGTTTAAAATTTAGAGGTAATTTTATTTCACCAGAAAGTTTAAAGTATAATAAAACTCTTTTTAAAGTATCTGAAGAACTTTTCCATTCCTATGATTTAACTAAAAATTCGTGTTAAAACTCGTGTTCAAAAGGGCAAAGATGTATAGAATGCATAATTGATCGAATATTTTTGATAAACTTGTACGAAGTAGTGAAGGAAACCTAAAAAAAAAATAATAATTATAGACAATAAACTCATCTTATCTTAAAATATTTTTTTTCATTTAAAAATATTAGTGGCAGTGTGCCTTAATTAAAAGAACCCATTATCTATTTCGTTTATCCATCAGAATTGTGGAATTTTTTTTTCAGTTTAAAACAAGTGATTGGGGGAGAAATAGCACAGTTGCGTTTAAAACATAACTTTATTTTATGGTCCTTGAAATTGAGCACGAATAGACAAATATTAACTTTTAATAAAAAAAATATATAAATATTTTCTTGTAATTATGCACAAATAATATATTTTATTACACAGAGATTCTAAAACAATTAAAGCTAATAAATTTATTTTCTTCTCTATTAATTTTGCATCGTTTCTGATTTTTTTTTTATTTCAGACGTATTTTTTAATTAATTTTTCAATTCCTATGAATATCACTTTTGTTGTAGAAAAAGATGTTTAATAAAATATATTAATGTTTCAAGAAATTAAAATTAGATAATTAGATAATAATAATAAGACGAAAGTTATTAATTTTTAAACTCCTTTTCTTTTTTTTTTTTTTAATTCACAATAAAATTAATTAACAATCCCTATAGAAGCATACTGTGACAACTTAAATTTATTTTAAATGTCACTGAATACTTGCAACTTTTCCACTGTCAGTATGATTAATCATATTGATAAATTTAATATGATTAATAATAGAATATATTTTGGAGACAAAATATATTCTATTAGTATAGAATAAATTTTGGAGACAAATGTTTACATGTATGTAGAGACCTTTTGGAACGATAAAATGAAGAAAATATTTTGCTTTGTATATAAGAGCTGGTTTCCATTCTTAACGGAAGCGAACCATCTGAAAAGAAACAATAAAAAATGAACAAAAAAAATCCCTCTTTCCTTCTTGATTTATGGATGGCTGCGGAAAATAAAAAGTGGTCACTAGCGGCTGGCGGTTTTCGACAAGTCGCGAGTTCCAGCCGTGATGCAACTAAAGACCCACCGTGTAGCCAGGGCTGATGCACGTCAAGTTTTCTGGGTCTGAAAGTCTTCCAGATCGTGTGGTGTGGAAGTTAGGAGAGGAGGTACCACACAACGCAGGTGTCATCCTCGTCACTTGGCCGAAGTCCAAAATTACGAGTTCCGTCGTCAATAGCCCTCGTGTTCCTTCTAACGCGACGTTAATTAAACCAAATGAATCTTAATTTATGAATGGACCTGATTTCTTATTTCATTTTGTTTGATATTAAGAAGAAAAATAATGATAGAAAAAATAGGTGTATGTAAAATAATCATCAGAAACAAAAATATATGTTTTTCAAAACTTTGAAATCGTTCTATTATTATATTTAGAAGAAAACTTGTAAGTGAGAAAATATTTCTATTACATTCACGAAATTTCTGTAGCAAATATGAACAATTTTGTTCAGTTATAAAGTGTAAACTTTTGGTACCTTAGTCTCAATTTAGAATAACTAGTTGTTTAGAATTAAATGTCTAATTCTTTAGACTTTTAGGGAAACAAAGATGTCTAATTTAAAAAGCCTGACATATTCATGAAATAATAAATATATCAAAATCAAAAAATGAAAAGTATTTCTAAGTCATCTATATGAAATGTTAAATATTTCTGAAATATTAAGTTAAATAAATGACGAATATTCAAAAATTAACTTTGTAAATTGATAAATATTCCTGAATCAACTTTATGAAAAGTTACATTTAGTGAACTATTGAAGTAAATAAAATATGATATTATGAAATTATTTAATAAAATTAACATAAATTATCTCTATTTTTGTAGTTCCTATCACATTTTTCTCATGAAAATTTCTCTCGGGTTAATTAGAATTCGCAAATAGATTATCCACAGAAAGCGTCATTATTTTGAAAGCCTTTAGAATAAATAGCTTTTATTATTATATGAAGTAATGTTTTAAAATAATAACTTTATAAATTTAAAAAAATTTTCATTTATATAACTTATAAAAATTGCATAATATTTTATGCCAAGTTTTGCTAAATAAATTGCAATAGGAAAAGCATTTCATAAAAATGTGAAATAAGTTATATAAAGTTTTTCTTAATCCTCAAGGAAGACAATTTTATTTTTCTAAAATTTTAAAATTTTCTTTAGAAATAACAGGATTCATTACTTCATTTCCTAACATTTTTAAGAAATTAGTTAATTAAAAGAACTGGATGGTGATTTTTATCCAACTTTCCTTTCCTGATCTTTTTCTGAAATGTTCATTAAACCGAAATAAAAGGGCCTGGAAGAAGGCAAATGATTTTCTTAATTAAAACGTTCCAGTTTTATAATTAAAAGAAAAGATGTATCAGTGAAGCGGAAAAATTCTTTGAGATTACCTTCGTTATCTAAGAGCAAAATTAGTTGCTTTTCGAAAAATACAAAGACTTATTTGTTTTTAATCAAAGATAAATTACGAAGGCAAATAGATTAAAGTTTATGAAGTAAACTGTAATTAAAATTTCGTAAAAAGTTACAAAGTTAAATATTTATTATATTTATAAAAAAAAACAATGTACAAACTGTGCCGAAGCTGTAATTCTTAAACAATGGACTCTTTGTTAGGAAGTATATAAGCCTCAAGTTTTTTGTCAATATATAAATAATAAGAAATGTGGCTGTGTGAATTTTATTTATAAATTTATGCCGGGAATTAATTTATCATAAGTCAAAAATATATAGTATATATTAATGTGAATTAAATCCATATCAATAGAGAGAGAATTCAATACTTTATGTAATTTAATAAATTATTCATGTAAGTTAAAAAAAAAAAAACCCCTAAATTTTTAAAAATTTTTAAAAAATAATTTTTAAAAAAAAAAAAAAAAAAAAAAAATGAAAAATCATAAATTACCTGAAAAATTAAGATTCATTACTTTTAGAATATTACAGCATCCTTCCAGTAATAATGTCTAAGTAAATTAATTGAACTTCTATATAAAAACTTTTGATGAGAAAATTGAAACTATAGTAAAACGATTAAAAACATAACTAAAGAAAATATGATTTAATCCTCCTTCACATTAAAGTAATTTGACTCAAATGAAACACTTATATTTGTAGATCAACTTTAAACTTAAATTTACTTTTAAAATTTAATCTATTTTTAGAAGATTTTATAGATGTTGCATTGCTATTAGATTCATACCTTTGTGGTTCTATCGATTGCCCTTCCATCGAAATTAAATATATATATATATATATACTGCTGAATCAACACAAATTCTCAACTGAAAAGACTCATTCAAGCAATATTGATGGTGTAAAAATTAAATTAGAAATGAATTTAAAATTCTTAGAAATTTTATGCATTAGCTGAAAGTCGATTTTAAAAATTTAGTCACTAAAATAATAATTTACGCGAATGTATTCAATATTTATTCCAATTCATAACCGAAATGTTTTAGAAGAATACGCACCGTTGGTTTTATAAGTAAATTAACCTTTTAAAATGAAAAATAACAAAGTAAAATGTTTTTTAGCAGATTTTTGCATTTGAATGGAATTTCAAATACGTGGTGTTTAAAATTTTGTTTATTAATATATAAAAAAAAAGTCTTTTTAATGAACTATCCCTTTAGACACTAATCAGATTAATTTAATTAATTTAAGAATTATAAAAGCTATTGAAAATGGATTTTGAAAGTTATTATTACAAATGAATTTAGTTCGAGTATCATATTTTAGTTAATTTGGAAAAAGTTTTATATGTAGACTTTATAGTCTATTATCAAATATTGTAAAACACAAAAATCTTCCCCATTCAAAATATAGAATCAATCGTATGAGAGAAATCAACTTAAAAGATCTTTATTCTACGTTTTTATTGTAAATTAATAAAGTTATTAAAACACACATGATTTTCTTATAAAAAAATATTATTTGTATAATGAGTTTTTCATTCATTTCCCAAACTTTTAAAATTACTTTTTAAGAGTACAATCTCTTCTTATTTTACTTCATGCGCATTCTATTGAAGACAGAGTATTTAAAGTTCAGAAAGAGAACAAACACAACACAAAAGGGAAAAGTAAACATTCCAGAGAGAAATTAATGTTAAGAATTTGAAAGTAAAATCACTGGAAACCAATTTAATAAACATCGGGAAAACACATTTGTACTTTTTATTCTTCTTACTTGCTTAGTGGTGAAGAAAGAGAAGCTATTGCTAAACCCTCGGGTCTGTTTTCAAATATAAATAAAACAATTTCACTTTCCACAAAGGAGTGATGTACAAAGCATTCTTACCATATGTTCTAAGAGTCTGTTATAAGAAATAACACTTCTCAATTTCTCAATTTGTTTACTCATGTGATGTAAAGAATATATCAACAAAAAATGAAAATTGTCTGATATATATATATATATATATATATATATATATATAATATAATACAATAGTATATAATAAAATAATATAATATAACAAAATTTATTTAATATAAAACGGAAGAATAACTTATACAAAATAATAAATTACGCAATTGAATCTTTATGTACCAGCAACGCAAAAAGTATTTAAATATTCTAAAGATCATGAAAATTTAGTAATGAAGGCAAAGACCTTTGAAGGCGTAAAACCTTTATTATTACTAAGAAATATACAAGATATGTGGATAAGTTTTGCTATCAATATTAATGGAGCCTTATGTACACATTGTTGTTAATTACGACAATTAATGTTCGCTTATTTTGTTTCAGGTAGCCGTAGACGTAAATTCAAGAATTAGGAGTAATACATTTATTTTTGCCATACACTTGCATGATACGCATACATTAACTCTTTACATTTGCATTAGGTGAGTAAAGTAATATCGCGCTTAGTAAAACCTCTATATAATATATTGTAACAACTTCCCAGTAATAAACAGGCCTGCTTAACATGTGCGTACATAATTTTCACAATGAAAGCCGATGTTTTTTTATTCTTTAAAATTAGTTATTTTCTTTTTAAAGTAGAGTTGCTGATTGACGCAATATGTTGAAAATATTTGTATGGTATTTATATAATGGAAATAAAATACTTGCTCAATAATCTATTTCTAAACTAAATATTAAAATTATGTATCTGATAATAATTATATTAATTATAAACTGGGCTGTTTTTATAAAAAGAAATCTGTACAGGAGCATATTATATTTCTAGAAGCAATTCATATTTTTAAAATAAATTTAAAACTTGATCTTTTGGAATATGTAATCAAACCGTTTAAAAAGTATGCGTACTGCAAAAGTACGTAATGGTAAATTAACAAGAAAAATAATCTGCTACATCAGGAAGACTCAGTTAATCATAAGCAAATGAATTTTCATTTTATTTTTATCAATGCGTACATATAAATTTTGGAATTCCAGAAATGGAAACATTGAAATAATTTCTATTATTTTGTAATGTACTGTAGCATTTCGAAGATAATGCATTTTCACAGATATCATTAAATAGAAATAGGAAACATTTAGAGAAAATGCTTATTTATTTTTTATGTATGCCTGTTTTTTTTATTTTTAATATATAAATTATTTGTTTGTGATGAGGCATTATATCGAATTGTCTTGTTTGATATTTAGCTCCTGAATAATTTTCGATAAAATATTGTAAACTACTGTTTTTTCTCCTCCAATTAAGAACGGTTTTTAAACAGCATATGAACTTCAAAGGAATTACATTTCGCAAACAAACAAAAATGATTAGAAAGAAAACAGATCTTGTATACCCAAAAGTCAGCGAGTTCTCAGCTTTGTCAAATATTACTGTATTAAAAGAATCTAAGATATAATCAATAAAGTGTCATAATAAGCATTTTATACTTTACAACTTATGGATTTCCAAATAAAAGGAAGAAATATGCAAGATTTTGTCAGTTACGTTGCCTATGGAAGCCACATTTAAGAAAAGAATGTTTTAAAGAGCAGTGTAGAAATCTGAATCTTGGGAAACTTACACAGATTACACTTCATTTTCCCCAAAATTAATACTATTTTGTGAATTCCCTCAAAATAGAATTTTGATTCCGTGGGAACTGCTTTCTCAGCACCTATATTAACCTTACTGTAGTTCAGAGAATGTAATGAAACTCTCTCTTTTATTTTCCCTTAAAATAGCACTATTTCATTAACCTTTCTGAAAAGAGAAGTTTTTCTCTTACGTAATCATAGATTCGCTTTGCAAAATGACAATAATTATGAACGCTAGAAAGACGCGCTTTGAATTCTTCTTTCCAAAATTTCGTCGTAATTAATTTTCATCCCTAGACAAAATCTAGATAAAAACCAAACACAGGTTTCAGCTAATTTGTATTTAACTGTACTTATGAGAATTGCTCTAATAAGTTTATAACTTTATTTTGGGTTCCTAACTAATAAGTTAGACAACATTCGTTAGGTATCCATAAGGAAATATAACTTTTAAAGTTTTTTTTTTACAAAATATATATATTGTTTGATATTATCAGTACAACGTTTTTCTCTTTTGATGATTTTAATAACATTATTTTATACACATCCTTATATAACGAGAAAAGAATAAAATGTGAACTTTTGAGCGTTTCTCGGTTTATGTGTACTAATAACTTTGTAAAAAGAAAATAAATTAATTACTTTTGGAGATTGAGAGAGTAGTTTTAGTTTACCTTATTTCATACACATATGTTATTTACACATCATTCATCTGCAAAATCTACACGTGGCTCGTGATCCACACTATAGTCATCCCTACACCATAGTAACTGATTTCAAAATATTTCCCATATATTAATTTGAAATAAGTGCCAATTTAGATACGGAGAGTTTGTGACACTTAGAAATCATATCGCAACTTCAAAATGTGGCTAATATGCCACAAACATTTGTTTAAAACATAATCTATTCTTAGAAAAATGAATAAAAAGGTAAAAATTGACTGACAAGAAAGAGGGTCAAAAATAGGAAAGAATTACAGGGTATTGCAGGAGCTTCACCCATGCTTACCGAAGACAGCAAACCCCAAAGCAAGGAAAAAGATCATTGGGTTACCTTTCGATCATGATACCCGCACTTACCAAAAGAAGGAAGCTCGGGAACGGACCAATTTGGAAAAGTTTGAATAAAGTGCCAAGAAATAATCACGATCATTAGTTCTTAAATTTTCAATACCACTCAATAAGATTTTAGAATAGAATGAATAGCTAATTAATATGCAAACTAAAGATTATTCACTAAGTAATATTTGTAATTTCAGAAAATTTTAACATTTATAAAATTAAATTTTTAAGTAGAAATAAATTCACTTTTCACATAGATATAGTTTTTACATTCTGTGTTTAATTAATTACAGAATTTTATGTGTACTTGTTCCATGCACTAATATAGTTCAATTCAATAAATGAAATATCAAATAAAATCAGAAATGCAAAATTATTTTAAAAAGATACTCAATAGGAAAATTTTTGTTTCATTATAAAAACATAATTAAGAATTAAAAATTAAAAATAAAAGATAATATTCCTAACTTAAATATACATGTATTATTTATGCGTATATATACATTTCCTATAATTTTATTTTCGTAGAAGTTTAGAATATGTCCGTGTAGACCACATTATTTTAAAGTTCACTTACCTTGGTAGGAAGTACTCTTTTTTGTTTATGGATGGACTGTGATTGCAAACTTACCTTTCTGATATATTTTCTACTGTCTTCTTTGAAAGAGAAGTTTCTAATTAAAGATTCTGAAGGTCGCTAATATCTTTTAATAATTAAATTCTATGCCAGGTAACAAATCTCGTCAAAGGCAAAATATTATCTTCACTATCTTTTATTGATTCTGCTGGTAATGTTGTTTTTTCGAGTAATTATTTGAACATACAGCTTTGAATTCAGCTTTTTATACTTGAAAGTCAAGTTTCAGTATTATAAAGAAAGTATTATATAATAATAATTTCCGAAGCATCCAGGCCTGGTAGATTCATATGACTTTCGTAACAGAGTGAAGCGTGATCAGCATATCCTGCAAACTTCTAAAATGGCCATACCATATTCCCTTTGAATTAAATGTTATAGTTAATGAGAAAAAAGTAGCAATCCTTTGAAAAATTAAACATTTAATTCAGTTGATATTGTTATTTTGTTGTTATAAATGGAAGAAAGACATTACGAATTCGAAGCTGATGCTTGTATTGCAAGTCTTAGAGTACGTAGAACTAAAAAGAGTGAGGAGAGAGAACAGTGTATATAGTTGGAATCTTTTATCTATATTAATAAAAGGAAGAGTTGTAGGTGAGTGAATGATGTAGCGGAATTATTATAAAACACAGAAACATGAACTTTGATTCAAAGAGTCTATGGGTATTCATACTGTGCATCTGGGTGAACGTTTCTTAAAAATGTACTTCATACTTTTTTAAATAAAGTTTCAAAGTAGATTTTGCCTTCATTACGAATACACAGATTAGAAAAGCAAAATTTGTTTTTGTGGACGATGCAGCGGAAAGATTACAAAACACATGAGCACGAAGTTTTGTACAAGTAATTTGTGGGTACTTGCAGTGGGTCATCTCAGAGCCGTGATTTTGAAATTTTCTTTAGTTTCGAAACTTGAAGTTTTAAGTGGATTTTTTCGTCTTATGACTTTACGATCTATTTTTGGTTTACTGCGTAGGGATTAGATACGTATTACGTCAATAGGTGCTATGGAAGATTTAATGTTTTCACTTTATAATTACATTCATTCAATTGTTTGTTCTTTGAAGAAAATAACAATAATATTTCTATTGAATTTGTGCAAAAATGATTCTTTAAAAATGTAAATTTTTGTTTGGGTAACATCGTTGTTTATTCTATTTATATTTCGTCGACCGCTGTAGTTTATTCCTAGAGCTGATGAAACTACTACATGAACTGTATTTAACTATTTTTTAATTATCCATGACAGCTATAGCACAGAAAGTTGAACACGAAAGTTTTTGAATGCAAGAGAGGCAAAACTAATGATTCGCCTGCATGGTTTGAAGATTTCTTCATTGAGAATTCAAAATAAGATGTAGTATCCCTGTACTAGCAAATAATCAAGAAATGCACAGTACAGAAATCTTTTTGTTGCGCACAACATTAAGAAATCTCTGCAGTGGAGATTTTCCGTTCACAGTTTCTTGTACACGAAAGAAAAATTTCCACATTCTAAGAGGCATATTGATTCTCTTTTAAATGTTGTCCTGAAGCAATTAGCTAAATAATAAATCATACTAAATATGTGCTTTTATCCAACTTTAACTGTTTGGTAATTTCTTATAAAATTATGCCTAATGAATACATATTTAAATGCTTTATTGCTATGATTTCATTCCATCATAAAGTATCCTTACTTTTTATACAAATATCCATCTCTTAAAAATATGATACATAATTATTGCTTATGTCATTATTTTTGAGACGTTATACTTTTTTCCATGAATGTATAATTTTTAGTACTATTGAATTTCTTTTTTCATTGTAGCATTAATTTTTTTAAACTCCTTTGGGTGGCTATTCTTTATATTTTATTTGACCTCAGTGTTACTATTTTTCTGTTATAAATTTTATTCATATAATTTTCATACCCTCATTTCTATTTTTCTTGTTTCACACTGTGAATATTCACGTAACTTCCCTGTCTCTGTTCTAATTTTAAAATTTCAATTACTGTTTCCAAGACTTGTTCTGGTTGAGAGGGAATTTGATAGATGATCTTAATTAATTTTAAATGAAAGCTCTTCATTAACGGTTGACTGATGGAACTTATTTAAGCGCTGTTAGTTCAGTTCTGATATTCCTCTTCAGCTTAGAACTAGAAACTTTGTTCTATTTGGTCTTAATTTATGTATTTAGCTTTCCAATGTTATTTACTAAAATATTCTTTCTTTGAAGATATACTTGTAGCTCTCTGAAAAGTATTTAAAATATTTTGTAAATACCATTCCTTTACTAAAATATTTTTTTAAAATTTTTAAAATGCCATTTTTCTCGGAGCTGGAGATAGAATTTTACTAAATTTGTTTTATAGTTACCAGCTGCGTTAAGGTTTGTTTTTTAAAACCTTCATGTGAAGAACGGATATGCTGTCTAGCATTGGGTCTTCAGTGAGCCTTTATTTAAAATATTTGCATGCTGGGTGCTTATATTTCATTCTGTAAGAAGAAAACCTTATATTTATATTTTAAAATTCGCTGCTATTTTTATATTTATTTGTCCTGTTTATTGCTTTTACATTCTGTTTCATTCGAATGATAGAAATATTGTAGCGGTTTTATTGTTTAAAACTTTTTTGCTTTTACTTATTAAATTTCTTAATAAATATATTTAATTTGTTATTTGCTGTATCAATCTTATTGTTTGATTTAACTGAATATTTTTTGCCTTTACTCTATGTTCATTTAATTTTTAAGGAGTATGTTATAGAATTTCAATTTTTTAAAGCTGAACATTACATTTTATAAATATCTACTTTCGTTGAAAAATATCAGTGATGAATTACAATTATTTTCCTTTTAAAAAATTGAAGACTTGTTATTCATTAAATCTTTTAAAAATGTCTATAGTCTATAATTAACATGTCTTTGAAATTTTCCTATTGATTATTGCTTTTTGTTCGATAAAATCGTTTTCTTCATCTCTGTAGAATTTCTTTTAGTAAATAATTTTTTCATGTGTGCCTATGTATTAAAGCTCTTTTCATAGTTTTCTCAAAATATACGCATTCTAAATTCCTTAGTGTTATCTATTGCTTACATTCTATTGCGCTATTTTCCTTCACATTGTATTCATTTTCTGTATCAGTTAGAAATTTAGAAGTTTATTATACGATGGATGTTTTTGATTTCTTGAATAAATTAGTAAGAGTTACCTGCATAGGAAGTTTTTTCACATTAATTAATATTATATTTTTTTTAGATTTTAAGGCTGCTAAATATATATTATTTTACATACACTGGCTAATTATTTATTAAATTTTATTTTTATTTTATACATTGCATTTTTCATGTATGGAAAGTAAATCTGATTATTATGAATGTAAAAGCTTATTTAATATTTCTGAGAATATTTATTAGTCTACGTATTGATATTTGTACGTTTATTTAATCCACATTTTTGATTAATGGCCACTATTAAATTTATTATTACAATCATTAAATTTATTATACAATTGCATTTTTAAATTTTGTATTACAACCAGTAGTTTAATTCTCTTCGTAATAGGTATTGATTCCATGTATTAAGCCTGTAACTTTTTTACTGTTTGTGATTGTGTTTAAAAGAGCCTCGTCATATAAAATTCACTCTTTAAAATAATTATTTTTGAAAAATTTAAGTTTCTTTTTATTCATTAACACTTTTAAAATATCTATAATTCATGATATTTTGAAATATTCATATGAATTTTCACTATATGGTCAGGTAAGAGTTTTTATATTTCTTTTAATCATTTGTCAATGTTTTAAAGTAAATTTTGAGCGTTTCTCAAAATATAATTTAGTAGTTTTATATGTATTTAGAAATGCATGAAAGAAAGCCCTTTTTTGTTGGTATTTAAGCTATATTTGAAATTTTAATTTATGTTTTTCAATAATTTTTTCCTCAAATAATATGCAATAAGAAATTCAAAAATTACGCTAAATCAAAAGAATTAATCTGGAAAATGTAAGAATAATTTTTATTTAATTGTAAAACAAAGCAACTCAAAGAATTTATTAAACAAAGTTACATAAATTGTTACAATCAATAAACGTTCTATTAAATTACTTAATGAGCTTTGTGTTTACATATTTTTGATGTATATTAATTATATATTAATCTGTTAAGCAATTATTGCTAATTAAAAATATTTCATGCTTGGTAGCTGGAATGTTATGTTTTTAACCTACCGTGCAAAGAAATTAAATGTAATTATTGTTAATTTCTTAAATGTTATTATTGTGTTACGATTTCTATCTAGCTTAATGCAACACTTTATAAATAGGTACATTTTCATTATAAAATTTAATAATTGTTAATTTCTTAATTTCAATTTTTATCAAAATATTAAAGCTTTATAATGTTCCTTAAAAAGGGATTTGCGAATTTCGCCTCCATTGATTTTAAATTCATATTTTTTACTTTACTATTTTATTTACCAAATCATTATTTTTTAGAGGATAATTTGGGCTCTCTAAAATTTATTTAAAGTATTATTTAAATGTGGGTCATCATTAACATCTTCTTATCCTTCCATGTGGGTTGATATATTTCACAATCCCCCCCCCCCCCAAGCGAAGAAATGGTACATAAGGAAGAGGAAAATTTCTTAATTGAGGATAAGGAGGCTAAATAAAAAACAAGATTCGTGTGACTCTAGACGGGAAGTAAAAGTAGAATTAAACTTCATTATGGTAGTGTAAAAAATGAATTTGAAAAGAAGAGGATGGATCAAATTTTTCACACACACATGTATATGTATATACACATGTATATATATGTATATGTGTGTGTGTTTATGTGTATACATACATATAACTGCAATAGTAATATGCCTCAAAAACATTATAAGAACAATCATGATAAGTAATTCTTGGTGTGTGTATCCATATGTATAATGAGATAATATGCAAAAAAATACTTTTTTTCTGTTATTTGATTAGTTATTTCACAAATTAATTTGATGCACTCCATTAAAGGGTAAAATTAAAAAAAAATCTTTTTAAAATACGCTTGTAAGGAATGTTAGAAATATATCGAAATATCTCGTTTAGAACCTTACGTTTTGGAAGATAAAATAGTAAACATCTACGGATAGAATTTTTATGTAACAAATATTCAGAAAATAAGAGAAACGTAAAAGCACTGCATTTAAATTTTATCTAATATGTTGAAATCAATGTCGATCAATTGTCATAATGATTCATTGTTGAGGTTAAAAGTCCAAGTCACAGTACGGGGTTGACTTTGTAAGAAGAATGATAAAATGAAAAAGAAAAATATACTTATTCCTAAAATTAATATTATTTTCTATTATAAGTGATATTTTAGTAATAGTTTCTGTATTGTAATGATTTTATTAAGTTTAATTTTGTGAAATTGTTTGCTAAATGTATAACGCAATTAAAATTGGTTTTGTTTCTTATAATCTTGTAGTTTATAATTATCTAAATCGTTTTAAAAACAAATTGTCATTTCAATATACAGGGTGATTTGAAACTCTTGGGCAAAAATTTAAGGGGTGGTAGAAAACATCTAAATAAAACAATTTTCACCATACAATGCATAGGTGAAGAGAAAGCGGTGAATGGCTAGGATCGTTACTGTTACATGTACGAAACATCAAACGGACAGATAAGGTAATAATTTTATTGATAGCAGAGTGGTAAGATTACAGAAACTGCTCAAACGAGTGACCATTTGTGGTGATGTTGGTATTACACATGAGATGTAGCAAGCGGAGCTCTTTATCAAAGACAACCTGTCTTTCTACAACGGTTTCGACAGCGACAGAAATGCTGGCTACGAGGTTCTCGTTGGAGTCGACGGAGCTTTCTTAAGCGAAATTTTTCAAATGACCCCACAGGAAAAAGTCAATGTAAGAGAGATTGAATGCGGCCCTCCTCGATCAATCCATCTTCATTGGTATTAAGCTTCAAAAGTGCTCCACACATCCAAACTGAAATGAGGTAGTTCTCCGTCGTGCTCAAATCACATATGTGCTTGAAGGTTGACTGTAAGAAGGTTGAAGTAACTCTGGCGACACCTCTTGTAAAAATTTGAGGTATGATCTGGCATCCAATTGGAATGGCAGAATGAATAGGCCGATCAAACGGTCACCCACAATTCCAGCTCAAACATTTACACTGAAATGCTTCTGATACGAATTTTGACGCGTGTTATATGGATTTGTAGAGGTCCACGAAAGACGGTTGTGCGTATACCTATTACCTTTACGAGTAAGGATGCATTCATCCACGAATGATAAATATTTACTAAAATCAGGTTGCAATGATAGTTGTTGCAAATAGTAACATGGAAACATGATATGAAGGTATCAAGGCTTGCACTTTCTGTACATGTTAGGAATGTACTCGTAATTATTCGTCCTATAGTATTCGCCAAACAATACTGTGAGGCCCATTTATGACACGAGAATCCTCTCTCGTGCTGATATCTGGACCATCTTCTTCGCTTCGCAGAATGACCTCTTCAGTTTATGGTGTCTACACATTGAGGAGGACATACTACTGCCACGCCCTGTTTAGTACATGCCAGTGATAAACAATCCCGTTTCACACAGGCACCAATGCAATTGAAAATGTTTCAGACTGGCACGTGTCTTCTCGTAAAACGCTGCTTGTGTAGTATTTCGGCTTCCAGAGCATACTATTCGCAATATTATATATAAAATGCCTGTTTGACTTTTCTGATTATTGTACATCACCATGCCTCCGGAAATTCACGGTAGAAATGATGATTTGTAAGATAACTCTCGCTTTATGCTTTCTATTACAGTTCCGTCTAGAGTTTCGCCACCATCTCCCCGCCATGTATTGTCTAGTGAAAATTGTTTGTTTAGATGTTTTCTAAATATTTGCTCATGGATTTCGAAATACCCTCTATAAATTTGTAATATGTCTTGTAAATACTTAAGTCTATGTCTTAAGCTGACTTTGAGAAATATAAAGGAGTTACTCTTCATCCTTTATGAAAATTTGAGTATATTTTTAAAATAAGTTGCTATTCTCTAATATATATACACATATGATAGACTGTTTGGTTGTTTGTCTGTCGTTTATATATAGCAATATCGTTGATCGCGTATCAGTTTAGTTTTCAGAATTCTTCACTGAGTCGTAAGCATATTTGAGTCAATAAAAATCAAATTTACTTTTGGTAAAATGTTTTGAGTTCCGCCCCTTTTTCACTCTTTCTTGGTGTTATCTAGCATCATTAAGAATTGTTGCCGAAGCAGTTCAGCATTTTCCTTAATAAGCATTAAAAAAAAGATCTAAATGAGAATTTTAATGAGGTTTTGGAACGCAGTTTGATGTTTTAAAATCCGGTAAAACTAGCGAATTCACTATACTGTTTTTTCAGACCAAAGCTAATTTAAAATTGGGTGTTTAATTGTTGTTCCGTTGCTTCTTTAAAGCAAATCGACATCAATGATCAAATTTCTAATAAGCAGATGTCTTAATTGTTTGAATAAAACTCTACTAAAATTGTTAATAAGTGTATTTTACCTATATTTTTTCAAACATACACTCTATGAGCCAACTGATAGCTTTCCTCTCTTTTTTACAACGTTTTTATGTATTTAACTTGATGTGTATGTGTCTTTTTGTCTGTGTATCAGTGTGTCATCAAATTTTCGACTATTAATTTAACCAACTTCCCATCAAGCTAGTGCTCTGAAACTTTGGGAATCGTTCTTACTCGCCTAACAACGCAATATTTAGACATATGCGACAAGTTTTAACTAACATTTAAATATTTTTTTTAATAATGCAGTTTAACCCATCCACTTGGCGTGGTTTCACAAATTGCTAAACTTGGAGATTTTTTTTTGGCTGAAAGTTAAGTCTGCGAAGCAGACCAGGATAGCCATATTTCGCAAAATACCATCAAATAAAATTTTTTAATAAACTTTGCCATCATATAAAAATATTTTTTAAGAACGTTGGTTTTTATCTCGAATTATTTCCCTGCATTGAGGAAGATTATTGCTCATTACATATAGCTTTGTCTCTTATTACATCATACATATTCGACCACATCGTTTCCACCAAAAATTTATTCATCAAAATGTTATTTTTAAAATTTACCCATTAGAAGGACAGGTACTCAAGCTAGGGCATAATAAAAAAAAGCTGTTATATTCCCATAAACCTGAATATCTTAAACGTGAATATAAATTTAATAATATAAATAGAATTTACTTTCTGTGCTAAATTTATGAAATTACCTCTGCTGTAGTCTGGCATATATATTCATTTGTAGTTTAAAAAAGATTAAAATGCTTAAAATTGAATTTCTTTGCAAGCTAAGAAACTAGAAAAAAACCTTATGATAATGAGATCACTAAAAATTACCTACGAAATGCTTTTCAAAAAAGAATAGATGTAATTTAATTTAGTAAACAGAAGCATTAAAAGAACTACATCACGTTTTACTCGAGAATAATAAGAGACAGATTCTATCTTATCCCTATTAGACTTACCCAAATTTTTTTTTGCTGATGTTCTTAGCTTTATAGGATAAGGTTCATTTCATTTACAAGTAATTGTTTTCTTACAGTTTCAACACTCCTGTGCAAGAAGAAAGAAATTTCCTAATATCTTAAGGCAGTGAGATGTTAAAGAGAAAAAGATCGAAACCATATTCGCAATAAGCCTGTACAAGCCGTGTTCTTAAGAAACAATTTATTGAAAAGCCTATTAATCCTATTGAAGGAGTTCTTTTAGAGTAATTAGCAAATTGTCCTTAAGATGATTGAAAATATTTTGAATCAGAAAATTTAAGTGGGACATAAATGAATCCTATAAGGTAAAGGATTTAAAGATTTATTATAAGAACACACTCCATAATTTACTTATTTAATATGTATTCGATCTGACCCTTTAAAATTCAATTGTATGGGTTATCTAATTTTATGAATTTCAAAAGTGCTATTGTGCTGCAGTTGATTTCGAAAAGAGCATCTCTGAAGAGTATAAAGTTAATAAGAGAATCATTCGAGACTAATTCAGAAATTTTGAATTAGAAACATTACCCTATGGTACAGAAATGTATCTGTTGCCGGTTTTAAAGAAATTTTATAACTTTTTAAAGAAGCAGATAGAATGAAAATGCATATTTTATAAGGTCTGGTTATTAATTAATGAGATTGACACTGCCAAACATGTTATTTTGATTTCATGTATATTTACGGATTATCACCTTAAATATACACCCCTACTCAATCTCTATTATACTCCATGCGAATCTTCCATTGTTCGAAACTGTGTTGTTAGGTTTCTTCTGTCATCTCCTTCAGAACGTTACCGCTTTCTCTTTGACAACTTCAACGGTCTCAAATCCTGTTCCTTTTAAAACAGATTTCACATTAGGAAGCAGAAAAAAGTTTTATTGAGTAATATCCGGCGAATAAGATAGATTATCTAACATTTGGTTGTTGCACTTGACTAAAAATATTTTAACAGACAATGAGGAAAAAATTGTCCTTCCACAATTCAGGTCATTTTGTTTCTCTTTTTCTTTCAGGGTGTTCAGCAAGAACGTGAAGGCAGTGATGCTGATTAATAGTTTGAACATCATGACCCCAGTGAAGGTACACTATCCAATGATATCGAAAAAAAATCATCAATGCCTTTAATTTTGATTTGCTCATTCGAACTTTTTTTGGTTCTTGGTGCAGATTGGCTCATCCAGTGATGGATTAATGCTTCGTTTCAGGATCATAAGTAAAAACCTACTATATGGCACACGTTATTATCTGTTCCTATAAGTTTGTGTTTAATGGCATTCAAGGCGCCATTTTACACACACTTTTGTATGATAAAATTGCTTTATAAAATTTGGCGTACACATTCTTTGTTAATTCCTACAGACTCGGCATTCTTAAGAATACTTAACCAACGGTCGGATCGAAAGAGATTACCGATTTTTTAGATATTATCATCTGTTTTTGATATGGAAGGAAGACCCGGTTGTGAATCATTTTCAACAGCTTCTTGGCCATTTTTAAAACGTTTAACTCACTCAAAAATAATGTGATAAACATTCATTGCCATACACTTCTATTGATAAATTATGTTTCAGAAGTGGCTTTAAAAAGTTTCTTGTGAAATTTACCAACACTTCACTGTTCTATTGTACACTTATAGTTTTTCCTGCGAAACAGCAACAAAAAATGACTTTAAGGCGGACGGAGTCTATAGTTATACGGATTTACTTACAGAAGTGAGAGGCACTGCATTCTAAAGAGAAGTTTTCAAGGAAAAGAGATGCCAATCCTTGGTGCTTAGAGCATGCGTACTGCTTCTGTAGTAATATCCGTCTTGTCATTTAATAGCCACACCTTGCAATATAGAAGGTTAAATGGTATATATATGTATATATGTAACACCACATTTTTTTTATAAATGTAGGTTTTCCTATTATTTGCTTACTTTTACTGATAACGTTTTATGATTAAGTGATTATGAAAAGTAATACTTTAAAGTACATAAAAATTATTACGCACAATTCATATAAGAGTAATAGAGTTGCTTAAAACTATATAATAAAATAAGAAAGTAATATATTATTTATACGGTGACTGTACACTCGATAAAAACTACTAAAGAGTATAACTTCTTTCTTTTATTTTATTTTACGCGTAGAGGGTTTCTGGAAATCGTCTCTCTCCCAAAATTTTCCTTTCCTCTCTGCGTTGTATTCGTTAAGGGAAAGAGAAAATATTTCCCTCAACAACATCTGCTCTTCTCCGTGACACTGTCTGTTGACGGTGAGATAAATAAATACAAATTTAATTCGAAAAATGTTTAAAAGTTAGGTTTTAATTCTAAAAGTTAGAGTCTTTACGCAACATTTAATAATTAGTTATACTTTTATTTTTAAAATTTATTTGTTATTTTATGCATTAATTTTTTTTTTAAATTGTGAAAAACATAAAAAAATTATCTGATAAATGAACTCCAAGCTTCGTCCTCGTTGGATTTAGATTTTTATATTCCACTTTGATATTTTATTTAGAAAACTATTCATTCATTGACAGATATTTTTTTTTCTTAAAATGATATTCAAAAGTTGGTCCTTATTAAAAAAAAAAACTCTTATCCTTGTACCTAGATTGTTATCTATTTTTTTTAATTCACCCATGCAAAGAACGAATATACCACCTTGTATTCAATATTTCTGAAAATGGATAATATTTGGAACTTATTTGTTGGTTAACGGCCACAGACCTCGAAATTTTAAGACCTGTTCCAGTGTCGAGAACACCCTTGTCATCAAACTTCCACACCTCGAAAACGGT
The DNA here is from genome assembly GCA_019974015.1 of Nephila pilipes. Lineage (NCBI taxonomy): Eukaryota > Metazoa > Arthropoda > Arachnida > Araneae > Nephilidae > Nephila > Nephila pilipes. Next base: position 36,554 of record BMAW01036909.1, read on the forward strand.
AAGACATGCAACCTCGACAGATTTAAGGTGCATCAGGCTCACAACGTGGCAAGTATAAACTGGTGTCAGAACTGCACGTACAACTCAACCGAAACAACGATGGCCACGAGTTCATGACCATGACCTCTAGTCTACCATTGCTTCAGTAAGATTATATAACTCAGGTATATACGAGGTAAGTTTTAAGTATTATTAATAAGAATTATCTGGATAAAATTTAACCTGCCTATTAATTGATTCTAATGTACATAAAGTTGTAAATGGCAGCTATTAATACAGATTTGTTTGTTTTTAATCAGCAGTCGTAGATTGAAGAAACCCGCTATTTGGAGATGACAGATTTCAATCTTGGCTGAGTTCGGTAATTATGGCTTTCGAAGGATCAAGGAATACTGGCAGAAATATATATTTCTGGATGTTAATCATGTAGAAAAATCTTAAAAATAATAATTAAAAATCAAGCTGTTGTCTCATTTATTTTAATAGTAGTTAAAAATTTATGATATCACGAGAGATTTGAAATTGTACGATACTGCAGATTAGTTCAGTCTATGGCTTCCTGAAATCAAATAAATCCGCATTACTATTTGTTTTTGACAGAAATGTGTACATAAGGATCAATTAATATACAGGAAGAGTTTTATCCAGATATTTTGGTTATTTCTTAGTAATGATTAAAACTTTACTACATCCTTCTTTAATGATTATATAAGATAACAATTTAAGTCAGAAAAAAAAAAGTTTTGAATAGTTGTGCAATGGAAGAGCATCATTTTAACAGCATTCTAGAGGATCCCAAAATTTTACAAAAAAAAAAAAAAAAAAAAAAAGGAAATAAATAAAAAAGAAAAAAGAAAATCTTATGCACCAGCGACAAAAATACTTTGAAAACATTTAAAATGAAGAAAGTGTTTTTATAAGGCAATGGAAACATTTCATTGTTACCCTCATAATAAATTTTGGTCGTTTTTCTTTTCGAACTACTTACTCCAGAATTTATTATATTATCCACATTTATTGAAAACCACCAAAAGAAGACTTTTATTCAAAGTCAAGTCTTATATGTTTATTTTACATTTTTTGTTTGTTTATTAAAACATTATGGTTCTTTTTATTTAGTCTTGTGCTGGGGTATTCAGGTTTAAATATATTTCATTTTAAAATTCTTTTTATGTCGTAATATTTTGTTTTCTGTTTTCGTTGGGATAGCAGAATGCTCATTCGTTGTCAACTCTTTTATTTTTTAAATGTAAATAATATTTCTATTTCGGCTCTGTAATCCTTCTAATATGTAGAGACTTATAAATTCACTTTGAAATTTAAGAAAATGGGGATTGAAAAATTAACATTTTGAGCTAAAAAAGTCTTTGAAAAAACATGCACATTTGTTCAGGAAAAATTAAAATATGCGTATTCAAATTTTTATAAATATTCCATTTTATAGAAGGTTTCATCTTCTGACAAAATAATAATGGCACGCATTTTCAATTTAACCTGATTTATATTTGAATGAGAGATACTTTATTCAGTATGTAGTATAGCTAAAATACTCAGTGCTCCGCAATCGCCTAGAGTTTTTTTAAATAACTTTTTCTGTGATCAATTGAAATTCCAAAAATTTAATAAAGTCGATCAAGTATCAAACCAATTTTCTTAAAAAAGTAAATAATTTTCTATGTATTAATAATTAATCGCAAATATCATATTCTATATAAATATTTTCACGAATGAATCAATCCTATGCAATGTTTAATCAATAAATATCTGGCAATAATCAGAAATATAGATCAAATTAGAATAATTATTTCATATCAAACATTTTGTCAAATTAAAATACTTAATTTAACCAAGTAAAATTTATTCTTAATGAAAAGAGAAAAAAAAAAAAAAAAAAAACACACACAATCAAATTTATAACGTCTTTGGTATATATTCAAGTTTAAATAACTGACAATTGAAATAATTTTGCAGTTGCCATTTTTATTTAAGTACATAAGTATTATGTGGATATACTTTACATGATATATGAGTGTATAATCATTATTATTATTAATAATAATAAATAATAACTAATTCTTTTCTCCATATAAAGAACTACTTATACATAATATATAAGAAAATTTCTAAAATTCGATAAAAATTCTATTTGAAATAACTGTGGAATTAATTTCGAATGATAAAGTTGCATTTAATTTTCAAGATTTTTTGGTAATTAAATACCGTTTACGAATAATTAAATTACGGTAATTAAATACCAGTTTTATTTCTTACTAAAAATAATCGATATAAAAGAAATTTTCTTTGTTTAAGATTTCTCTACATAGTTACCATCTACATTTATCCTTGCGTTTTTTGATGGTTTGTAAGCACTCATAGTAGAACTCAGGAGACTGACTTGGAAAAACATTGACCCACCGCTGAAATGACGTCATTTGCGTTGCCAAACATCCGATCGATCTATTTTAATTATATTATCAATCAGAAAATTGTAAACTTTTTGAAAAAAACTAAAAATGAAATATTCATCCTTCTATAATGATGATTTTTTTCTTCATTTTTCTTTTTTAATCACGTTTTGGTAAAATCAATATATTTGTGCTTCGGAAATGAGGTTACTCACGAGTAAATTCAATAACAATCACTATATTGATGAAGTCCCTATGTTAAGAAAATTTTTAATAGGACTGAAAAGAAGCATAACATAATGAAAATTTATGGCAATATTGAAACTATTTTCTGAAAAATAGTCAGTAACGCTAAAATAAGAAAAAATGGCTCTGGAGAAAAACATGTAAGGCTTAGGATTGTCTTAAAACTGTGAATGGTTTGACTTATTTTCATATTAATATTACTTCTAAGTAAACCATAAAATTTAAGTGAATTGTAAAATACATAAATGAAAAAAATCATAGTATTAGATTTACAAAATGAAAAAAAAAAATCGTTAATAAACTTTCTGGAAAATTTTGCTGTTAATAAATATTAACGCTTTAGCATTTTATTTTGGCTGAAACACAATAATAAAATTACGAAATGTAGAATAGTGTTAGTATATATATTACTTTATTGAAAATTAGTGAATAATACTACTTGGTATTAAATGTTTCAAATTAAATTTGATTAATGTTTAAAATTTTGATATATGCGATTAATAATCTCAAAATACTGATAAGACAGTTATTATATTTTATCTCCCGCCCGAAAAAAAATATTGTTCTTAATACAAACAACTAAAATAAAGATAGTTTCAAATTATTTGTAAACAGCAAATGATAATTTTAAACATTTATTTCTTTTATTTCCTTTACTCCTTCATAAACAAACATGTAATTACTGAGTGATGCTTTAGATTTAAATGTCCATGTACTAGTATTTGTTATAATGAGCTTCGGGTTCATATTTTCAAATTCTATATTCTCAGAAATCTTAATCATCGTGTCTAGTTTCTAATATCTCTAATTCATGCTTGTTACTAATAACAATGTCGAGAACCTTAGACGTACATTAGACATTTCCATGAGACAAAATGAGTCTTACTAATATCAGTACTCTAAATAATTTTAAAATGGCATCGTAAATTCTAAGATAAAAGGGGAGTTGTTTTATGAAGAAAACAGTAGTGGTATTATATACCACAAAATAATACATTTAGATCCCTTATATTTCTCAATTTTTTTTTCTTTTATCATTAAAATTATCAGAATTCTTTTGTCGAGAACTAGAATTGAATTTTTTTTTCTGTAAACTTCAAGGAAATAAACTGATCACTGAAATTTTTTGTTTACTTTTAGTGTAGTGGCGAAACTCCCTTCTGGATTCTGAAATTGGCCTCATGTCGATACTATGATCTAGTATTCTGTAAGTAATTTGGCCTTTTATCATGTAATTAAAAGTAAATAAAATATATCTAATCAAAATATTCGATATATGTTTATTTGTTATGATATACTTTCTAATGTTTTAATTTGAATTAGATTTCGGCAAAGAATATATACTACCAAATCAACACAATCTGGATATTTTCGGCTCATTATAGCGACTGTGGTAGCCTAGAGATCATGGTCACGGATTTGCGACCTCCATGGTCGCAAATCCGTGCAGTCATGTCTAGTCATAGGTTCGAGCCCTGTATCCACTAAAGTTCCGGAATGCAGCAAGACTGATAACATAAATTATTGACTCAAATAATAAAATAAAATATTTTAAAATAAATAATGCAATGTTTTAAAATTCTAGTGCAGATTGAATATCATTTAATAGAAAATAAAATGTTCCCATTACAGAAAAATTGTATTTTACTTTATTCCTTTCCGTTTTACACAAATTTATTGAAATAATTTTTCTAATATTAATGAGACTATCCAGAAAATAGTAAAAAAAATAATTGATTAAAAAACCATGGAATACTAAAATAAAGTTCTAAAACTCATTTGGAGCTTTAAAAGTTCTCAGTTATTTTTTCATTTGGTTCTTTTATAATCGTTCAGAAATTTACACTCATTTGAAACTGAAGTATATTTCTGAATATCTAATTACACTCTTTGTATGTAATAACTCCTAGATGTGTGAACGATTGTCTTCTTTTAACGAGGTCCACTTTAACACCTAACTTCTTTTTTCCTTCTGTTGATAAAGTATTTTACCATTGCTCTTGTAAGTGATTATTTCAAAATGTTCTTTTTCTTTGAAAAACGAAAGTGGGTAGTCATTTTCTCTTTTAAAGGGAAGAGCCAAAATGTCTTAAACACGCGGAAACTCCATAGTATGCGTTTTTGGTACTACTTTCATTTATCTTAATAAAATATATCTGGCCTTAAAATACGTATCATTTTCAATGTTCTTTTTTGGAAGAAAACTATATTTTGTAAACATTAAAATGCACATATAATTTATATTATTTTGAAATAAATAAATATTGATAAATAATTTTTCCAAGTAAGAAAAATAACAATTTTCAGTCTTCGTTAATTTAGCCATCAACCCGATCGCTCATAGTAAGTATCGATTGGAAAAGCTAATTTTTTAAAACTATTTGGAGGAAACATAAAGGCATGTTTGTATAAAATATTGTATAATCCTATAAGATGCTTATTAAGAAATTTTACTGGTTTTGGTAGACTAGGTAGACTGACCACGAAATCACGGCTAGTGTTGTTTGCATTGAGCCTTGTGTTCGAGCCCTGCTTTTAAATACCACCATATAGGGGAGTTGATGAACATTAAATCTGTCGATATCCGAAGAGTCCTCGATTAGGAAGGTTGGAGAAGGAGGTATCATTCTTGTCATTTTAACAAGGCTCAAGTTATGAGGTCCGTTGACAATAGCCATGGTGTTGCTTCTTAGTGCGACGTAAATAAGTTATCAATAAATTGGCTCTTCATAGTTAAGGTAAGAGTTTATTTTACTGTATTTGTTGTGCATGAAGTGATAAAGCTAATATTTTAATATAATTAATTTTGCTACCTTAAGAGTGTCAAAATATTGATATAAATAACAAAAAATGAGGCTTTTGATAATTTTTTTCACAATTGTATATTAAAATTATATAATATCTCTCGCTTATTAAGCCAGTGGTTTATCAGATGAATTCATATAATTGCTAAGAATAAAGCTTCTTTCGATTCCGTAAGGTGCTACTTCTTGGCCATTTTTTAGGGTTATTTGACTTCCACGGGTAAATAAATCGATACCATATATATTCGGTTAAAGTAAAATATGAGATGCATGCAATATACTCATGGACAAAAAAAATTAGCGCACCAAGAAGGAGTCGTCAAAATGAATCGAAATTTTACATACGTAATGAGTACTTTGATATAAGTAAATGGTTAGAAAATCAAAGAAAAACGATCATTTATTTCAGAGAAAAAGGCAAAAGAAAGGAGGATTTAATACCTTGTTGAACCCCCAGCAGCACGAATGCACGATGCGATACGATCGGGCATTGAGGCATACAAGTTCTGAATGATGTCCTGAGACATTTCGTTCCATATTTGCTATAACCTTGCCTAAAGACTTTTTCTGGAAGTTAAAATACTTCTAGATAATTATTTTTGTATACATTTATCGATGTTCTGAACTTTAGAAAAATGATTTGTTTTTTCTCTTCTCACGCTTAAATTTTTTTATCAACAAGAGAAAACATGATATAATCTAAATCAATCCCTGAGAAAAGAATTGAAAAATCTTTTTCTGTGTCCGAAATGTTCTGGATGAAAGTATAAAGACGAAGGGAAGGGGATTGCGTCCCTGTAGAAATGTTTAACCCCAATATTTTTCTAGGGAAAGAATTACAAGAAGCATTCTTTTCTTTTAGACAGTGATCTACAAGCTCCTAAATCAGGTAATCGGATACGCCCACTCAGTTTCTCACCTGTTTACGTAATTGAATCATCCCCGAGCGTTAATACTAGATGCCGTAAACGAGCAAAAGTCAGGAAATCTGGATGTATTTATTTTCTTTTTCTCAAATTATTACTTATATAATTTTATAACTTTAAATTTGCCTGAATCATTTTCTTAATTTTTTTTGATTCGACAATGAATAAGAGGAAACATTAGTCACTTTCAAGTTATTTTAATTATGGTGAAAATAATTCCAGCATAGAATAATTGATGAAATAATTGAAGCAGAAAACAGCATCCTTGGTCAGTTTTGAAAAGGAGAAGCAAAATTGTTATAGTGTATGATTTAATTTTTTAACCCAGTGTTGATTTTAATTTTAGGAAATTGCTTCTTTCAGGTTGATGACGATATATGCACCGCCAAAAATTGATTTCTTTGTACGCTACTGATGTAGGCAACACTGCATAAAACAACAGACATATGAAACCAGTTATAATCTCAATCTCAGATAGATTAATACAGGGTGCACGAGAAGGAAAAGAGCTAGTGAGAGAGAAGAATGATAGATCTTTTAAAATTTTCCGATTGAGTAGTTAAAAATTATATTACTCCTAGCTGAACAATTTTGATTCTTTGAGAGTTAAAATGTTAAAATAACTCAATAACTGTGTAACGATGGATTACCTACGATCTTCTATCACTTACCTTAGGAGCTTTTTATAAATTCAATTACGAAAATTAGAACTACGACTCTATTAGAAGAAACATCATCAAGCCAAGTTAGATGAAAGAAGTATAATAATGAAGTGATAGTGAAATAATTCTTGATAAAAACCAACTTTTTTAAAAACAACGTGTTTAAAAATAATGTTTTTATATGATGGCACATTTTATTAAAACAACTATTGAAATATTAGTTAAAACATGCCATAAATGTCTAAATATTGCATTGTTAGGCGAGTAAAAACGATTTTCAAGGTTTCAGAACTCTAGCTGGATGAGAAGTTGATTAATTTAACGATCGAAAATTTGAACAAAGACTGATACACACACGCGAAGTGGAATACATAAAAACATTAGACCGTTCACTCTCAACGTATTATATTCGATACGCTCGCGTTTGCTCTCCTTTGCCCACAGTATCACATTAGATACGCTTGATCAGAACGTTTTATTTGATTTTTTAATGTTACTATATGGCTTTACGATACCGCGAAATCTATATAGATAGGTTATTTGGAGTGTTGACCTTGGTGATATGGGGTTAGATTTCACTTCTTGCTATCGAGGGGGTAATTGTTACAGGCACGTGTTGTGGCGCGGCTCTTTAAATGTAATGACGTGATTTAAAGGGTGCACTTGCTTTCCGATTGCTTTTTTTTCTTTCTTGCTTGCTTCTTAGAAGGTCGAAGGAGAATTTATGGCCTTTATGGGGGTTAGGGCTTTTGGTAGCAGATGTTCCCAGCTGTTCGTTTCATTCGGTTGGTTTTTATTTGTAGCAGCAGTTATGAGAAATGAAAGTATATATCTGATACTGAGATTTGAGAATTAATGAATAAACCTGACAGTAAAGTTAGCGAAAATAATCCAAATCTGTATTTAGGCATTAAATGAAGAAAAGGAAGAAGATGTGCCCTTTGCTCAAATTCTTGCGTGCAGCGTCAAAAGTTGACAAAATATGTACGTAAGACATGTGACGTTGGACTATACGTTGAAGAATTTTTTTTTTAATAAAAATACCATGCAGCAAAATAAGATTTATTTTTATATCTTAACATTCCATGTAATGGTGCATCATTACACCATGAAATTTATGTAACAAATGTAAGTATATTTTATATTTTCTTAAATTATATGATTTTTTGTATAAAGCATACAATAAAGCATACAATTTTCGATTAAATCTTTTTTTTCTTTCGTATATATTAAGTTTATTGCATTTTATATAATATATGTGAAAATCAAAATATTTTAATAAATAGCCGATTTTAGAGGAATTTTTTTCGCGAATTAGGCTTAATATCTAAAATCGTCTGGGCCCAGCGTGACACTCCATGGTAAGAAGCCGCAGGCACAGCGAAGCACTTCTTTTTTCTCCCTCCGGTAGCGAAATGATTAAAACTAACTAAAATTAATTAATTCATCCGGTAAATTAAGTGGTTGGAATACAGTTTTGCTCAAACAATCTTGGCGACAGGAAATATTTATTGGTATTTTGCCAAATATGTCTACCTTTGTCCGCTTAGCGGATTTAACGTTCAGTCAAAAAAAATCTCCAAGTTTGGTAATTTTTGAAATCACGTCAAGTGGTTGGGCTAAACTGCATTTTTGAGAAAATTATAATATTGGTTAAAACTTGTCTCAAATGTCTAAATATTACATTGTTAAGTAAGTAAGAACGATTCCCAAGGTTTCAGAGCTCTAGTTTGATGACAAATTTGAAAATTTGATGACAAACTGACTCACACACATTATGTGAAATACATAAAAACGTTGCAAAAATAGATATGCAAGACATGCCTAAGTCAGTTGGAGCGAAGCAGGAGGGAGAATAATTTTAATAGCGCACAAAATATACTAATGCATGTGTGAATCTGATTTGATATTCATGAATCGAGGATCCGACTATGATTAATATAAGTTAAAGCATGGTCGTAATTACATAATCACCTGCTCGAGTTCGAGTATCGCATAAACTTGATATTTAATATTTACTTGAAACTTATTTAATATTTGTTCGTAAACGTACTGATATACTTATAGAGAGAATTTTATTAATAACATAAATAAGCGTTTAAACTAATATTTAGCGAATATTTTTATTGGCTTAAATTTAATATATCTGCTCCTTGAAATTATGATAGAGAATCTTAAGTTTTTAATTTAAGATAAAGGAGGAGTTAGGGAATAGGGAGGTTTTACAGCTAAAAACGAAAATTTCTAATTCTAAGTAATTCTTTTCAATTTATATAAGTAAAAAAATAAAACTCAATTTAGTTTCTCCAAATGAATGATATCATTTACTAATACTAATTTTGTCATTTATTAATTCTAATTCTAATTCCTTGATGTTACTAATTACATCATTGAGTTATTTGAAATGAATAAAGTTTTAAAGTCAATTTACATCACTAAGTAATTTTAATTAGATTATTTAATAATTCTAATGGGTATTTAATTGTCTGGAGATGAGATTTCTTGTATTGTCTTAGTTGTAACTTAGCTTAAAGCTTAAATATATTTAAATCGCTATTTTCATGTAAAAAGAAAATCAAAATACAAAAATTTCAAGAAGTTCTTAGGGCGATAAAGAGTTTTCTCCTTATTTTAAATACCGAGTTTACATTAAGTTCGTATTTATACATAATTACAAATTCGAAAAAAGAAATTAAAACTATTTAATTGAGACAAGTGTTAAAAGATTTCAAAGAAATTTTTTATCTTGGTTAAATGTTAACGAAGTGTTAAGACCATCGTACTAAAAACGAAACAAAGAGAGGTTGCTATTATTCAAGCTAATAAGGAATAGTTAGAAATAGTCTGAGTTGAATAGTCTACCTCCTATTCTGGAGAGAAACCCAGAGAAAAAAATAAGTTTTAAGGTAGGTTTAATTAATGAAATAACTAATAGAGCCTTTGCAAAATGCCAGTAATCATTAATGGAGGTGAGAAAAATTCTTACCATTTTTAATAATTTTCCTTAATTAAGAGATTAATTTTAAAATATGCGGAAATTAGTTTATAAGTAAATATTTTGAAAGTAAATCAGTAGTTCTCTCTAAACTGTTTATAATTTTAAACAGTATGTGTGGAATTAAATGATAATTTTGTTTAAGTAAATTGCGTTCTTTTTTAATGTGAAGGGACTGACATGTTTAAAGAGATTTCTTAAGAAAGTATTAAATTTATTTGTGGTATGTTTCAGAACTTACAATAAAGACCATGAATGATTTTTATAACTTTCTTGAGTAGATGTGTAAATGATAAGTCTCTTTAGGCTTTACTTTTAATTGAGTAATTTAGAGTCTAGGGGCTTTCATTAATGTTAGACTGTTTAGATATAAGAACAAAGTATACGATGAAAAGTCAGAGCATTTTTGAGATGAATATTTTTTTTTAAAATTTTGCGTATTGATGTTGGTATAATACGCACGAACCCATTTCTCACAAATTTCATCCTTATACAGAATAAAATATTCTATAAATATGCAATATCTTTATTTTCAATTAATATTTTAACTTTTATTTGATTTCTAACTCAAATATTATTTTGAGTTACACTATTGAATTTAAAATGTGTGGATTCTATTTTATATTAGAAAATACTTCAATAATTCATCTAAAAATTAAAAGCGTTATAATGTAGTATTCTTTATAAACTTGGGAAGGCCTAATATGATAAAATGTTTTAGGAGTTTTTCTGTGAGTAGAAAAGTATAGAAGTTTGATACTGCAATTAAGTATTAGGTAAAGAAGCATTTATAAAGTTTTTGATAGTTATATTTTCATATTATTAAATATTTACACTAAAATATCTTAACAATACTTTTATAGTGTAACAAATCTTTTATCAGGGAAATTCCAATTCTCAGTATGTTATTCCATAAAATACTGATTTACTTAAAAAAATTAGATTACAACAGAAATAAATTAAATGCATTATTTTCGATTATATTGTTTGCAAGTAAACAAATAATTAAATCCATAAAAACTTCGGTTTTAATATTTTTTTCAAGAATTCAATGCAAGATAATTTTCTTTCTCTTATACTGACTTTAAAGACAAAAGAGAATTTTACTAACAAACGTGCACTTTCGTAAATCAGCTTTTTTAAAAACTGTTTTTGTACTTTTCCTCTTGCAAACCATCATATCCTTTAAGGTTGGCTGATTTTATGACTTTTCAGCAGTTAATATTTGCTTCAAATTAATATTTAGAAATAAAACATAGTAAATCCTCCCCCATCCTGGAGAGAAATATTTTTGTACATGAAAATTTCCAGATTTCCTCAACTATGTTTAATGACAACTTTTAAGGTAAATTAAATTTTATTAATTACATAATGCAGTTACAACTGTACTATTTTTTACAAAGAATACTAGAGAATAATAATTCGAACCAAAATAAGTAGAATACTGATAAAGTCACTTAATTTATTAATCTAATAATAAGTAGACAAGCGTATTTAGGTGAAAAAAATCTAATCTAAATTTCAATTCTTATAGTTTCCACCAGCACCTATCGAAAAATAATACCCTTTTGAAATTTTATTCATAAGATATTTATAAATAAGGACACTATCAAATGAGTTTGTTTGGAGGGTATCGAAGTATGATAATGAAAAGATAAATAATGAAGTTAATTAACATGGTTGATATAACGGTAAAATTAGATTTTTACATGATTGATATCTCTTCACTGAGCAAATATTTTCATCTAATCAAGACATGGCTGATTACTCTAATGGTGGTTTTTCAAACTCCAGTATTTTAATGATAATGCAATAATTAAACTAATAACGTCCCTAATTATAATATTTTATAAATAAAAAAATATTTAATCTTCCTATGAGCCTAAGCTTTTAAAGTCATCTAACATTGAACAAAAGGGTATCCCACCGAAGTAGAATTTTAGCCTGACTCAGATAAAAAGAAAGAAAGAAGACAGAAAAAAGGGACACAAAAATATTTTTTATAAGTGCCTCATTGATGGTGTTCCGTATGTATTGCTTCCTCTTTTATCTATCAATATTCGTAAAATAAATGGGAATCAAAAATTTGAAGAAAAGAATAAATACTTTTCTGATTATTTTTATAGTAAATTATTCAGGAAAAATTTAAATAATCTTATATTTGAAATGTAACCGCAACCATTTTCTTACAACTATGCATGAGTTTTTCGTGTTGCAATATACAAGGAAATCAAGCTTTAATTGCTGAATCTGTCTTGAAACGTAAATGGCAGGTATTTCTAAATTAAGGGAAATTTATAACAGCAATTTACATTTTAAAACAATCAGATTTAACAATGGTAAATTTGAAATGTATTGCAGAAGCACTTTTCTATTAGTGTTTACTTAAAATAATTAGTTCTTCCTAACGGCGGAAAACTCAAAAATTAAAGCTGTAAAGAAGAACCATTCATAAAATTCTTTATCTGAATTCTAACAAAATAACTGGTTTTAAGAAATACTCTAAGCTTGTATATATTTTAAAAAACAATATTGAAAATTAATGTTCTCAAAATGGCATATTAGACAAGACAGAGCGCAATTTTCCCATAACTTGTAAGTTTCAATAAGAGCTTATGTCGTAACGAAAACAATACTTGCTCAAATATTATGTATGAGAATAATTATGCACTATTTTACGTATGATATAACGTCATAATATTTTGCAGGTTACTCGGAATGTGATGTATTAAGTAACCTAAAAAAGAGGTTTCAGCATATAACTTAAATGGCACTGTTAAACAATTTTTCAGTTTTTTCCCCTCTGAAATTCAGAGTGTAGTGCTCCTAGAACCCGGAAAATGTTTTAGAAGCTTCAGCTACGTGGGGTAGTAATGCCGTCAGTATGGAGGGAGAAAAAATATTTTTTTTTTATGGGGCAGTCGAAATTGTGGTAGCATGAGAGCAGCAACAGTATGCATCCCTGAGAATTCTAGAATAAAGCTTTTATTATATTTTAAATGACATAATTCGGTACTTTTACATTTCGCCGGTGCAAATCTCGTCAAGCAGGTTTTATTGGCTACAACACACAGTATAATTTTGTTTTGTATGGCGTCGGTTGTATCCTTTTTGGCTACTTTATCGCTTGCGCCGGCGAAATGGAAAAGTACCCAAAATTCCCTTAACTATAACTTCGAACCGTAATTGGACATCACAGAAAGTATTCAAGTTTTATGAAGTTTGGATCACAGAATACGGTTATCGCTCTTTTTAGAATTATATCCTGGCTTAGAATTTTGAATTACTTTACTATTTACATATAATGCTATGGGACGTTATAATAAAGATACGCTAAATAATAATAATAAAAAAAACGATAGAAAAAATAAAATTGGAAATATCATTTTTTATAATGCTGTTACATATTCAATTTAGACGATTGGAAACTGCTAACTGATTCCTCAAAAACAAGTTGAATATTGTTCTACTCATAATAGAAATGAACTATCATCATCAATTCGTGTTGCTTACCCAGTATTATATAAAAAAGGTATACCATAAATCGACATTTTAAGCATCTTATAAATTACAATTTACATAAATGGTTAGCATGTGATGATTTAATAATGATAGCGACAGTGTTTTTTTTAAAAGCTCAAAAATAATTCGTGATATATGGGGAAAGGAATGTGTTGATAAAATCGTCAATTCCCCATAATTTTCTTTCAGAAGGTGTGTGGAATACAAGCAAATTTTCTTTCGTTTTGGAGAGCTGTTACATTAACATTTCACTTTAGCCATTAAATTAATTAGCCACACCGAAAACGTAAAAGAAACTTCAAATATTGGAGCTTTTAAAAAATACTTATTTTAATGTAAACAGAAAAATCTCCAATCATTACAACAGTAGACTGATTCTAAAATTTATAGAACAGCACATAATAATAATAATAATGTTTTTGTTGCCAATCGCACAGAAGTAAATTTCTTCATAATCATTTAAGCTAACGATTTTTTCGTAATATTTACTCTTGTCCTTTTTGAGAGGCAAAAAACGACTCATTTATCTCAAACTTAACATTTACAAATTTAAAACTTAAGTGAGTGGAGTAAGGATCATCTGCTCCTTTCCTTCAATTCTCCATACAGCTCCGCAGTCAAAATGACATCAAAAAATGACTTAGGAAGCCGCCACAGATATACATTACAGATGAACAACAACACGAGTCATGCCCATCAATGAGAAAATGCTTTCTACGAGTTGCTTTGATGACAAGCGGTCACAAAAGATTGAGTAGGCCACCTCGGAAATGTATTTTATTCTGTTGAATCAGATTATATATATGTATGTGATGAATTCGTTTGATATTTCTTAATTTCAGTACTTTTAGCATTAATCTAATCCAATTTCTCTCTTTAAAGGGTGACATACTGTATAACTTTACAAACTAATGTTAAGAAATAATTTTCTCTTAGCCATAAACTCATCTGCAACACATTCAGAACATTCTTTAATAAATTCACCATCCAAAATTGACATCATTGTTTTAGTAACTGGAAATGAAATGGAATAACTTGCCTTCACAATATTAGATGGTATTTGTGATTTTTTATTGAATATTCATTTTTGAGCTTTTAATTAATAGTTAAATTTTTTTAACTTCTATATTCTTACTTCTTTCTCCAGTAACATATAATTACTATGATGTTCTCTTCTTTGCATTTTTTGAATAAAGTGGCAGTTTCTCAATAAATTAAACACATTAATCTAAAGATTTAATGGAAAAATAGCACCTTTTTACCGCTTGTTCCCTTTAATGTCTATTTACATCAACAATTTTCCTTCCTACATATTTCTGCAGATTTTTTAAAGTTTTTTAAATGAACTTTATTTTTAATTTAACCAAGTTTGTATTATGAGCTCTTCTTTGTATTTGTGGGAATATAATCTTAAAAATCATCACATATTCAAAACACAAAGTTGGTGCTAAATTATTAGTAATTTAAAAACATCAAGCAGTAAATCTGTCTCGAACTATGAACTTATGAACCTAATATGCTAGGGGTGCCACAGGTATACTGACTTCTATTTTCTAACGTAGTTATATATATATATATATATATAAGGTAAAACAAATTATTATTAATAAACACAAAATAAATAAGAGAATAAATAAAATCCAAAAATCAACAAGAGGAGAGAAAATTATATATATATACTCTGTGAGATAAACTTTTCATATTATTTTGATTTATTGATTCATATTTTTCATATATAAATTAATATAAATTTTCATTATAATACCCAGCTTTTAAAAGAGAGAAGCCTCTTCGAATAAGAAAATTTTTTATAATACGTATTAATGTTAAATACCTTTTTCAGGAAATACCTTGGTTTACCTTGGTTATCAGGTTATACCTTGAAATCATGAAAATTCTCTATCTGGACTTAAAATAAAAAAAAAAATTACATGGATATATGAGCATGCATTTTAAAACAATAGATAAGAAAATTCAGTTACTGTAAAAATAAATAATCCTGAGTTAAACATGTTACAGAGGAGTAGACGCATATATTCAGAAATAATCTGGGTACTAACACTTTTAATTTAAAAGGAGGTGTATTGTGATTTTTTTAAATTTTCTTCGTATGACAAATATCTTGATAACAATTATTAAGAATCTGACTGATATTAAAGAAATAAAATTACAACCATTCATTTAAGAAATAAAATTACAACCATTCATTTAAGAAATAAAATTACAACCATTCATTTAAGAAATAAAATTACAACCATTCATTTAAGAAATAAAATATTACAACATAATTTAATTCTGAAAATTCTTACGACATAGGAATAAATAAAATTTAAATTTCATATCTGGATTGAAAAAACTTCTCACGACCAGGATTGAAATTAGAGGAAAAATCATCTGCACCTCGACGAACACCAGTCCTTTGGTAGAGAAAATCTGGTTTCATGCTCCACTCTAGTGGAATAAGTTTATCAACTGGACGGAGAAATCCCCAAATTATCACCTTCACCTTTGTGAGCTGTATATTTCCATCCCTAGAGGAAAAAATAGAGCCAATGGTCACTCTCCATTTTCCTTACGTCGTCACTGGAAACGAAAACTACATCATTAACTTTAATTTGTAGTACACATTTAGAAGATTGTCTTAAATTTCTGAAGTATTCAAAACGAGATATTATGCATAAATTTTGCTTTATCTTTTGTGAATATTTATGTTTCCTATTCAGAGAAACGGAATCTAAATCAGGTGTTCCTTACTATGATGTCTTTCAAAAGCAATGATGGGAGTAAGTGGTGTTAAATCTTCTATTTCATCCGAAACATAAGTCAAAGGATGATTGCTCAAGATACTTTCTACGTCACACATAACTGTATTCATTTCTTTAAAGTTCAAATAACATCTGCCAAGAGTCTTTCAAATAATTTTATTGATCATTACGATTAATCTTTCCCACCATGGTTCAGTGAGGAACTCAACCTCCAAACAATTTTGAGTGATACTGAGTTGATACATAGTGTTCAATTTATAGATTTTAGCACATTTTCAGTTTGATCACAATTTTGTTTGGTCACTGCACGCTAAGGTATGTAGTAAACTCACGCCACTGGTATATAATTCTCACTAAGTTGAATTCTCTCCATAACTCCCTCGTTTCCCATTCGTTAAACATTTGTTCATATTCTTCCATATTACCAATAGATCTAAGATTTTCTTAAAGTATTTCTTAAACACTTCTGTGACAAATATTTGTTATCTGGAATCTTTGGATATCTATCTAATCAAAGAATACATCTTCATACTTACCATATTTCTCTCTATTTATTGTTTCTTCGAATTGTTTCATCAGTAGCATTTCAGCATCCCTCTTATACTCTTTTCTACTTGGATCATTTACACCCAAAGAATCTAAGCCCCATAAATAAGTAATTTAGACTTCATTTTCGAGTAAAGAAGGAATTAAGAGTGATCTATCTAATTTATTTTGATTTAAAGCCCTTACCATCACGGTACATCCCAAAATAGACTACAATGCAATTAATCCTCAAGAAAAAAAAGTTCTGTTTTACATGCAACATCATCCCACAACATTATGTGTATCTTATTAACATTTTCTTCATTTAAATAGCTTTGAGATTTCAAACTTAAAAATCACTTAATTTTTTTTTCTTTTCTTCTAATTCTTTTAAACAACTAACTTTAATAATTTTAGGTACAGTCGCAAAAATTTTCTTTTGTTCCGTAATTTCAATTTCTATATTGTTTATATATCTAAACTGCTGTATTGTATATTATAAAGATTATGATATTCAGTTTTTTTGATACCTTCAAAAAGTCCATGATTTACGGTTTCGTTACCTATGCTTCTTAATCCCAAATGTTCCACCTAAAATTTCAAAGCATAATTCTTAGTCGAGTCACTATCTATAATTAATCGCAAAAAATGATCCAGCCAATTATTTGAGATACGTGCAACAGGGGTTTGTAAATAATTTCATTCAAAATATATTGAATCACAAGAACAGTATTATCTATAGACCTAGGTTTATTTATTTTTGGACTAATAGTTTCAACACATTTTTGCTTATATTTAGCAACACACATCAAAGTCGAATGTTTTCACGAACAATGGCAGCATATTATATCAGCCTAACAAAATGCAGAGGTATGTTTCTTAATTCCTAAACATTTAAAACAAGCAGTTTAGATATATATCTTTTCTTTTGCAGATTGATAGAGCTTAGTTGCGCGATCACACTCAGAACTTGAATGCATATAGGAGTCACAAAAATTGCGAAACAGCTTTCTGCTATTTGTTTTATTATCATCTGTAGATATTCGCGTGAACTTAGCGAAAGGAAATTTAGTAATATATTATGTCTGTAATACAGTTTTCGTACAGTAACTTATTAAATTGTATCAGAATGTCCTGCGGAAAAGCCTTCAAAATAGTTGTGCATTACACAATTGAAAAACTTTTCATTTCTAACGCCAAGCATTCCAAAATTAATTCTGTTGAAATATTTTCTTCAAATTTCCAAAACGTAACAATATCATTTGATTGTTTTTAAAGCCTAACATTTAATTTACACTCTGTAACAAAAATATAAAATGGACGCACCAAAATGGAGTTCATTGACTGTAATGAAATGTCCTATGCAAAGACATAAATACCGAACATGCACAAGATTAAAATTTTGTGACCAATGAATGAATTGCGGAAGCTACAGCGCGACGGAACTGTGCACTCAGCAGGTGTATATAAGAAGTGATTCTCTGTCGAATGGTCAAATTTTCTGTTGCATTGCAAATTAGAATATCTTTCAACGACTGAAAAAAAATCTCGCCGCAGGATTCGAGCAACATTCAGAATTTGAAAAAGGTCACATCTTTGGATTAAAAGAGGCAGGTTCGGCAAATCAGAGAATCGCTCGTCATATGGATCGAAACGAAGCGGCGATTTGAAATGCCGGCAAAGAATGGGTGGACAATGGCAGATCTTAGCGTCAGGATGGTAGCAGTCGACCTAGGGCCACAGCAGATCGGGAGGACAGAGTGATTATCAGATCAGCTGTCACAGCGCCTGATTCATCGTTATGAACCATCAGACGTGCGACCCACACAAAAGTGCCCACCATGACCATGCACAGACGGCTGATAGAGTGTATTCTAATCTCGTACTGACCGCTATGCCACCTGCCACTCACGCTTGTGCTTGGCTCGATCAGGTTAGAATTATGCTGACTGGGGACATGTAGTGTTTAGCGACAACATCCGCTTCCAACTGTGTCCTGACGATAATCGAACACATGTCTGGAGAAACCCAGGGCAACGTTCAGATCCTGCTTTCATTATTGTACGCCCCATAGGCCCTCCATCAGTATTTACGGTCTGGGGTGCAATTTCTCTTGATAGACGTACCCATTTGGTCGTTATTAGATGCACACTTATAGCACAGCGGTACATCGACGACATTCTCAGACCTTTTTTGCAGTACCCTGGCCTTATTTTTCAACAAAATAATACCAGATCACATACGGCACTTGTTGCTTTGAACTATTTTACAGCTAGTCAAAAATTTCTTTGGCCAGATAGATCTCTCTCCAATTGAGCAAATCTAGGATATGATGGGAAGGCGACTGCATAGGGAATGTTGATGACCTAGCCCGACAATTGGAGTAAATTTGGCAAGAAATTCCTCAGAGACCATCAGGGAGATTTATCACTCTATGCCACGTCGTGTGGTAGCTTGCATCTAAGCTACATGTTGGTCAACACCTAATTGAGCTCGTTACTTTCTCAGTCTGAAATAAATCATTCACTTTTCCTGAAATTTTAATCATTTTCTATTCTGTACATAGTTCTCATATCTGCAATTTTCTTGTCTCCATCCAACAACTCCTTCTTGGTGCGTCATTTTTTTTTGTTTTGTTATAGAGTGTATTACTCATATGGGTTTGAATCAGTAAATTCTTTCTAACGGATTGGTCTATTAATAAATCTATTACAGCATCATGCGATGATTAGTAATGGAATTTCCATCAATTCTAACTAAAACAGGGCTTCCTAAGTGATATTTCAAATAATTAAACTGGTGTACTTGATCTAAATTATAAATTTTCGTATATAGCCGATTTGAAACTTTTCCAGAAATTTAAACATTGGCTTATATCACCATACAAATTAGATAAAGTTAATGTAGGTAATTTTATTCGCATAGTATTTTTTTTTTTTTCGTATTTGCATTTAGTTCACCAATTTGACTATTATTCTCAATGTTTTAATTAAAATGAGAAGTTTAATATTAGACACATTTTGGCACAATTCCCGAATACGCCTACTAGCTCTACATTTCTGAATTGTAAATTTATCAAGATATTACTTAGTTTTCTTGAATTCATTCTCAAATTCAGCTTTATTACATAGTGGTTCTGGTTCTTTATCAACATTTTAGAATCTGAAATTATGTTGTTGGTATTTCTAAGATTCCCTATAGTTTGTTAACTTCTAAATTTTCTGTTTCGAAAGTTCATGTTCGAATTTTATATTTTATTAGATACTGCAGCTCTTAGAACACCTTTTCATTTTTTAAAAAAGCTTTTCTATCATCTAATATGATTAGAATTCAAACTGCTTTTTTTTAAATAATATATACCCAAATCAAATAGTTTTCAATATGCCATCAAATATTCCGATAGGGAGAGAGAGATACCAGATGTTGCAAAAACAAATTTAATTTAAAATTAACCTTCCTTCGTATCAATTCAAGAAAACTCAACTCTACAAAGTATTTTTAAGAATAATTAAAAAAAAGTTTCATATCTAATCTACAGAGTTGTATTCCGGGATGAAATAGTCGTTGTCGAACTATTGACAAAGCTTATTAATCCACAATGAATAGTTTTAATAACACGAAATATTGCACAAATAGACATAACACTAAAAAGAAACTATTTACAGGTTTTTATAGAATGTTACATTGTTCAATCGCTTTCATAAACAGAAAATAAAATTAAATAGCTTCGAGATCAAAGAGACTCCACGCGCATAAGGGGAAGGAGTCTTCAATCGCAGGTGGGTAGAACAGCATGAGACGCAACAGTGCTATATTTACAGCATATTTGCAGATATCGAGCTGAGGTCAATTTCAGGCAAATAATCGTAGTAGATGATGAAATATGAAGAGATCACTTCCAACGAGGAAGTGTTTTTGAAGGAGGAGCAACATGATGTACCCTCATCACTTTCCCGAGGTTTAAAATTACGAGGTCACTAACCATTTGCCCTTATTTGCTTCTAAGTGCGACATTAATAAGATACAAAATGAATCCCTTAAATGTATAGCAAATTACAAAATTTACCGAGGAAACATCTGAACTTTCCACTGTTAAATAAGTCCAAGACGGTAAAATATGGCTAAGACTTGCCGGTATATTTCTACTAATAAAAGAACCACTTCCCTTTTAGTCCCTGGACCGTGGTCTAACAATTAAGGCTATTCAATATTGTAATTCCTTGCACAGATTTCGTGTAGTATTCAAGGCTAAACGAACCAATACTTTGCTCTTTGGAATCATTTTGTTGTTTGAATCCACATGGCTATATTTGACCGCTCTTACATTAATGACGTTGATGAAATTTTGGAGGATATTGTTTGAGCTCTCATCATATAGTCCAGAGCGCTATGACCAAGCGAGTTTCATATTTTTGGTTTTCTAAAACTAGCATTAAAAGGTCCCCCTTTTACTCGGATTTCGAAGTCATGAACAATATTCAAAACTGGTTCTAATCTTAACCAAAGATTATAACCAAAAATTAGATTCCCTACTCGGTGAAATTAGGGGACTAAAGCTTATCTTGGTTTAGAGATTAGTTTGAAACAAAATTGGATACATTTTTCCTTGTTTTCTGTTACGTTTTAATTTGATTCATTCTAACAATTTTGATTACAAAAATTTGTATTTAGTCAGAGGACTGAGAGCTATTCTTATGGCTAAGCACCTTCTCCGATTATCGAAACTTTTATAAACAATTTTTTTGTAAAGTAAATAGATAATTCAATTTAACTCGCCTTGTTTTCCATTTTATCCTGATTGCTTTTTTCATTTGAAATAATTTGGTTCTAATTTAATTTCCGTTAAATTTCTTGGTTTCTATTTGTTTTCAATTTATAACAATATTATGGTATCTTCAATTACAAAATCTACTTGATAAAATTAAATATTTAAACTGAAGTGATTTTTCATATGAATTATATACATTATGAATGTGATACGTAATTAATTTTACACTTTTCTTGTCAAAGCAACTTGAAATAGCTTTATAGCGATTCTACTGTTTGATTTTAATTTTTTATTTAAAGATACCTGAATTAGTTCAAGATGAAAAAGAAAAAACTAGTTATGTTATTTACTCATGTTTAGTTTGTTTACTTTATAAACAGTTCTGTATTAATTGTTCTTTAACTATTAGTCATGAATAATAATTAAATCTAATATAAATAAGTTTTTCAAGTTAAAGAAAACATTTAATTTGTAAGGGAGTTGTTATTATGCACAGGAGGGGGAGGGTTTCAAAACAAGGATGCATCTCCATATGCTATTTATTGCATTCAGGTATAGATATGTTAATAAAATTAATTAGAAGTGTTTGTAAGAACTATCTTAATGTGGAGGGAGAACAAAACACTCTCATGTCGTAATTCAATTAGTACAGATAATCTATCTTTTCAGAAAACCAATTACAAACCTTTTCTTTAATTTACTTTTCCTTAACAATGGTAGAAAAGCCGAAGGAACCTCAATAAAGGAATTAGAAATGTAAAAAAATACCATTCGTATTCATTACGTTCGAAAAAGATATGGTTAAGGAAAAAAATAATAATGGAATAAGTTCATTTCATAGGGTTATTTTGACATCTCCTTAAAATATATTATTATCAGTTCATTCTTATGTATTTATGATTATGAGCATGTGCTTGCATTTTATTACTTTTATTAAATTATGTATATATATATATATATATATATATATATATATATATATATAGGGTAAGTGTTTACATAATTAATAATGTTAATTTGAGAAAATTTTAAATTATAGAAAATCATGATAAAATATTACAAATTACAAGTATAACCCTTAAAAACCTAATTGAAATAAATTTATTGAAATTAAATTACATTAAATACTACGGTATTAAATGAAAGTAATCAGTAAAATACCAAAATCAAGTTATAAATATTATCTTAAATTAAAACATATTAAATATGATAATGAAAAAAAAACAAAACATAACTTTAAGGAAATACATTATACACATAATAATTGAACACTCGAATTACCGAAGCGTGTCACCTGTGACCCAAGACGTGAGTTTTCGCTTGCTTCACAGTTGCATTTAAAATTTAAGCTTTCAATTTTTTTTTTTGTGATTACTAATTAACATCGCTCTGAGAAGCAACAGGAGGGCTATTGGCAGCGAACCCCGGTTAAGTGACGAGGACGACACCTGTATCGATACTTTTCTCTCCAAACTTCTACACTATGCCAATGGGAGAATTTGAGACCTCTATCAGATTTAACGTACATTAACTCAGCAATATGGTGGTGTTTTTTAGCATCAGGGCTGAAACATATGTTTCAATGAAAACAACTCTGACCGCGATGTTGCGATAATGAGACTAGGCTAATACAGCCACTACAATAACTCAGTAAGTAGTTATCTTATAGGATTATAGTGGCAGCGGTAGCCTAGTGGTTAGGGCTTCGAATTTGTGGTAGGCGGTTTTCGTTCTGTCGCGGGTTCGATCCTTGGCCACTAAAGACCCGCTTTGTAACCGGGACTAATGAACGTCAAATCTATCGGGACCAAAGTCATCGTATTGCCGTGGTGTGGAAGTTAGAAGAGGGGATTCCAGATGTTGTCCTCATCACTTGACCGAGGTTCAAAATTACGAGGTCCGTCACCAATAGACCTCGTGTTGCTTCTAGTGTGACGTTCATAAAAACCTAAAACTATAGGATTATAAAATATTTTTACATGAAAGTTATTCCTTTATGTTTCCTCAAAATATTTTTTAAAAATTAGCTTTTCCAATCGAAACTACCACATATTTACAATGAGCGATCTGGTGGATGGTTCAATTATTTAACACTATGAAAACTGTTATTTTTCTTACTTCAAAAAGTATATATTAGACATCAATATTTATTACTTACAAAGCATTATAAATGATTTGTGAGTTTTAATGTTTACGAATTGTAATTTTCTTCCAATATCGAAAGGTGAAAATGACACATATATCTAAAGGCCCTGACAATTAACAGACACATTTTAAGAATGTGTTATAATATATGAAAGTATTAGAAAAAACACACATATTATAGAATTTCCTTATGTTTAAGACATTGATAGATGTTCCCTTGAAATTCAAGACAAAAATAAAAATTCAACTCCGCTCCCTCCCCCAAACGCATATGCAACTATGCTTTGGAGGAGGATAAGAGGAAACTAATTAAAGAAAAGCAAAAATAGTTATAATGTAATTTGAATACATTTCCTGACTTAAGAATGAGAAAAGTGTATTTAAACTATTTTAACAGATACTATTATCACAACTTTAGTAATTATATTATCGTTAAATATATATAGACAAAAATTAATTAAATTCCTTGAACCAATAGTAATTCAACATTAGAAATATAAACAAATACATTTAAACCAAAGTAAAAAAAAAGAAAATATAAAATATTATCTATATCAGTTTGTAAACGTTAAAAAAATTTTTAAAGTAAAAAAGCTATCACTTTTTTTCTTCTCGAGGAATATAGTTTTAAGAACTGCATTCCAATACAGCGTGGGATTACAATGTTTTTAACCACAATGCTATATTGATTGATTGATTGACTACCAAAATTGAGGAAAATGACATATTAAAGATACCAAAATATATATTTTATCTATCGTGTAAAGTTTAATTTCAAAACTTATAATTGATCATCCAAAAAAGGGAAACGTTAAATTGGTAAATAAAAGCTGGTTTCTTTCAAATAATTAATTTCCTAAAAATTGGGGAAAATACCGCAATATTAAATATTAAAGTAAAAAGGAGTAACAGGTAATTTTCATAAATATAATAAAAAAATTCAGATACTGATATATTTCTTCTAGTATTTTCTCTTATTTTAATTTTTCAATAACATAAATAAGTTTTAAGTAATTTTTCTATAAAATATGTTAATACATTAATGATATACTCTAGACGATCAGAATTTTATTCTAATTCATATATTTTAAAAATTCAGATGACTGAAGTACCTTAATAATCAGTCACAAACTCTTTTCCATGAGACTTTCATTTTTATCAATGAGTATCATGCAAGAATGATGTAGACTGCTGTATATTAAATAGGTATTATTTTCAATGATCTATTGTAGTGCAATGTTACTTGTATTTTAGAAGAATCTGGTTCCATCTCAGCTATCATTCTCTTTTGACTATGGAATAAAGTTTAGGGATTGGTCGGTGAAACACATGGTTTTGCTCGACACCTGTAAATACAAATGAAACTATATAATTTTGGGGGGAAATATTATTCAAAAATTTGTGTAAATAGACTACCCAATTAAAACATTTGAATATTTCAATAAATTTTATAATAATATGTATAGATAATACTTCGAATATTTTATGTAATCTACTAATTAAAAAAGTGAGGAGGTTTGATTTTAAAAAAGTAAAACAATACATTGATCAGTTAAAGATATTTGCTATTATCTCCCTAAATAATTTTGGAAAAGTTTCCTAATAATCTTTGTTTCAATATTTTATCTTATTCACGTCCCTTATTATATATATTAACATTTAAAATCATTAACAAAACCAAGCAATGTGAAATTCAATATAACTGAACTATATAATTTAATATGCTAATTTTTGTTTATTAATTGCTTACTTATTCCTTGAGCTCTTGTCAGACCATGAGGACAAAGCAAAAACACGCATTTGTCAGGTTTGCAAATGAAACAATCTGATCTAATTACTTTTCCAAGTCGCAAGGTTCCTTTCCAGATCATCAATCTGGTGCTCAGACACAATGTTTTGGAATGAACAGACTTTCCGAGATAATTAGGACTAAATGGTGGATGTATCGAGGCAAACAATTGATTGTGGTTCTATCAGAGATTCAATAAATCGGAATGGTTCGAAAGAGTGTCAGCGAAAGTTAGGATCCTTTAAGGTTAGATTAATGAAGAGCGACTTTCAAAAGCACATGCTCTTGGGAGGTTTTGTGTATTATTAAGAGGAGAATTCAAGTAAAGATTAATCTTTCGTCTAAATATCGAAACCCAGTAAGATAAATTAGAACATTTTCTTTGTTTAATTTACTGTTTATGCATTTATAGAAGCGGCTTGTTCAAATAAATTCTAAAGAAGAACGTGAAATTAGGATAGAAATTTATTTTAAATTCTATCTTTATGTTTCGTAGAAGGAAAACAATGAAATTTTTCTTGGAAATTGTATGCACTATACTTGAAAACAAATATTGATTTGTTTCATTTGTTCATTAATAATTTAATTAGCATTATGTTTTTAGAATGAAATTAAAGTTTCTGCAATAGTTTTGAGCCTGTAAATATTGGTGCTTTAGAACTTCGTAACTATATACAATAAGAAACTAAATAATCATTTATAGATTCATTTGAACCATCATTAATAAACTTTGGATAGCGAATCAAAAATGGATGTTTCATTAAGAAGTCATTAATTTAAAGTATATAGATAATATAAACATTTCTATCATCTTAAAGTTTGTAATGTAAGGAAATGTAACTCATAAGGAAGTACAAAGTGTAATGAAAATGTACATAATATTACTAAAAGTTTGTTTCGCTTTATCTAAACTGTTTCTTCTACTTGCTTATCTATACCTCTATGGTATATGTAAAGAAATCTCTCTTAATATCAGTTTATTAGTTTTTTTTATATGAAATGCTGATATAAATTAATAACTGATATACATATTGATATAAATTTTATATATTGATATAAATAAATTGAACATATATACTAATTCTTAAGTTAATTATTTCCTCCATAAATATTTCTTCAATATTCCTTTGAATTTCCTTAAACATCTAACATTAAAGAAATGATATACATTTTAATCTGTCTTTTAATATAACTAAGTATAATACTTTGGCCATTTTAAATTAGGCCAAAGTATGTTAGACTTCCATCAGTAATATAGAACAGTTGTCTCAAATTGATTCTTAAAATTGGAGCACTATATATAATTTTGTATTTTTCTGTACTACCCCTTCTTGGCATATAAGAAGAGAAAAAAAACCTTTTTAAGAGATTTTATATGGATAAAAAAAAGAGTATTGAAGTTAATAATTCATAGATACAGAAGACATTTGAATATACTCACATATGTTCTGAAACATAAAGAGAAGACGAATAGAATCTGAGAAATTTCTAACATGTCTCGGCTGGCATCGGATGCATAAAAACTACGAATACATTTATTTCCATTAGTAAATATATGATAATTTTTTTTCTTTTAAAGTTTTATAATTTTTATGTATTTTAAATGTTATGGCAAATTCTAGTAAATATTTGCTTAAAAAGAAGCTATATTGTCTCAGTATAGCTTCTTCTACTTCTATCTTCTACTTCCTTTCTTCTGCTTCTATAATCAATCAGTCTTTATAGAATAAAAATAAACACAGTCATTAATGAATCGAAACAAAGGGAGAACTCAACTTGAGTTTATTAGGAGCTCAATGCAATCAAAACACGAGATAATTATTATGAAGTCTGAGGATCCATTCCTCTACCTACGTCTTGATCTGAAGACCATTATAATAACTAGGTACTTAAAGATAACGTAATAATCGGTTTGAGTCCTTAATGGAACTTTAAATTAGGGTACGACTCATTTAACATTTGTTGATTCTCCATATATTTGATCCCATGTAATTTCATTCAGTGTAGGCACTCATGGTAGCGGAATCTCGACCAGCGTTGTTTTCGTAGAGTCGTGGGTTCGTACCTTGATGCCACTAAATGGCACCTTGTAGCTGGCTAATTAAACTCTAAATTTGGTCTAAGATCCAAGTCCTCCCAATGGCATGGTGTGAAATTTTGGAGATGGTAGCACCTGCTCAGATGCCGTCTTTGTCACTTGATCGAGATTCAGAATTACGCGGTCCCTCACCAATAACCCTTGTATTATTTTTCAGTTCCACGTTAATAAACAATCACATCATACACTATCTCTAACTCTATGTTAAAATATGACTGTTGCTGCTTTTAATTTTTTTGAAAAAAGGGAGAATTACGTAAGGTGAAAATTTCAAAATTTTCGATTTGTTGAGAACCACATATCATAGAACCCTATCTTTTCTCAACATGTGGGTGCCAAACGGCTAAAGATGGTGCAAAAACATCCACAGGTATCGAGGGAAAAAATTGTGTAATTTGTTTCCTATTTTCAAATTACATTTTTGTTCGTTTAGTTATTTTCAAATTTAGGTTAATTTTTCTGAAAACAAAACAAAAATAAAAACAACTCAAGTTTGCGTGCAAGATTTCTCAGAAGTTATATTATTTTGAAATTTCATACACAAGTTTAAGACAAATTTCTTTGTGACTTTATATCAATTTTGGTAAAGATTATTAACTAGAAATATATTATATGAATTTTAATAGAATTTTGTCACACAATATCATACTTTTTTTTTGTAATTGTGTTTTTAAAAAGTATTTTTCTTCTATTTTTTAAAAAGTATCAATAAGTCTCAAACTGAACGTTTGATTGAGTTATTGGATGATGAGGGAAATTAAGCAGGGACTATAATCTCAAATGAACTATTTTCTACAAGATAACATTACTTTCTTTATGCTTTCTCATCAATGTTATACTTCAGAATCCTGCACGCAATAAAATATTGAATTTCGTAATTTTGAAAAAAAAAGTGTCTAATTTAAATTTCTTTATAAAGTTTTAAGATTTATTTACAATTACATAAGAATATGAGGATTTATATATATATATATATATATATATATATATATATATATATATA